>JAFIRS010000170.1:0-600000 GCA_018342105.1 Gonioctena quinquepunctata
AATTACATGAAAGAGTGGTGCAGGTGGTGAGTCATCGCCATTGTTCAATTTAACTCGTTTCACTGAAGGACCTCCTGGCAAGTTTCCGTTGATGTCGACGAAGATTATCACTACGGGTGAAAGCTCTACCACAATCACACGAATACATTTCACCGACTTGTTTTCAATAGCTCACTGGAGGAGACACTGATTCGAAATACTCTTCTCCTGGAATATTTCAGTGAAATACCCCCACCATACAACAAGTCCGATGCGATGCGCAATCTGTATGGATTTTGAGGAGATTCTCTTGATATTCAACGCACTCATCAATACTCGCAGTTCACTCTTAGCTCTCTCACAGGACAAACGCCCTCCTCGCTTGGAGAGTACAAGGATTCATGAAGGTCATGACTACACAGAATATGTATGCCTACACCACAACTTTAGTCAAGGTCAAACAAACATCGAGATCAAATCTTTTGGTTGCCGAAACAATCGCAACATCAAAACTCAAGGTCAAATCTCAAAGTCAAAACTTAATGTTATGAATCTCAAGGTCATATTCAAGGTCAAGTCGAATCTCAAAGTCGACCAAACCCAATATCAAAACTCAATGACAAATCTCAAAGTCAAATCTCAAGGTCAAACACACACACATTGCACACCTGCAACTATTCAAGGTCACACGTGACGTCATAGTGGTGGGGGGAGAGCCAGAACCGGCTTAAATCTCCTACTGACATATTTGATGAATATTTATTATGCAGTTATTGTTATTGCTTATTTTGTTAACCTTTGATAATAAGTACTATTTAAATGATATTAAGATGCTTACAAAAGAAGAAAAAGTTGAGATTATATTGTTGTGAGAGGAAAATACTCCAAGCAGACAAGTTACAGACATTTTTAATGCCAGGCATTCTGATCGAAATGAAAATCACAGTACAGTAACCCGTATTTTAAATAAATTTATAGAACCAGGCAATAAAAAAAAATCAAAAAACCTCACACAGCTGCGAAAGTATCTAAAAGGGAAAGGAAGTGTGTTTGAAAGTTATCGAAAACGGTAAGACATCAATTAAACAAATATCGACATCTGTTGATGAAACTTCTACTACTGTACAATGAATTTCAAGAAAAAATTAATTCAAAGCTTTCAAACCAAAATTTATAAATAATTTAAAAAAAAGGGATTTTATTCCAAGATTCGAGTTTTTCGCATGGTTTTAGGGAGAATACGAAGAAAACGAACGGTTCCCAATAAATATTTTATGGACTGATGAAGCAACATTCACAACTAATGGAACAGTGAGTTCACAGAACTGTAGATGGTGGGCTACAGAGAACCCCCATTTCACTATAGAGTGCAAGGACCAATATACATTTAAGATAAATGTCTTATATGGACTGTTGAACAATACTGTGATTGTTCCCTTCTTCATTGATGGAAACCTTAATGCCAACCGATATTTGCAATTTTTACAACAAGATTTATAACCAATTTTAACTCTTTCAGGTCCGAGAAAATCGATGCAAAAAAGCCGTAGCAGTACAATATTTTTTTAGTTATTTAAACACTTCTTTTTTTTTGTAAATCATTTCATTATGTTTGAAGAATCCCAAAAAATATTTTACAAAAAATACAATTCATTTATTATCAAAAAAAATAGTGGGTTATATTGAACACCACCGTACCATAAAGTATATTATTGCTTGTGGTAGTTTTGGAAGCAACTTCTGGTTTTTGATAAACACAATTGAATTTTACATTTTTTTCTCTCTTTTATGGGTACAGACAACCCTTGAAGAACAGTATTCATCTTTGTAGTCAATACATCTGCTACGAGGTGTTGAATAACAATACGGCGAAAATCTTTCATAGACATTTTAGGATTTTCTGGAAATAGATTATATAACACATATCCATTGACGACACAAGTGTCTATGGGAAAAAAAAAGATTCTGTGCCACCATTCGTGGCTCTTTCGGTCGATACAGTAAGTAGCTTTTATTTGGTCAAATTTATCTACGAAATTCATATTCTTGTTGTACTCCGTTACCATAACAGGGCACCTTACTTCTGATCTTGTACCATCTTTATTTTTTCTCTTCACTTGGGTTGTTTCACGGGGGTCAAGATAATTTGACAGAAGATGAACACATCTTTTATCACGCCATTTTACAGCTGATAAACCATCACTGCTTTGCCACCAGTCAAATTCCCCGCGTTGCAAAGCCTTGTCAGCTACAAACTTTGGTAAATTTATTATTTTGGTGTTGACAGTTCCGCAGGCATAGATCTTTTCTTTCAGGAGGTATTATATCAACTTCACCGAACAAAAACAATTGTCGAAATATAATCGGTGGTTTTTACCTCCCAATTTGGCAGCTAATTTTTGGACCACTGAGTAACCTACATTTTTTTCAACGTCAGCTCCAGTTCTACCAGTGTAAATGTTGAAATCCCAGCAATATCCAGTCTGGTCGGCCAACACCCATACTTTATGACCCCTTTTCATTGGTTTTTTGGGTAAATATTGTTTGAGTGTTGACTGTCCTTTGAATTTTATCGTCGATTCATCAATCGCTACATTTTGATGGAGATTCAAGCATTTCTGAAAATGTTTTTTGAGCATTTCTATTACCGGTGTAACCTTATACAGTTTATCGTATTGTTCGGTACCTCGTGAAGGCATTACACTATTATCATTCAGATGAATGTTACTGAGAAGCCACCCAAACCTGTGCATAGTCATTAGTTTTGAAATGAATGGATCATGCAAATCGTAAGATGTGCTCCAGTGGTCTCGATAACTGGGGTATTGTTTTATACCCATTAGCATGTTTATTCCTATGAATGCTTTAATTTCTCGTATGTCAGTTGCTAATACGTTTTTCCTGTTTTCAGATATTCTTGTTGCGCATACAAATTAGTTTGGAATATCAAATGGTTGAAAATGTCATCAGTCAATAACAGATTGAATAGATCGAACGGTTCATGTACACCAAGGTCTTTGATAAACTGAGGTATACCACAATTGTCACTTACAAACTCTCCAGGTGGAGGAATATTATATTCATGTTTTTCCCATGCCGTTTTTCTTGGGAGAATGAGAGCCAGCCTCACCAAAGAAATAAGATCTTCAGGTTCCTATTCACTGTCGGAATTTTCAGGGGATGAGGAGAGAAAATGTCCGTCCTGTGTTTCATGACAGATATTGTCATCATCAACAGTTTCGTTCATCTCTGCATAACTGTCATTATCCGAATGACTATCTGATGAATGTCTACTAAATTGAACGACAATTCTTCCGCTTTTGTTATATTCATCTCGTGAGGTACGGTGGGACAAATTTTGTACCTATAGAATTTCACCGAAATTACTATTCTTTCTGTTCCAATTTTCATAAAATGTTGTACTCACCACCTGCTGTAATAGTACCCAAAACGATTACAATCAGCACTTTGTTAAAATAATGACGGATTTTGGACACAATTCAAGAAATAAACTGTAGAAAATTCTGAACACGTTACCACTTGATTATTCACGTACGGCGGCAAAATTGGGACTAAGTGCGCAGCTGCAAGGTGACACATACAAGTACAGCCAATACAAGCATTATATCGCGATGGGATGGGATGGGATGCTCTTTAAACCGACGGCCGTAGCTATGGGAATGACTTGAGTTGGTGGTACAAAATTTGTCCCAACATACATTCAGTTCGTGAAATTTGGTGGGTGAATTTTTCGCCCAGCGGACTTGAAAGAGTTAAATCAAATGCCGCGTAGACAAAGAGACATAATTTGGTATCAATTAGATGGAGCTAGTGTTCACTATAGTGTAGCAATACGACAATTTTTTATTGAAACATCTAATGGAAAATGTATAGAACGTTACCCAGAGTATCCAATGTCAGCGCGCTCATCAGTTTCAACCCCAATGGATTTCTTCTTCTGGGGTTTATTGAAGAACAAAGTTTACAAACATCGACCTTTTAGGGATAGAGAACATTTGAAAACTGTGATTACTAATTGTGTGAGGGCCATACAACCGGAGCACATTACGAAGGCAGTCAACGATTGTGTAAGAAGAACCGAACTGTGCATGTTGCGGAACGGACACCATACCGAGATGTAAAATACTTCTTTCGGAATTATTTTGGACAAGAAAATCTCCAGAAAAACAATGAGTTTGTGCCGAAATACTTATTTTATTTTGATGTTTTACGATTTGATATTATTGAATATGAAGTTCTTGTTACAATACTGTATAATTTTGAGCAATTTTCGGTGTTAACAAAAAATACTTTGCAACAAAAACTTTGAAAATATTTCACTCTTCAAAAACACAATAGTTGTGTAATTTGTGATATTACAGACCCTTCGAATGAACCGTCGTATACAGGATGTTGTCCATTTATCATTTTTGCAAAACAAATTTTTCGTAGTCCCCATTTGAAAAAATAGGTAAAAAAATTGAACTTTGCTTGGATGACCATGACTCCAAATCTATATGTATTTTTTTAAGCTGAACTTTTCTAAATAACATTTCCCGAGATTTTTCAAAGTAAGGGTACTTTTCTCTTGTCTCAAAATCAAATTTATGAATGCTCCTAGTATATAACGTGTGTTTTACAATATATTTTGTTGGTGCATGTTTAGTTTTAGGGGATGCACAAACTTTTACCGGGAATAACGTTTTGTCGAAAAACCCTCAATAAATAAGTTTCCCATATGGTGCATACTTTGAGGATGACACTGTATAATTACATGTGACTAACTCACTCACTGAGTGAGTGATTGATATACCACCAACGTCCAGATCAAACCGCTGGATCTAATAGCGGAAATTTTGCCGGCTTTTTATTTAAATATTTTTCATTCCTAAAGGGGTGAAAAGGTGGGTGAGAAGAGGAGTGAAAGTGAAAATACAGTTGGTCATGAAATTAGAGTAATGGAAATTAGTATTTGGGATCTTCTTCACGAATAAAGATAAATGTGTTTCAAGGTTTTTGAAAATTGAAAGTCTGTATAGTTAGTTTTGAAGTTAGGATCATGAAAATTGGTATTTGGGGGATTTGTTACAAATAAAAAAATACGTGTTTCGATGTTTTTGGAAATTCTACCTCAAAATAAGTGAAATGGAGGTTAAATTGGGATTGGAATTTAAGGAATTCCTTAGTTTTCAAGTTGGGGTCATAAAAATTGATATTTGAAGTCTGTGTTACAAATAGAAGAAATATGTATTTTGGTGTTTTCAGAAATTCAACCCCTATAGGGGTGAAATGGAGGGTGAAAGTTTGTATGGGGGTTCCATTGGTTTTCAAGTTAGGGTCATAAAAATTGGTATTCGAGGTCTTTGTAAGGGATAAAGAAATCCATGTTTCAATGTTTTCACGAAAAAAGAAACTGTAAAGCAAAGAATAAAATGAGCTTTTTTAGTCTTAATAACTAAGCTCCGGAACTAATGTAAGTAAGTAATTTTGAGTCAGTGCCAAAAAAACAGTCAACGAAGATCATTAAATTTCTTTAAAGAGATGATCAAAACAAAATAACATAAAAATGCAACGTGAAATCTCCAGCGATAAACAATAACATTAAAAAAATGTGCTCTCCGCACGATCACTCGCAACGACGGGTGCCTTCACGTCTGTGCCCGTTCGGGTAACCGTCTCGCTGATATTGACTTCGAGAACGCTCGGAAATTTCCGGCGAAGGGACGTGCACCCAGCTGTCATCATTTTACGCTTTATATAATAAATTTGCTTGTTTGTTTGTTTGGCGCCAACTCAAAATTAATTACGTACATAATAATAATAATAATAATAGTGTTTATTTACGTAAATGTACATGTAAATGTAAATGTAGGGACAAAGTTACAATGGTATTAATAAAATTGTAAATAAACAAGATATCACAGAAGCAAAATATGCTTGTTAGTGATTTATATGAAATAGAATAATATGATTAGTGATAGTTAGATAAATGTAAAATGATGAATATGTTATACAAAAAAAAAGTAAAAGAAGTAAAAAATTGACTTACAAATAACATTATAAAATTTGAAAACATCAAGAATAAAGATAAACACATACACATTAGTTTAGGAGTTTAGTTATTAAGACAAACAAGGTTCATTTAATTTTTTGCTTCTCAGTTTCTTTTTTCGTAGGGTTTAATTTTTTCATTTGACCCCCGCATACAAACTCCAACGTTCTCTTCCTCAATATTAGCGATCACTGCCTTTTTCATTTTCAAATAAATAACATTATCTGATTCTACCTTCACAATGTCCTTGGGCCCTGCGAACTCCATTTGTCAACCTCCTGCATTTTATTCTGACGAAGATTCCGTATTTCAACAATTCCCCAGATCAAATTCTCATGATTGATGGTATGAAAAACTTTATAGGTGGAGATCTATCACCACGTTTACCGCATGGAGCATGAAAAATGATTCAGTTTTTCCTGTAGCGCCGCATATTGCAGACCTTCTTTTCCATATTTCTATTCTAGTTTTCGGACGGGATCTCCGTTCTGAAATATCATTTTGATAACGGACTCGGAACATTTATTCCATTCTGGAAACGATTGTGTATTTCTCAATGTCAAATATTTTTGCCTTCTGCTTGTTCATCACTTACCCGGGATGGTATGGAAATTTGGAAAAAAGGTTATGTTATAAAATTCGGAAAGACACTATGATTTATCATCTATGTGGGTGGAAACTCAAACGTGTTTTTTTAATTTCGCTGTACTTCCATCCAACATCACATCGAACCATATAATTCCATTTTTTCACAGCTGTAATAAGGACGAATTATGAGAACTGGGAAATCAAGGAAGTGAAAACTTCCAACACAGTGAATACCTGGCTAAAAACGCCAAACTCCAGAAGAATGGTTGAATTTTCGTCTGAATATATACAGTGTCCGGCATAAAGTTCGCAGCATATGGAAAAAAAATTATTATTAATTTCTCAAAAAAAATCATGAGTGATAAAAACCCCTGCCTCATCCCAAACCTGAAATGCAAACACCAGAATTGAATTTTATACGACCCTATACGAGGGGATAGAAGAGCATGCTTTGTTTTCAAAATAATATGATCCCATCACTTTATTTCTCACGGTAGAATTCAAATTCATGGGTGAATATTGTTTAAAATCGAATGTTGATCCAGAAATTCGAATCATAGCCACCCATGACCAATTTCATATTTCAACTTTTTTTCCCATTTTTTCCTCATCGCCCTGTACAACATAAGGTATATTATGCTAGATGAATGGCATATAGTTAAATATGGTGATATCACTCTCTGAATGTTTTCTCATTTCTCCCTCCCATCGGAAAATCACATTAATTGAATTATGTGACGGAATTTCACAAAATCTTGCTGCAAATAGTAAATAAAACTGAAATGTGTCCAAGGTATGATGCCAGAATGCCAATTAATTTATTTTCACAATACAAATAACATTTTTCGAAACACATATGTCCTATGCTTTATTCTACGTGGAGTCCTCCATTCTCAATACAGTGCATAGTACGGCGGTGCATTGCATCATGAACATTTCTTAGTATCTGGGGAGCTATTCCCCGAATACAATCCCTGATGGTATTCTCCAAATGACGTATATTTTGAAATGGTCTTCCTGAATATACCTTCTGTTTGAGATATCCCCATAAGAAAAAATCCAAAGGAGCGAGGTCCGGTGACCGGGCGGGCCAAGCGTTATTAGAATATCTTCCAATCCATCGATTTGGAAATGTTCCGTTTAACCACCTTCTCACTTCTAGCGTAGAATGAAAGGATGCACCGTCTTGTTGAAAATACATTCCAGCTCTCATGTCCAGAGATATGTCACCCGAATAATCGAAGAGAAACGTCTGCAGCATTCTTAAGTATCTTGCAGAATTCAGTGGTTGTCTGAAAAATACGGGTCCAACAATAATGTTACCTGCAATTCTGGGAGCTGACTAACCCATTTGATGTGAAGGTTGACTCGTCACTGTAAAGAATTTTTTTCGAAAACTGTCTATTATCTTCCATCATAGACTGAAACCAGAAACAGGAATCGAAGCGATTATCCGGATCTCTCGGTTTCACAGTCTGTATGAATTTTGGTTTATACGGTTTGAATTTATTATTACCTAGAACTCTTCCCATTGATCGATCGGATATACCAGGATTTTCTCCTCTTTGCAATAATGACATCCTCAGATTTTCAATCGCAGACAGCCTAATATTCATAACAGTTTCTTCATTTTCAGTTATCGGTCGTTTATGTATCACTTTGTATTTTTTCGAAACTGATCCAGATTCCCTGAATGTTTTCAAAATTCTCGTAATTGTCGAATTATGAACGTTTTACCTGGATGTCTTTCATTAAAAATATTGGCAGTGTCTCTACAAGTATGATAATTATCACCATGTACCATTACAATCTCTCCTGTATACTTAGTTGAGCAGCCATGATTGAATTGAAAAACTACTGAAATTACTCTACAGATTTGTGAGTTATTCTTGATGCGTCAAAAATGGTTTATTTACAATTAGAAATAAATTTGGTTTCAAGGCCAACTGTGATCGGCAAATGTTCTGTATCTCAATCATTTAAAGTTAAATTCGAAGCACCAAAACAATGGAAGCTGGGTATTGCTATCGAAGTCGAATGTAACAACTTACGATATTTCGAAATTCATAAATAATACGTGAATGAATTTTTCGAGTGGATTAAAACCTCAATTTTGTTCGTTGAATGCTGCAAAAAATTCGATAAAATATTGTAGATGCATTCTGATGTCTTGCTTGAAAAAATATCTATAAAAAAATTGTCATATTCTACAATTCCTGATTGTCTGAAAAAATATTATTCGAAGTGTGAAAATAAATTCATTTTCATTCTGGCATCATACCTTGGAGACAATTCAGTTCTATTTACTATTTGCAGCAAGATTTTGTGAAATTCCGTCACATAATTCAATTAATGTGATTTTCCGATGGGAGGGAGAAATGAGAAAACATTCAGAGAGTGATATCATCATATCTAACAATATATCATTCGTCTAGCATAATATTCCTTATATTGTACAGGGCAATGAGCGAAAAATGGAAAACAAAATTGAAATAGGAAATGGTCGTAGGTAGCTATGATTCTGATTTATGGATCTACATTCGATTTTGAACAATATTTCCCCATGAATTTGAATTCTACCGTGAGAAATAAAGTGATGGGATCATATTATTTTGGAAACGAAGCATGTTTTTCTATCTCCCTCGTATAAGGTCTTATAAAATTCAATTTTGGTGTTTACATTTCAGGTTTGGGATAAAACAGAGGTTTTTATCACAAATAATTTTTTTTGAGAAATCAATAATAAAAAAGTTTTCCATATGCTGCGAACGTCATGCCGGACACTGTATATTGTTATGATTTGTGATATTGTGGAATTGTGAAATTATAATATTACTTATTGTATTTGAAATATGCCCAGCTATGAAAAACACTGTCTTTTTCTTTTAGTTTTTACCTTCTCACTTTACCTTTCCAGCTCAGTGCAGAGATGATCGTCTTAATCTCAAGAGGGTTGCAGCTGGGTCTTCTTCTTTATTGGATGTCAATATAATAATGTTTTTTTTATGTATTGATAAATAAAAATAATAGACCCAGAAAACGTTTAGGTAGTTTTATTTAATTGAATTCATTCAAAAGGAAATGTTTGGAATCCATATATTATCTCATTATTCCAAATTAACTTATTTTCTACCTACCATTAGGAGACTATTTTACAAGAAATAGTCAAAATTATCAAATCAAATTCAATAAGAACCATTGAAAGTCTGTTTCTTGACAATGATTGAAACGATAATTAGAGTCTTAACCAAACTTGGTGGGATTTGACATAACTATGTTGATTGTCTAAATAGAAATTGCACCTTGTTCATGAATAGTTCTAGGGAAAATATTTGTTATTTTGTAAAGGAATAATTTCACTCACTTTAAGTGTCCTGGTGGATATAACGATGGTTGATGTTGTTCAAGAATGTTGGCTGGAACAATTGTAGCGGCAGATTCAGGATTTATAATCTCGTTTTTCTTAGGTATGTTTCTAATCTGATGCCTTCACTTTCTTCTTGCTTGAGCATCACTGGGATTTATTGTCGTGCCATACTTTGGTAGACCCTGTGAAACCCTAGCCCCTTAACTGTTTAGGGTGTCCACTAATTATCTTGCTTGGCTTGCGAGAGGTTAAAACATTTTTACCCCTGTGATTGTGACCACCCTGGTATAGTAAAATGAAAAAGTTAAGTGAAAACTATTATGGTTTATTAAAAATTATAAAACAGCAAGAAATAACATGATGGGGAATACCAAAATAGTGAAGTGAACAATGACCAAAAGAAGTAAATAAAAGTAGCACTCACATTATAATAAAAACCCAGGGAAGGAGATGTATCATCATAGACTGGCAGCATAAACAGGCACAATAAAAAGAATCGAGTCAAAAATAATCATTTCAATTTATATTAAAAATATCGTTGAGTCATGGTTTATTGCGCTGCCTATTGCAGAATCCGTGTTCTTCCCATTCAGTACTCAGGAATTGAATTGAAATCCGATACCTGGTTAATGAACGGCGATGAACTATAAATATGCAGCAAATAGTGTATTTCAATAAATGTGATACTGAATGATAAATTACTAATAAATAAATGAACAACGGAATTTTCAACTCTGGGCTTAATTATGTTTAAATTTTATCTTCAGGTCTGGTAAATTGATTCTGAATTTTGAAAAAGAAATGATTGCTATATTTCTATCGGGTAATATTTTCCATACTTGACATTATTTCGATGCACTTATGTCAATTATATAGACAGTTTCTCAAGTTTTATCAATATTTTCGATATTAAAAATTCAAACATGTTTCTTCAAAAACATTTCTTATCATTCTCTCTTTTATTTTTCATTAATAGTCATCTCCTGGAAACTGTTCTTTTTCAATCTATCCAATCATAACTGTTATTTTTCATATGATTCGGCTATTGACATTGCAGAAAAACATTTTTCTCTTTATTCTACTTGGTACATATTTTATTTAAAATATTTTCTCCAAACATTATCAGTGTCAGTTTCAGTGACCATCATTTTTCCCTTTCAGTTTTGGAAACTCATATTTCATCTCTTTTTAAAATCATTGACATCTGTCATATTTCATTTCATTTCAGTTTAGAATGCCTATACATGTTGTTTTCAATGATAAATAATTTAAATTTGATAAATTCCAAAGTAAATGTGTTTTCTAATTTATACTTCTAAAATATTAATGTGATATACTAATTTTGATTTGCTCTACTCAAATGAATTGAATGAATGTTGGATGAAATGATCGAACCTTGACGAAAATCAGAATAAAACTCCTCTGCCACACTCTTAAGTTGTCTGCGTTGATTGGAAATGGCTAAAGATACAAAGGTGCAAACGTTTAGGCAAAAACAGAACTTCATAGCAGATTTCTATGCAAATTTTCCACTACAAATTTAATATCATAATATATATATATATATATATATATATATATATATATATATATATATATATATATATATATATATATATATATATGCCCATTTGAAAGCAGGCCACCTCTCTAGAACTGTTATCTATAATCCGATTCAGAAGTTTTTTTTCAGTAAATAGATCATCAATAGTTCTAGTTGAATGCCATAAATTCGAAATAAAAATGAGAATTTCACGGCCCACTTAGAATTTTTTATAACGTCAAAAATCCAAAAAACATACTAGTGATTTTTTTATGAAATTTGACGACGCCACTGGATTCGTGACCAAAATTTCACAATAAAACTATTTTATTTAACAGAAATATAGCATACGTAAAATATTCATATCAATATCGAAATAATTCAAATAGTTGTCATATAAATCACAATTTTGTGAATAATATGGATCAAAATACTCCATCAGAACATATCGACCCTATGTGTGATATGTTATGTCTCTCAGAACACTCCAGTTTGTTGTCAAAGAATAGAAATCCACATCTTTACATCCAATAATATAATTACAATATTAATAACATAAATGAACTACTACAAAAGAATGTATTGACATGACAGTGCCTACACATTGAATTTCGGACTGTTCAACCAAATCTCCATTTAATTCGATACATTTATCGTATCGTTTCCTAATGTTAACCATAACATTCGATAATTGGTTTGGAGTGATATCTCTGCAAGCCTGTCCTATTCTTTCACGCAGTTCCTCTTTTCCCGTTGGGCGAGTATTGTTAACTTTTCCTTTAACGAAGCCCAAAAAAAAAATCCAATGGAGTCAAGCCCGGGGATCTGGGGGGAAACTCGATCAATGCACTATTTCGCCCTATCCACCGATTAGGAAAATTTTCCAACCAATCTCTCACAATCCTGCTATTGTGGATGGAACAGCCATTTAATTCAAATAGAAGATGAGCCTCTTCTGCCAGTGGAAGTTCATCCATAACGTTGAAAATTTCGTTTTTCAAAAAATTCAAAATAATTCGACAATTTAAATTGCTAAGAAAAGGGGGCCAATTATTTTGGTATGTAATATTCCACACCAAATATTTATTTTTTAAGAGTACTGTCTTCTGCAATTTATTATCTAATGAGGATTTTCTTCCGTCCAGTACCTTGTATGTTGCCTCGTCACTGAACAATTTTTTTTTCAGAAAATTCCTGTTATTTAGATATTCTCCTTGAGCCCATAAACTATACTCCATCCTCTTTTCATTATCGCCTTCTTCTAAGGTGTGAAGAAACTTTGGTTCAAAGGGCTTCATCTCATTATATTTCCTAAGATTTCTCCTTATTGTTTCACGCGGTAAGTTAATGTCCAAACTTGCAATTCTCACATTTGTTTTCGGATTATTATTAAAATAATTTCGAATTCGTTCAGAATTATTTTGTCTCTGTCTTTCGACGCTCCGGATGCATGTTATTGAAAATTCTACATACTCCTCTTTCGGATCTGTCGTTGTTACCACGAAGTCTTACTATTTCAATTCTCTCCTGCGAATTCAAATTATCAGCCATACTTCTATTGACACTGACAAATTTGTGTCTTTTCGTCTATTGTTCTGATGACTTGTCATCTCTATAGCAACTAAAGTTACAAAGCCGCCTAATAAAAATAATATTTTTGAAATTTGGTATCCCAAGCATGTTTGAATGAAACCGACATTGATATTTGGAATAACTGTCAACCACCAAAGAGGAATTGCGTGAAAGAATAAGACAGGCTTGCACAGATATTACCCCAAACCAATGATCGATTGTTGTTCGAATCTTATGGTTAGTTAGCATTAGAAAATGGTAGAATACATGTATCGAATTAAATCGGGATTTGGTTGAAAAGTACGAAAATTAATGTATAGGCATTCTCATTTCAATCCATTGTTTTGTTGTAGTTCATTTATGTTATCAATATTGGTTATTATTGATTATTGAATATTGATTACTATTTGATGTAAAGATGTACATTTAATTTATTTGGCAAAAGACTGCAGTGTTCTGATGGACCAAACTATCTCCTATACTATGGAGTTACGTTCAGAAGAAACATAATTCGACGCCATTTTGAATAACTGCTGTTCACAAACTCGACTGCTAACGACCTGAAAGAGCATTTTAAACGGTATTTTTAACAAGATTGTGATTTATATGACGACTATTCGAAATATTATGCCAAATTTCTTTAAAAAAAAATAACTCCATCGTTAAATTTTGGTCACACCCATTTGAAAGCCTCACAAATCCAGTGGCGTCGTCAAATTCCATTAAAAAAATCACTAGTATGTTTATTGGAAATTCGAAGTAGGCTGTGAAATTTTTATTTTTATTTCGAATTCATGGCATTCAACTAGAACTATTGATGCTCTATCTACTGAAAAAAATAAACTTCTGAATCGGATAATAAATAACAGTTTTAGAGAGGTGGGGGGTTGTTTTTATTTTTTTATGATAACTTTGGTATGACTAGATATTTTTGTGATTTTTCTATGTATCAAAAGACATTTTCTGGTGTACAACATCATTTTTCATTTTTGCCAGTGGCGTTCGTGCGGGATTTGCACTGAATCATTTTAAAAATAAAAGTGACACGCCACTACTTTTTCTCAAATTAAAAATTTTTGAAATCCTCATTCCTTTCTGAGCAAATCTGATCTCCTCATTTTTTTCTGTTTGACGTACGGTTTTCGCATAAAAAATAAAACTCGTTCAGTGAATTTCCTATGCAAATTGCTCAATATTTAAACTTGCCCGATCCCCAAAAATATACTGGGCATTGTTTGCGTAGAACTTCCGCAACGCTATTAGTGGATGCAGGAGGTGATTTACTTCTATTAAAAAAGCATGGAGGCAGGAAATCTAGTAACGTTGCGGTGGGATACGTTGATCGATCAGTTAGCAGCAAAAATAAAAAACAAACCAAAATTTTACAATCCACAAAAAATACAACGCTATCCGATTACGGCGCATCTTCATCTGGAGTGACATCAGTTAACAACATAACAGATGTGGCATCGTCTACCCCAATACATAATAATAATAATAATAATAATAATAATGTTTATTCAGTAAATTCAGTTACAGAAATATGATATGGTTTAGAATAAACATGGAAAAACCACAGAAGCTGTATTGCAAATACAGCTTGTATGTGGCTTGAAATTGCATTATAATTTGTTTGATACTCATGATAAGGTGAATTATGTCAAAATCTGGAAATTATCTCAGGTTCAGGGAGTTAGGTCATAATGGGGATCATCGTCTGAATCGGGTTGTGTTACATAATAGAATTAATATACATATGACGGTACATAATTATAAAAAACACATGTTATAATACTAAGTCTAATTCATGGGAAATGCGAAATAATTTGTTCAGACATTCCATTCCTTCAAATCAATTCATCCTGTTATTTACTATGTCATGAATTATTGATCTTGGTGCATTTTGTAACCATTTTGTGATCATTTTTTTGAAAGTTAAGTAATTGGTTTCTATTTTTATATTATTTGGTATGATATTGAAGATTTTGGGACCTAGAAAATCGAAGCTACGCTGTCGGACATTCTTATCGCATTTCGGTACAATAATATTGGATCTGTTTCTTGTTTCATAGGAGTGTCCGATTGTGGAAATTTTACTTTTTTTCTATAAATGTTTGTTATCATTTTTGACAGTACAACTGTCTCAAATCAAGGAATCCACTTCCGTTGAACAGATCATTGCTTGAATAACATCTGTCCTTATTGTATATTATCCTAATTAGCCATTTCTGTAATACATTGACTTTTTCTAGATGACAGTCAAGGACTCCGCCCCATCCAATATTTCCCTATGATAGCTGAGATTGTATTAAGGAAAAGTACAAAGTTCGCAGATGAGAAATATCTAGGTATTCTTTCAAAAATTTTAAACGAGACAAAAGTCCTCTAAGTTTTCTTGCAATAAAATTCATTTGTAGGTCCCAACGTAAGTGTCGATCGATTATTATCCCTAAATACTTTATTGATGTTGTTTCAGGAATTT
Organism: Gonioctena quinquepunctata; assembly: GCA_018342105.1. NCBI lineage: Eukaryota > Metazoa > Arthropoda > Insecta > Coleoptera > Chrysomelidae > Gonioctena > Gonioctena quinquepunctata. Next base: position 15,584 of record JAFIRS010000170.1, read on the forward strand.
TTGTATCTTTATCAATATTTAGTGATCCTAGATTTGGTAAATTATTGGTATATGATGTAAAAGGTAAATACTTCGTTTTTTCTATATTCAATGTCAATTTGTTATATTGAAGCCATGATTTAATTAATTTAAAGTCTTGCTCTGCTTTTTTTTTAAGAATATTCCAGTTTTCTGCTTGATAAATTATCGCAGTGTCATAAGAATCTTGATTGTAATACTCCTATAATTTTGAATAATTGCTCGAATGTAACAATTAACCAATATTTAAATCATAAGTAATGTTTAAAGATATTCTGTTATTGTTAATTTAGAATAAAATATTTGTTCATCGTTCTTTTTTAGCATATTATTATGATATGAACAGGTTATAGTGTTCCAGTCGTCGTAAACATTTTTTGAAGCTCGTAAACATTATCAGCGTCGGCTGGTAAACTGTTCTCTTGCTTAAAAAAAATTTACTTTCGTCACTCGTAAAACAATATACTATTTTAATAAAACTTCAGCACTCAGTAGTTCAAAAGTTAAGACCTTCAGGACATATAAAGTTTTTTTCACAAACTGGACCCAAGAATAACCTCCTTAAATATTAGAATGTTATTAAGAAACACCCTGTATATTTAAAATACGACTGAAAATCGATTAAAACATACTAGCTTCCCCAATGTATAGTAGCTCCTATGAGCGAACAGGAAATGTGAAAATCGTTATATATGAGATTTTAATCACACGATATACAATGATTTTATATTCAAAATAAAAATATATGTTTCACCTTGCTGAATAAACCACGGGTCTCAAGTGGATAGATCAATAGATCAATTCTGAAATCTTACTTTCCGACTGGCCGCGCCAACAGGTGTTTCAAGATTACGAAGGATATAGAACACCAATACATGACGTTCTAAAATTCTAAAATTACAGAATCGCCTTGATAGACTAGGAGGAATCGGCGCATGAGTACCGAAAACTATTCCACCTCAATTTTTTTATGCGATCCTCTTCAAATTGCCCTACTGATGATATAAATGCATGTTGCCATGGGGCAACCCCGTGCCATATTGTTTAAACCGAAATTGTTTAAACAATTGCAAGGAATTGTTATTTTTCAACCGGACAATTTTTTTTATATTCTTTATTGGAATACAAATTAAAAAGATCTCATGACTTTTCCGATAAAGTTAATATTTTTAGAGATAGGTTCAAAAAAAAATTTGGGTACTTTTGACCCATGAAAAATGAAAAAAAAAATTTAAATAATTTTTTTTAAAATTCTTTATACAATAGTCAATAATATTCTTAATAGATATTTAAAAAAATGTCTTTGTTTATACCTGTTTTTTTATTGTTAATTTCGCGCGCTCACAAGTATGGGATAACAGGAAAACGGGATAACGGGAATAACGGGATAACGAAAGAACGGGAGAACGGGATGACAGGATAAGGGGATAACGGGAAAACGTGATAACGGGATAAAGAAAAAACGGGATAAGAGGAAAATGGGATAACAGGAATAACGGGATAACAAAAAAACGAGATAATAGGATGACAGGATAAGGGGATAACGAGAAAACGGGACTACGGGATGAAGAAAAAACGGGATAACAGGAAAACGGGATAACGGGACAACAGGAAGCGGATGGAGTCAAAAGCATGGTCTAGATGGAACAACACAAAGGAAAACATAGAAAAAAAGAAATTCCACGCAGACGAGAGTTTTCGGGAAAAACATTTTCGGGAACATAAAAATTTGGACAGGACAACGTCTGTCGGGTCAGCTAGTGCTCTATATAATCAACAATTTTGTCACAAGAACAAACAAAGATCTTGAGGTTTTATACAAAGAGTGACCTTGAAAAAATAAAAAACAAAAAAAAAAGAAATCTTTTCATATACAGATCCATATAAGTATTTTTTATTTTATTATTTTTCAATTAATTTGAATGTTTTTTCAAAACATTTAAGTGCTACCAAAATTTTTTTTATTTGTTTATTTTTCCAAAAAACTATGATAATGACAAAAAAGTAATAAAAACTGATAAAAAAGTAATTTTAATTACATGTTTCGATTCATGCTTAAATAACTTTTGTAAAATTGATTCCAGAAAAAAACTTGTTGGGAACAAATTGTAGACAATTTCATTATCAATAAGATTGCTCTCCTTAACAATCTTGATAAAATTGATAGTTTTTAAGATAAATGATAAATAATAATTCAGGACACAGAGAGGCCGATGCAGCGCATTGTTAAGCCACGTATTTATAGAGAAACTTTCTACGATGCAAAACAACGTAATAGTTTTAAATAAAAACTTGATAAACAGAAAAGGTCAATAGGGACCACCTGCTAGACTGAAACAGCTGATAAGCATACGCTCGTTAAAACCATACGTTGTTATTGGAAGACAATTAAAATGCATTTAAAAATAATTATCAAGAATTAACCCTTGTAGACCGGATGCATAAATAATTCATCTAGGAGAGTAAACAAAGATTATTGATTGCTACTTGGTACATTCACAGCGAGATAAGAAAATCAGTTTAAATAACAACCCCAAAACAAAGCCATAAATTGATCGACCCGTCTAGACGCCATAAATTCACCGCGTATGACAGTCATTAAATATAACTTTTCCTCGAGAAGGCATAAAATTATGTTTTATATATTTTTATCTATGACAGAAACAAAACAACCCATTAATGTCATAGATAATAACCACGATTTATTCATGAATATATCAGACAAACAAGGCTCCGCCTACTAGCTCCCGTGTTGAAGATCATATAAAAACGCGAATTCGAGATCAAAATAATCAGTCGATGTTCCACAGTGAACCAAAGAATATGTCACTCTCAAAAGTTAGGTTAAAAAGTCAGTCGAACTACAGTATCGTACAGTAATAATGAGAGTGTCCAAATCAGTGTAGTGAACTTCAGCAAACATAGAAACTCAGCCAATTCAAATCAAGTATTGAAGCTCTTAGTAAAAACACGAGTGAACAGTATAGTTTTCCACAAATTGTCTATTTTGTCAACGCTTCCAGAACAGAGATAATACAACGGGAGTCAGCAATTCCATAGTTCACGATCTTTCAGAAAAGCCATAGCCGTAGTAAGCGATTACTACTATATCGGGCGAATTAAAATATAATAACCAATTGACGCGGAACTAATCGACCTACTAATACATTTAAGACTAATTGTCGTGTAAAAACCTACTCGAGTGAATAAGTGTGAAACAAGGGGAGATATGTAAGTTTTTCTATATTCATGTTTATGGCAAAACCCAACCTTTGGAAATGTGTATGTGTCTATAAAGTATCTCCATAGTTTTCAAGATTACAAAGATCTCAAAAGAGAATTATTTCTAGCCGTTTGTGGCAATTGAATTTCAAGATTGTTCTTTTAGTAAAATTATTCCTATTGTGTAGCCCACTGCAGAATTATCTGCCAATACGCTACATTAGCTTTCATTGTATGAAGATTGTTGCTTATCATTCGTCCATAGACGAGTGAGATAATTGTGTAAATTTTTATTGAATATATATGAACATTCTTAACATTTTATGAGTGCATTATTATTTTGTTTAATCATTGTTTTGTTCGAATCTTTCTGAACGGTAGTATTTCCTGAATAAACATCCCATGTTCCGGTATTTAAGAGAAATGAAATTAGTTCTGAGCCGCTCCAGACCTAGTTCCAGTATCGACCTTCTTCAGACAGTCGATTGCTCTTAATACTGTTTTTCCAATCTAACGAACAATGTCTGGTATTACAGGTGTGGTGTGGTAAGTCACAACACCCCGTAGTCAGGGCAAAACAATTGAGTCAGAGAGAGACGGCGATACTTAAAGGTGAGCGACGCATACTTGTGAGCGCGCGAAATTAACAATAAAAAAACAGGTATAAACAATGAATTTCTTTTTAAATATCTATTGAGAATATTATTGACTGATTTGTTGAAAATATAAACAGGATGTTCATAAAATCAGATGTGGAATCATCTGCGACTGAAAGATAAACTTTAGTCACTATCTTCCATCGTCAAGATAACCTCTTGTGGGGTATTCATGTTGAAAAAGGAAACATTCTCAATCGAATATTGCTAGAAAGATTTTTCTGTGAATTGAAAAATCCACGAATAAAATGAAGTTATTTTTTGTGAATGTCTAACAGAAAACAACCACTTCCCCGGCTAAAGCCTTGCTGGACATTGAACTACATCTGATAGATATTCTGAAAAAGCCCTAACTCAAAAGAAAAAATCTGAAATTGAAAATTTGCATTTTCATCCAGATAGTCATTTGATTTTCTATTCCAGTCTTAATTAAGAACTCATAAGATAAATGATAATTAAGACTGGAATAGAAAATCAAATGACTATCTGAATGAAAATGCACATTTTCAATTTCAGATTTTTTCTTTTGAGTTAGGGCTTTTTCAGAATATCTATCAGATGTAGTTCAATGTCCAGCGAGGCTTTAGCCGGGGAAGTAGTTGTTTTCTGTTAGACATTCACAAAAAATAACTTCATTTAATCGTGGATTTTCAATTCCAAAAATCTTTCTAGCAATATTCGATGAGAATGTTCCTTTTCACTGAATACCACAGATTATCTTGACGATGAATGACTAAAGTTATCTTTCAGTCGCAGATGATTCCACATCTGATTTATGACATCCTGTTATATTTCAACAAATCAATCTATCATACCCCATGACAGGTTTTAATGTCAGAAAACACTAATTTCAAAGTGTCTCTCCAAAAGAAATGATTCTAACTTTTTCCATCTTTGCAAAGTGAGATTGCTTCTTGAAAATGTGTTTTCCATTTCTTCCGGTCTTTCTGATGATCGTGGAAGCGTGAAATAGATTTTCGTCGACAAAAATGTATTGAAGACCTAGTGAATGCGATGTCTCTCCTGCGTCAATGTTACGAATGATTTCTGGTGAGTACTCTCTTTTGGAAAACATTCTTCTTTGCCTCATTCATCTTATGAGTTCTTAATTAAGACTGGAATAGAAAATCAAATGACTATCTGAATGAAAATGCAAATTTTCAATTTCAGATTTTTTATTTTGAGTTAGGGCTTTTTCAGAATATCTATCAGATGTAGTTCAATGTCCAGCGAGGCTTTAGCCGGGGAAGTAGTTGTTTTCTGTTAGACATTATTGACTATTGTATAAAGAATTAAAAAAAATATTATTTATATATATTTTTTTTAAATATATTTTTTATGGGTCAAAGTACACAAATTTGAGATTTTTCGAACCTTTAAAAATTCATATCTCTGAAAATATCAACTTTATCGTGAAAAGTCATGGTACCTTTTTAATTTGTATTCCAATAGACACATCAGAAAAAATTGTCCGGTTGAAAAATAACAATTCCTTGCAATTGTTTAAACAATTTTGGTTTAAACAATATGGCACGGGGTTGCCCCATGGCAACATGCATTTATATCATCAGTAGGGCAATTCGAAGAGGATCGCATAAAAAAATTGAGGTGGAATAGTTTTCGGTACTCATGCGACGATTCCTCCTAGTCTATGAGGAAATCGAAAAGAAACCTCAATACAAGTTCGTTTCCAAAATACAGAAGTTAATTACATGAACACTACGGTGATTCTCGGTTATGATTATTTAGGTATAAAGTATATATTGGCGAAGGAAAGTGTACACAAAAGAATTGGTGTTGGTGTTGTTTGCTTGAATTTTCAATTTCCAATATTGACTTACTTTGTTGACTTCATTACTTCATTTTAAGTTCCCAATATATACACTGCAGCCTGTTAGTTAATTGAACACTGTTATATTCATTTTGTGTTAATTAATGATAGCTAGACGAATGTTTCCTTTGTATTGAAATTCACACAGATTTGCACACATCTACTTTTGTTGATTCTACATTTTGAATTCAGATTCAGAATATTGAAATTTTTCTAAATTTAGCGTAGTCATAAAGTAGCAAAAAAAAAAAGTTTCAGAAATTAAAGACCAATTCGAAATCGTTATTAGATACCTACAGGGTGACCCAAGAGTGGTGACAAGCTTTATAACTTTTAACAAGCTTTTATTTAGTTTTTCCTGTTCCGGTGTCTGTGTGTCTGTATGTCGGTAATCAAATCTTGCAAGTTAAATTTGACCCACTTGTAATCGTCCGATTGATTCGAAATTTGGCAGGTGTATATAATTCTGGTGACAAGAGAAAAAACAAAATGGTGGCTCCAATATGGCGGACGAGTTTTGTGATTATGGTCCTATTCTATTCAAAATTGGTATCTAGGGGTTTTCAGGGTCGGAGATTATGATTTTTCGTCAAAATTCGAAACTTCAATATGGCGGCTCCAAAATAGCGGACGAGTTTTGTGATTATGGTCCGATTCTATGCAAAATTGGTATCTAGGGGTTTTCAGGGTCGGAGATTATGATTTTTTTGTCAAAATTCAAAAATTTGATGGGGCGGCTCCTAAATGCCAGACTTTTTTAACTATTTTTATTATGGCCCAATTCTATTCAAAATTGGTATGTGGGGGTTTTTAGGGTCGAAGATTATTTTTACAAGCTTTCATTTTTAGTTTCACCTGCCCCAGTGTCTGCCTGTGTGTCTGTCTGTATGTAATCAAATCTTGCAATTTATATTTGACTCACTTCTAATCGTCCGATTGATTTGAAATTTGACAGGTGTAAATAAATCCGGTGACAATGCATTATACATTTTCTGCAAATAAAAAAAAAACAAAATGGCGGTTCCCATATGGTGGACAGTTTTTGTGATTATGGTCCGATTCTATTCAAAATTGGTATCTAGGGGTTTTCGGGGTCGGAGATTATGATTGTCAAAATTCAAAAATAAATTAGATAACTGAATCTTTCTATCAATATTCAATTGAGAATGTTTCCCTTTTCAACATGTATACCTTACAAGAGGTTATCTTGACGATGGAAGATAGTGACTAAAGTTTATCTTTCAGTCGCAGATGATTCCACATCTGATTTTATGAACATCCTGTTCATATTTTCAACAAATCATAACCAAACTAGTTATTCAACATTATAAATAAATGAAATGAATAAACGAAAAAAAATTAAAACTTTTAATTAGTTGAAAAAAAAAATTATAAATAAAAAAATTTCAAAGACAAGCTTTTATTTATACAAATGCACTAAAAGGTGAAAATGATTATTTCATTGCCGCGGCAAGATTTTGAATCTGTTACTCACAGAATAACCTAGATCAAACAATGAAATAAATTATTTTTTCCTTTTTAGAGCATTTTTTGTATAGAAAAAAGCTTGTCTTTAATTTTTGGAACGAAGTTCCTTATCGCGCGTTGCGAAAGGGGGCTAGACGGAATAAATTAAGACCAAAAGTTGTAACGACACTTTTTGCTGTAGTTGTAAGCCGTGCGGCGTGCGCGTGTTTCTCTGTCCGTTTCTCTCTCTCTCTCATAGAAAGCAAGCCAGTTATTTTCGTTTCGTCTTTCTATTTCGCATTGAACAGTGTGGTGTCACGACGATTATTTTTGCTGAGTGTATACAAGTTTTTTGTACATAATGAATAATAAAAAATAATAACAATAATGAATGCTGACAGTGTTTCTGCACAAGTACCGGATATTGCTGATGGAGTTAGGTAAGTAGAGATTTTATAAAGACAATAATAAATGCTTATGTATTTTTAGCAAGTACGCATTATAACTTCTCTTCACTATTGTGCTAACCAAGTCATACGCGTTATAATCTCTCCATTATTGTGTGTTCAGCAAGTGTACGCGTCATAACTTTAATAAATTCAAAAGCAAATTATATTTTAATATTACAATACTAAAACTGAGCCTACTGATTAAGTTTATATTACATTATATTTGTTAATAATAATAAAAATATTATTATAACTTAAAAAAATTAAAAAAATTTATTACAATTCCTTCACTAATTAATCGAAAGGAACTTGGTTCCATCCGGGTGTCCCTTGACACCTCTCAACGTTTTTTTTTATTTTTTTTCTATCCAAATTATCTGTATATAAATAGAAATGTGCTTCGACCTATGCTTCAAAAATAAATGTCGAATGCTTGAATATAAAAGCATTGGATCTTGCACGCACCCCTGGGTCACCCATCATCATCACCCACCCATCATCATAATTTTTTAGCTCAATATAACATTTATAATTTTTTTTTGTGTCCGAAAGAATAGTTATTGAGTAATACTGAATTCTCATCATGTGAATCTTAAAAAATGTTTATCTCTTATTACAAAGCTTTCATTCAGTTTCGCTTGTTAGTTAGTTAATTCGTTCGTTTGTTAGTTTGGGTCAAATCTTGCAAGTGAATTTTGATCGACTTCTAATCGTTCTATTGAATTGAAATTTGGCAGGTGTCATAATCCCGGTGACAATGCATTATGGAATGTTTGTTAGAGCAAAAAAAAAATGGCGGCTCCAAGATGACGAACGAGATTTGTAATTAATAATAATAATAATAATAATAATAATAATAAATGCTTTTATTGGAGGTACAGCAGTTAGCTTATATCCTAACAAAAGGCAGGATTCAATGCCTGCACATGATTGCTCATGGCAGGAATTGCTCTTCCATCCAACCAGTGGAGTAACTTATCATAATAAATTCATAATAAATAATATTATAAAGTACATAGAACTGAATATGGTAGACTATTCAAACTGCTCCGAGAAAAATTAAAGTCTAACCATGAGAATATAACAAAAGAAATACTATTCCTAAAAAAAAAAAAAAAAAATTAATATACAGTGATCAGTACATATAAGCGGAGAAAAAGTGATGTGCCAATTCAAGTTTGCCATTAAAATTATTATAGTATACTAAGATATTTGGAAAATTGTTATCGAATAAATATTGCTTCATATTTTTTTTGAATTTTTTTATTTGTAATAATTTGAAATCACTGGGTAACCGGTTGTCAAGGCGAGCGATCTGAAATGAGAATGAGCCACGAAAAAAGGAGGTTTTGTGTTTAGGCGCAGCCAAATTATTTCGAAATCTCAAATTGAGATTATGAATGTCAGTTCTGAAAGTCAGTTTCTTGAATAGATAAGGAGGTTTCCTAGTTGTTATTATTTTATGAAAAATCGTACTGGAGTGTAGTGTACGCCTAGCCTCCATGTTCAGCCAACCAAGATTCCTTAAATGTTGCGTAACATGTTCCCGCTTTCTTGTGCCTGTAATAAGTCTCACACATGAGTTCTGCAATTTTTGAAGTCTCATTTTGTCAGATTTCATCAGCCCTGGTCCATAAACCACTTCTGCATAGTTTGCATGTGACAACACTAAAGCATCACATAGTATCATTTTACTTTTTTGTTCAAAATATTTCTGTTTGAATAGATCGTTCTTAGATTCATATAACCCTGTTTTAAAATATGAGATACATGTGTAGTGAAGCGTAATGCATTATCAAGGTACAATCCCAAATTTTTTGTTGTATCTGCGATGGGTAGGGGGACTCCGTCAACACGTATATTCAATAAATTCTTGCAACGATTTCTTGCTGCTGTCCTCCCGAATAGCATAACGTATGATTTAGATTTATTCACAGTAAGGCAGTATTTATTTGATACGGTTATGAGACTATTCAAATCATGATTCATTTGGTCAAGTGCCAAGTTGTAGGAGTTTTCTTCGAAATTTAAATACATCTGCGTGTCATCAGCATAACAGTGCATTGAAGCGTAACGTAAGGACTTTGAGAATTGTGAAGTGTAGAGAACAAAAAGAAGGGGGCCCAAAATTGATCCCTGGGGAACACCATTCTTTATTTCTAGAGATTTAGATTTTTCATTATTTATGATTACGCTTTGAGATCGGTTGAAAAGGTAATTTTTGAGTAGACATATTGCATTCATAGTGAACCCCAGGTAATCAATTGAAAAATTTTTTTAAAAAACTTTCAGAAGAGCCGTGGTACAACTATGGTCAGATCTAAAGCCTGATTGGCAGGATGGTAATATGTCAAATGCATTCAAGTATATACGCATCTGAGCATTCAATATCTTTTCGAAAGCTTTCGAGATTGCACACAAAATGCTTATTGGGCGATTTGATTCAAAATTGGTATGAGGGGGATTTCGTGGTCGGCGATTATGAAATTTTTGTCAAAATTCATAAATTCGGAATGGCGGCTCCGAGATGGCGGAAGAGTATTGTGATTATAGTCCGGTTCGATTCAAAATTGGTATTTGAAGTTTTTTGGGGTCAAAGATTATGAAATTTCTGCCAAAATTCTCAAATTCAGAATGACGGTTCAAGAATGGAGGACGAGTGAGTTTTGTGATTATGGTCCAATTCAATTCAAAATTGGTTTGCGGGGGTTTTCGGGGTCGGAGATTATGATTTTTTTGTGAAAATTCTTAAATTCAAAATGGCGGCCCCAAGATGGGGGACGAGTTTTGTTAGTATGGCCTGATTCAATTCAAAATTGATATGCGGCGGTTTTCGTGGTCGGAGATTTTGAATTTTATGACAAAATTTATAAATTGAAAATGGCGGCCCCAAAATAGAGAACTGTTTTCTGATTATGGTCATATGTTATTCAAAATTGGTGTGTGGGGGTTTTCTGGTTTGGAGATTATAAATTCAAGTTGGCGACTTCAGGATGGCGGACGAGTTTTTTTATTATTGTCAGATTCTATTCAAAATTGGTGTGTGGTAGATTTTGAGGTCGGAGATCATGATATTTTCCAGCTCAAAACTTACAGGCAAGACACCTTGTAATAACGATGTTCTATTAGAAATGAACAGATTAAGGCGAACTAACTAAAAATCAAAAATTAAATAACCAATAAAAAACCTTTTTGAAGACAAGCTTTTATTGAAGACGTGTATTAAAACGTATAAAATGAGTTTAAGTAATCGCTAATAATGATTTAATTATTTATTGTAGAATTATTTGGTTTCAAAAAGCTTGTCGCGCCAATTGTAATATAATTATTACCTCGACTAGTTGTTAGTTATCAACCAATCATTGTCCAAAGAAATTAATTAGTATTTACTTTCATGAATTCTCCGCGCTACAAGGTTTTTGAAAACAAATAATTCAATAGACTCATTTTATACGTTTTAGTACTTGGCTTGAGTGAGAGCTCGTCTTCGAACAGAGTTTTTATTAGTTATGTTATTAACTTGCATCACTTTTTTCTTTTCGGAATTGTGTACATCAAATCATTGAAAGTTTTCATAATTGCCATCCCCTCAAATAAATAGAACATTAGTACCGTTTACTTCTTGAAAATTCCTCATACTCATTAAACTAGGAACAATACAAAAAAGTACATTTGTTATTCCAAATGCTTCAGTTGATTCAAATGCTACCACCATCATAATACAAGCTTTCTCCGCTTGATTCGGCATTGTGATTCAAACAGCACTTCCATTCCAAGAACAAAAGAATCTCTGATTGTCCACTGGAGTGAATATTCTACTTTGAATGTTATTCATCTCCTACGTCAGTCACCTTGTGCTAGGGTTTTGAATGGAGAAAAATATCTATCGCATTGGAGTGCATGGATTTTTATTCGGGGAATCCTTAATTGTGAAATACAAAAACAAAAACTTTATTTATTTTTTCCAATACTTACGTCTAAAATGTGTCATTTTCGATGAATTTTAAATGTCAAAAGTAGTCTATTTTTGAACAGAGCGCAAAAAAAAATCTGCACGGCATGTAAAAAAGTATAAACCTACGTTGTTTAAATACAGGTTATACACAATTCCCATCATTCTCATTTCAATCGTTTTTTATTGAACATATTACAATAATATTCAATCCATACTATTTTTTTACAGGATTTATATTAATAGTACAATTGCTGTTATTTTGTATGTTAATTCCAAACGATGATTTTGGTAATACTAAATCAAATGGCTTATTGTTCTCGACTTCGACATTTCCACTTTTCCTGAAATTACAACTGAAAATACTTTTTCCAATTTTCACTTTTTCTTCCACGGACTGCTCCACATAGCCTTCTGTAACAGTGGACGATCGCCATCCACCATGATGTTAAGTCTCAAAATATCAGCCGCTGAGCCAAGTAGATAAAAGCGACGCAGAGGACCCTTCAAAACTGTGGCCAGTATATATTGCATTTTTAGGTAATCCAAGATATGAAGCAATTAGACCCGGAATTTTTGGAAAAGTATTTATTCTGAATCAGAATCAGAAATACTTTATTGTCATAAAAACATAAATTTTCGTTGAGAAAGCTACTTAAACCTAAGATAAAAGTTACTACATAGACATTTTTAAAAAACAGCACCTGCATGAGTTTGAATAAATAAAAAATATAACTACAGTCACAAAGTTTAGACAACAATCAAAAATATATATGTATGTATGTAAAGGTAAAAAAGTATATTTGAGCATCCACAATGTAACTATCCCCTTAGGAATTTTTATTGTAAGTTGTGGAATTGTCAATGAGGAATTCATCTGCATTGTAATAGACTCCTAGACAAAGGAGTTTTTTAACCTCTTTACGAAATTTTAAATTATTAGTCATTTTCCTGATGGGAAGAGGAAGATGGTTGAACAGTTCCTTTTCATTATAAAATATGGAGGATTTGATTTGAGAACTTGAGGGAATAGGAAGACTGATGTTATATATGAGTCTGGTTTCGTGATTCGATTGATGAGGCATAATGTTCTCCTTGTAGTTCTTATGAATTAGAAAAACTGATTCTAAAATAAAAAGTCGGGCAAGGGGTGAAATATTTTGTGATTAAGAAAGAGGTCTACAGGAATCACTTATTTTTGCTTGACATATATATCTCAGCGCCTTTTTTTGGAGCATAAAAACTGAGTTGGTTAAAGTTTGAGAAAAATCAATTATTTTTATATAATAATGTATCTGATATTATAAATTTCATTTTACTAGGGGCACGGGTAAAATAAAAAAAAATATCCCGCAATACGAACATCCACTTTTATTTCTAATCAATATTGACATTTCCCTGAAACCCAGTGAGAAAATTTTATGAAAAAAATCAATTTTATATAAAAATATATCTGATATTATATATTTCATTTACTAGGGCACGGGGAAAATCAAAAAATATGTCCCGCAATACGAACGTATCCACTTTTATTTTTAGTCAATATTAACATTTCCCTGAAACCTAGTAAGAAAATTGTATGAAATCAATTAATTTCACATAATAGTTTATCTGATATTATATATTTCATTTCACTAGGGAACGGGGAAAATCAGGAAAAAATCTTCCCCAAAACTCCCATTACTCACAGCCTTCTATTTATTTGTGAATAACGTCAAAATAAATACTTACTTAATGTTTTCTATTTGAATATAATTCCGGTATCAAATTTTCTCACCAAATCCCCCACGTGCTTGAATTAATTGCGGGAAATTTGTCTCGTACATGAATTTTTGAAGAAAATTCATGTACTCAAAAAATTTCCGGCAATAATTCATGCCCTAGGGAGATTATAAGTGAAAATTTTCACTGCATTGTATGAAAAGCTCCGCTTAAATCGTGTGGAAGTGTGAGATCTCTAGCTCTTGTCAGAGATCTCTAGCTCTTGTCAGAGATCTCTAGCTCTTGTCAGATAGTTGTGATAGTCTATAGATGTAAAAATGTCATCTGTTACTTTGAGCAACGCCGTGGTGGTACTATGTTTTTTCTGAATCCTGACTGTGTTGCTGGCAATATTTTAATCTGCGTAAAATATGATGATAATTGGTCAGATACTAATCTTTAAATTATTTTTGAGATAGTGGGTAAAATACTAATCGGTCGAAATCGGTATCATTCGGGCTTTCAATTTTTGGAATGGGCATGACATTGGCATATTTCCAAGATTTCGGAAAAGTGCCATTTGAAAAGCAAGTATTAATTATATGAACTAAGAACGGGGTTAATGTCGGGAACACAATTTCTAGCATTCTCAGATTGATTTTGTCCGATCCCTTAGCCTGTGTTTTGATTTTACGAAGAGTTTGTTCCACCTCATAGTTTGTAACTGGGTTGAAAGAAAAAGCTTCACCTTTCAACTCTGAATATATTCCATCATATTTACTCAAAATATTGTTATCTGTTGGATACAAATCTGGAACAGAGTTCAGAAAATGATCATTGAAGGCGCTAGGATCTATATCAATATCGCAGCCATGAGATTTTTTCAAAATATTTGAAGACTTCAGGGATCTCCAAAAAAGTTTGGGGTCCGACTTGAATTTATGCTGCAAAAATGCTTTTTTCTCAGCTTCAATGCATCGATTCGCAAAAGTCTTTGTACTCGTTGAAGGATTCAACTGTGTTGTTTATATTTATTATGAGATTTTTTTTTCAATTTTATTATAAATTTTAAATTCGGAGTGAGCCAGGGAGCGGGGGGTTCAGTGACACGTTTAGTTATGAAAGGTGCATGTATATTAAAAAGATGATTGACATTAACATTCCAATAAGAGAGCATTTCATCAACATCATCCATATCAAATATATAATCCCAAGCAAAAGATTCGTGAGAATCCCTCTCCATCCAAACCTCACGAGAGGTCTCAACACTATAGATTCCGGGATGTAAATCTTCAAGCAGTTTATAGTAATTGAAATAACTTGCAAACATTATTAGGAAACGAAGGACAAAACTGTCATATTAGATGAGTCGGGAATTCATGTAATCAGTTGTCAAAATTGTAACAAAGCCCATTGTGGTCAGACAAAACGTTCAATTTCCAATGGCGGACGAGTTTTGTATTTATGGTCCGATTCTATTCAAAATTGGTATGTGGGGGTTTGCGAGGTCGGAACTTATGAATTTATTGTAAAAATTTATAAATTCAAGATGGCGGCTCCAAGATGGTGAACGAGTTCGGGGTTTTTGGAATCGGAGATTATGAATTTAGTCGAAAATTTCATACCAGTCATTTTCAACCAATCAGATGCTTTATTTCGAAATTGTTACTATGGTAACCAGCAAAACTCCCATTACACACAGCCTTCTATTTATTTGTGAATAACGTCGAAATAAATATTTACTTAATGTTTTCTATTTAAATATAATTTGACAAAAAATCAATAATTTTCACTTATAATCTCCCTAGAGCTTGAATTAATTGCGGGAAATTTGTCTCGTACAAGAATATTTAAAGAAAATTATCACGGGTCGCGAAGCAATAATTCATGCTCTAGGGAGATTAGAACTGAAAATTATTGATTTTTTATCAAAATTCATAAATTAAAGATGGCGGACGAGTTTTGTGATTATGGACCGTTTCGATTCAAAATTGGTATGTTGTGGTTTGTGGAATCGGAGATTATGAATTTAGTCAAAGATTATCGTTTTTTTGGCAAAATTCAAGATGGCGGACGAGTTTTGTATTTATGGTCCGATTCTATTCAAAATTGGTATGTGGGGTTTTTTGGGGTAGAAACTTCTGAATTCATTAGTAAAATTCATAAATTAAAGATGGCGGCATCAAGATGGTGGAAGTGGAAGTTCTTTGATTATGGACCGTTTTTATTCAAAATCGGTATGTCGGGGTTCTTGGGATCGAAGATTATGAATGTACCTAGTCAAAGATTATTGATTTTTTTGTCAAAATCAATAAATTGAAGATGGTAGCTCCAGGATGGCGGACGAGTTAATCTTTAGACGGTCTCCTCATTGAAGAACTAAACTAAAAAGCACAGAATAGAATAATTATTAAAACACATTTTCAAGGACAAGCTTTCATTCAAATGGCCTAAAAAGTAAAAAATAATTGCTTTGGATGTGTGATGTAGGTTATTCTGCAACAGAATAAAGAACTAGTCGTACAAAAATACCAGTTTGTGCCTATTCAAACTGAAAACATTTGATGATATTGAAAACATTGGGTAGTACTGAAAACATTGTGTTCGAATTTGTTACAGAATAACTTACATCAAAGGAAATTAGATTTTATTTTCAGTGCAATATTAGCTTTCAAAAATCACCGTGAATGTCGACAAATAAAAAACAATCTTCAACTACCAATCTAAAACTCCAAGATAACAATTTTTAAAAGAATTGCACCAAATCACTAAATAATCGTCCCCGACCCCAAAAATGTCTACACACAAAATACCAATTATGAATAGAATCAAAGCTCAAACGCCTATTCGTCAGATATATGATTGTTGTTTACTACAGTCAAACGTGGTTATAACTAGCAGGGAACTTAAGAATAGGTACGTTATATCAAAAGTTCGTTAAAAAATAATTGAAACATATCTTTCATTACCTGCCGGAAATTTTTTTCTGGTAGGTTATAACCGTGGGTTGGTAATGAGCGTGTACGTTATAAGCGAGTTTTACTGTAGTATTTTTTAAGAAAAGAACCGCAATAAAAATTTTCGCGATTTTCAGAATTATCCAACAATTAAATTTGGATGACATTTTTCAATATGGAGTTTTTCAAGGCACCGAAAAAAATTAACCCGACAAAATCTATAGTATTTTGCAATTTTCATGTAGTTAATTTTACCGCAATGGTCTATAGAAAAAACATTGAGAAGCAGTCATACATTCATTTTACCCACCCTTTCCATAAATGGTACACATAATCTGATTTAAATTCGAGTTTGCCTTCACCGAAAATTATGATCAAGTTGTCATTCAATTCGTAATTGTATCTAGAAACTTTTTGTAAAAACCGAAGTCCCGCTCGAAAAAATTTTATTAAGTTATAAAAAATTTAGTAAAAAAAGTGGAGTTTAGTTTGTCGCGAATATCTATCTATTTGGGAGAAAAAATCTAGTGTGGCTGACCATATGATAGAATCTTGCCACAAAACTAACATTCATTATTTGACAATGATCAAATCGGTCGACGACACTAGAAAATTAGACTGCCTGGAGAGTATAGTTATCCACAGAAACCATAATAAACATTTACTTAATGAGGATAATGGACCTATGTATTCAACTCTGTTTCCTTCAATCCCCATAGAACCATCAAGATCCCATTAGCGACTTGAGGAACAGGAATTAGGATGAAATAACCCAATCAGAAACAGCAGGTATAAATTATAAGATAATGATACAATTTATGTGATTAACAAGTTATGTAGTTAATCAATACGCTGATGACGATAACTCAGTTATCGAAATACGCATATAAGTGTGGAGTGAGTGGTGAGTGGGGTTACTTGTGCAATACTGGGGTTATCCAAAGAAATATGTACACAAACTACATCCAATGGTTAGTGGTCCGATTCTAATGATTTTTCCATTATTGGATGGTGAATACTTCGAAGTTGTTCCCATTTAAGTTTGAAAAAAATTCACTCCAAAGGGTAGGAATTCAGGGGGTGATTGTTCAACCAATGGATTTTTTCCTATTAACCGGTTCCACCACTCATGGCTTTGTACTGGGTTATCCGATACCGTTTTTTTTACATCGAACAGGGTATACTCGAAGTTGATTCAGAAGGAAAAATTCACCCGCAGGGGTACACAAAGAGGGGATTATTGATTTTTCATCTGTGAACCGATTCTGTTGTAACATGGCACACATATGTAGTTCTGATGACACTACAACATATTGGAGACCTGGAGTTAATTGTATAGGTAGTACTTAGAAGATTCCAACCACAAGAATTCTAAAATAAAAACTTTTCAACAAAACATTGAACCGACGAAAAAAGAAACTGAAAAGCGATACATAAAATAAACCTTCAATAACTAAGTTCCTAAACTAATATTAGTAACTAGTTTTGAGTTGGCGCCGAACAATCTACAAAAATCATTGAATTACTCTGAGGTAGTTGTCGTGATACAAACAGTGTTAAAAATTAGGCTTGATTGTAGCGCGACGCGATACATGTACAAACGCTGAATTAGAGGGATATTTTTTAAGGGAACTGTATACTCAGAGACGCAACTAACATGCGTGATACAGCTAATAAGCCATGCCTGGACTATTGTCAACATCGCAATCCAACGATCGCTCGCATTTAGGCAAAGCTGTAGATCGATTTCGCGCGAAAAATGGTAGGTTAATTTGAAAAAAGGAAAAATCAATTGTCTGAACTGTGTAAGGCTCGAAATACGAACAAAAAACCATCTAATGAAAATGATGTATGTGAAGTATATCGCATTGTTAATCTCAAAGAACTTGAAGTGTCGGAACTACACCAAGTTTTGAGTTTGGAGAATGTGCTGCAAGAAAAACATTTAGGCTGATATGACTGGTGGGACGTTGGGGATCAGTAAATAGTCCACATCTGACCACCGTTGATACGTCTGGCCATATACAGGGTGTTATGAATTAACACACCACACCTGCAACACCATTGATATGACCGGTGACCTATGGAGAAGTAAATACCCCTCGTCTGACCAACCAATCTTACGATTGCTCGTATTTTTGTCAAAGCTAAGGCTTAGCCATACTGAGCGTTATTAGTCTATTGACCAATAACTGGACAATCTCCCAGAGCGGCTTGAGACATTGTCTCACTCAGTATGTAATGAAGCGCCGGACCTAATTTGACAGTACAATTACCAATCTAAGATAGTTCAGAAACAATAATACACTTAGGACTTGTAATAATATATATATATATATATATAAAATGTATTTTCTAAAACATAAAAACAACAATTTATACACCTGGTATAATTTACGGAGGAAATGTATAGAAAGTCAAAACGAATTTGATATATATATATATATATAAATATATATATATATATATATTTATATATAAATTTGAATGGGAAACCAATATGGGATGCCAATTAAAATAACTGTTCTTCAGTTATTTTGACTATTGACAATAATTTTACTTTTGTCAACTCAATAGTTGATTCTACTATGAAATCCATTATGGAATATTTCCTTATTACACTGTACATATATACCTTGCCAAATAAACAGTTTCATTTTCTCACCCCCAACTGGAAAACACACCACGTTTTTAAATGTTACTTTATTATTCTTTGTTACTAGCGAGTTTTATTACGCGTTCACTGGTCGTAATATGATTAATTGGCTTCTTTGAAAAATAATAATTCCATTCATTTAGTTATTACTGAGATGATATCTGAGAGTTACACTTTCACTATTTTTGTGCATACTTTCGTTGAATTGGCTACTTTTCGTATAGAATACGAAGTCTACATTTACTTCGCATCTTCTCCAGTTGAAACTAGATTTTACTTTAATTCGCTTCATTACTATGAAGACTAAAACAGAACGTCTCTCTTGGCACTGGCTGACCACTGGATTAATTCTGATTGTCGAATGAATATCGTTTACTTCCCCTCTTATATAGAATCTCGAGGTGTTTTTAATATGCCGCTAAGGTCATAAATTTAATGTTATGGGTCTGAGAACACTCCGACTCGCCTTTGATTTGCAAAGCCACCATGATATGTTACAGTGATAGGTTATTACTTCTTATAGTTTACGTAACCCCTTTAATTCCTTTCAGAAAGACCGCCAGTAACATATGAACCATGTGTCAATAGCTGCCCACGAATTTATTTATTCTTCACTTTGAGATCGTCGGCGCGCAGTAACGATCTAATTCAATGTGAAGGGAGGAATTTCTTATGAATGGAATCGCCGCTTCCAAGGTGATTCGTCTGTCGAGACGTACTATAAGATTAGTTATGAATGTGTGAAAATATAATTGTCGATTCGTTTGGGGTGCCGGTGCGAGTGATAGTGACTTGATATTTTATGAGATGTTACATTTTTGTTTTTTGACAATCTCTTGCCGCTTTCGTATTCAATTGCGGACGAAAATAAAACGTTGACTTCTTATAGCCGCATTCTCTAGTTAATGGTTACACATGGATACATTAAAATACTTTATATATAGTGATCATTACATTGCATCAATTTTAAGTATCCGTTGTGATAAGTGTGAAATCGACAAAGCGATGTATGATGTACACATTTTGCAAAAATTAGTTCGTTTCATTGGAAAAGAGTCAGAATTATCAACATGCATGAAATCATATAAAGAATGTATTTCAGAGCGACTCGAGAACGAAAGAATATCTTGTGATTTAGCTAGTTTGAATGCATTAAAAAATTGCGCAACAAAGTACATACGATTTTATGAAACAAATGTATTGCGATGAAGGAGAAGAAGCTGTGATTATTCACCTAACTGAAAAATTGGAGAATGGAAAACCTAGAGTTACTAAAAATAGGAAAGCATTAACTAAAATTATCAATGATTCACTAATAAATGTTCAGTTTTGGTGCATATTTATAGAAAACAGTATAGAATAGGTATATCACCAGCGACGTGATTTTTCAACAGTATGTAATATTTTGCAAAACCGATTCTTACAATATTAAGTTTATTTTATATTAGGTATACTGAGAAACATATGTGACTGTAATGTTAAATTTAGTAAGAACTGTCGCTGATATACAATGAATATGATTTGATATGATAGAATTAGAAATGTGTATGAAATTTTTCATGAAAAAACGAGAAATAAAAAAATCATATGAATATTTAGTATAATAGTTGAAAATAAATAATATTATATTCATTGTTGTTTTTATTTTTTTCAGAATTATACGTTATATTTTATTAACCTGAGAAATCTGAATCATTTTTGTTTATGTTCGAAAATATTGGAATTATGTCATATGTACATGTGTTGTACAAATGTATAAATAAAATAAACTGTTGTTTGTCGTTACTCGCTAAAACTACATTTTATATTATATCTATTCCTATTATAATATGTTTGAAATGCATATACCTACTAACGCAATTATTCACAATTATCATTCATGAATATGTGCATTCCAAAACACAGTTCAATTCAAAACAGCAAGACCTCCGCACTCTCGCTTATTTGAATCACGAGCGCTCGCTTGAGGCGTTGCCACGATTCTCAGCCTTCCCCCTCTTACACTTCTCATACGCAATAGTTTGGAAACTTCTTATGGCAATAACTGTATGGCTACGCGTGTTTAATTTTTTCTATAAAATTTGTTACTTACCTTTTAATAATATACAAGTTTTAAAAAAAGATCTGAATGGACGGTTTTTAGTTAAGCCTCCGAATGTGATCTCCGTGGTAGCTCACTATGGGGATTACGTGTTGAACGTTGCAATTTTGGAGCCTTATATCTCGCTTTCGGTGTGGTAAATCATTCCAAAAATGTAATACGATACAGGTAATAATGTTAACTGGAAGTGGTATGAATATAAACGCAATCTGATTGGAAGTGGATTTCACGATAACTACCTTGAAGAAATAATCAAAACATCGTCGCCCACCCCTCTGCCATAATTTCACGCTTCACGTAATCAATTTTCCTAAAATAAAATGAACCTTTTTCGTCTTAATAACAAAGCTCCAAAACTAATGTAAGTAACTAATTTTGAGTCGGCGCCAAACAAACAAAAAAGTATTTTTTGTTATTAATATTGGTCCACCTCTCCCTCCTGAATGCCACTGACCGGTCATCGCTTTGGCTGTCTGTGCCAAGCGCTGTCCCCACTCACTCGAATTTGAAATCGAGATATGAGAGAAAACCCTGTCGGTTATGATTCTCACGAGGTTGGGATGTTTTGGCATTATTATAAGGGGATTTTTTTGCGCTAACGTATATGCCTGATGGAGGGTACATGAGTTTTCATCCCATCTGATATGCGAAGTGCCAATGCGGTTTGTTTTACATGTAAGTAAAAACAATTCATGGAAGAAAATACCAGACTGACGGAATATGAATCATGAGGATTTCAAATTTATAAAAGAAATACTGACATTCATAGAGTTACTCTATCATTCGACTAGTTTTTCGATAAACAATATTATAAATATAAAGTCTGTGGTTTGATATTATTTGAAACTAATATATCTCTTACGCTATTATGAAAATTCAATGGGAAACTCAATAGCCCCTAATCGGCTGAACTTGAAAATATAGTCATACACAAAAAAATCATTAGATACGTAGACAATTTTCTTTCGAAATTCAACAAAATTCCAGAAGTTTTGGAACCCTCGATAAGTGGAAAGAACAGTGAGGAGACCAATTAACTTAGCAATCCATTTCAAATTATAATATTTTTTTTATCAATTTAATCGAAATGTATAGAGAGAAACCGATCCAAAAATCAACTGTCTGAACTCTATGGGATAATCATTAGTGAATGAGAACTTGTATCCGATCATTGAATAATTGTTTTCTTTAATAATTTCGAAGGGAGCAATGAGGTTACACAAAATAAGTAGAATCATTTTAAATCATTTTTATTTCGAATTAATTTATAATATCAATTTACCAATAATGGAATTCCTTAACAAAATTATACAAATATATTAATCTAACTATTTGCAGCAAATATATCATCACAAGTATCCTTATATAAATATTCAAATAAATCCATCACATTTATTCAAAACACAGAGGTGAACAGAAATATTACAACCATAAACACAATTTTGCTCGTGGAATTGGCGGTACTGAAATTATTGGCTGTCACTGAAACAAAAAGAAAACTTCAATAATCTATAAATTTGTGGAAGATATAACGATGTACAAATAACAGATATCATATACAGTGCTTCTCAAAAGTCCCCTCCCCCACTCTTATTTTTGGAACGATTATACATAAACAAGTGAAATTTGGAAACTGAATATTGAAGGTTGTAAACTTCCCTACTAGTGATGATAGATGACGAAATCGTCAAAGATGACGTCACAAGGCCATTGTGACCAATAATTTTGAATGGAACCTTACGGCAAGCGACACCTCTTTCAAAAGGTATCGAAAAAACCTATTCAATGATACTAATTTTGTTTGTGTTTATGGCAGTTTTAATGGCTCATTAGTAAACATTAAAATTTAAATTCCATTCAGTATGATATTAATTACAGATTTAAGAATCAGTATCTACTTGAAAAAATTGCTCGAAATGATCTCCATTCACTTCCTGACAGTGAAATATCCTATTTTTAAACTCTTCTCGTACTTTTGCAAATGTGTCTGCGGAAACAGCCTCACATTCTGCAACAATACGTTGTTTTAAAACGTCAATATTGTCAGGTTCAGTGGCGTGAACCTTCGATTTAAGGTACCCCCACAGAAAAAAATCCAAAGGTGTGAGGTCCGGTGATCGAGCTGGCCATTCCGTTGAACCTCGTCGTCCAATCCATCTACCACGATAATCCTCATCAAAACACCGTCTTACTGCACCGTAATAGTGTGGAGGAGCACCATCCTGTTGGAATGTGATTTCCAAATTGCCGAATTCATCTGGATTATCTTCTAAAATTTCAAGGATTAACGGTTTTATTGTGTTTTGCAACAGCTCCAGATAAACCTCACCAGTTAAATTAGTATTTGAAAAAAGAGGCGATGTGGTTTCCCAGGATACCTGCCCAAACATTCACCTTCTGGGGAAATTGGGTATGTGTTTCACGAAACAGGTGAGGATTTGCGTCACTCCAATACCCCACATTCTGTCTATTTACATTTAGATAGAAAGTACTTTCGTCACTAAAATGAATTGTTTTGACATAGTCTGGCTATTGGTTGGTTTCCATATTTTCACAAAATTCTAGTCTTCAGTCTGGGTCGCTGTCTGAGAGTTGGTGAACCATTTTCAATTTGTATGGATGAAATTTGTTTTTTTTTCAACACCCTGTGTACTGTAATTCGACTGACTTCACAGGTAGATGCAACGTGAGTTGTTGAAGAAGTAGGATTAACTATTACTTCTGCCAGTATATCAATTTTTTTCTCATCAGAAATGTTGTCTGCCAGATCGTTTCGCATCATTAATACTACCCGTTGTTTCAAACTTACGAAGAAGCTCCCTTAAATAAGTCCTCGAAAAGGGGCGATCGGGAAACCTCTCATTAAAAATGCGTTCTGCTGCATGAATATTTTGTCCAGTTTCACCAAGAATTAGGATCGCTGCTACTTTATCACCTAAAGCACGTACCATTTCGCTTCTTGAAGCACTCAAACGTTCGGCTCAAAACAGTTTAACAAACTATTAAAATGTACAAAAATATTGGAAGTACCAAAAGCTGCTAAAACAGTTAAACATTCGATCAACAATACACAAATTATTAAATGTACGAAAACTTGGACAATTACAAAAACGTCGAATTAAGGAGACTAACAAAAACGTCAGCTTATTATATCCAGAGGCGGAGCTTGAATTTTCAATTTTAGAATTAACTAATTTAATTCATCACAGCTTTGCGTTTTTTGAAAGCAAGTTACCAAAACTGCCATAAACACAAACAAAATCAGTATCATTGAATAGGTTTTTTCGATACCTTTTGAAAGAGGTGTCGCTTGCCGTAGGGTTCCATTTAAAATTATTGGTCATAATGGCCTTGTGACGTCATTTTTGACGATTTCGTCATCTATCATGACTAGTAGGGAAGTTCACAACCTTTAATATCCAGTTTCCAAATTTCACTTGACTTTTGAGAAGCACTGTATATATTCAGATCGCGATTTCGGTGCTCACAGTAAAGGATGGAGATTTGGTGGGTGATGCTAGGAATTGCACTTTCCATCCTAGCGGAGAGAAAGAACCAGAACCTTTCGTACATGAGCATTCCTACTTCATCTTTTGGATGGGAAGAAAAACAATGGAACTTCTAGAATGTATTTTTTCTGCCTATTCCTGATTATGTTTTTCGTTGCAGAAGATAGCTTCAACAAATCGAGAACAACTCACGCATAGGTTCATTATCACTTTATAGTTATCGTACTGAAATTCCTGATGGAAGTTTCGATTACGAAGGTATTTCGATTACCTAATACATAAGTGGTAACAATTATTTCCATTGATTGCTCTCATGAACCCAGTATACTGATTTTTTCCCGAACCACAACGAGAAGAGAATCAATCGCCATAAACTCAGTTAATCTGTCCAATCTCACTTTTTTTCGTAACCCCTTGTGACACGACGAAGCTCTCAAGGGATTGCAGCGATAAAAATTAGCAGGGCCAGCGCACCTCTCATAAACACGTAGGAAGAAAAACTGATGAAAAAGCAAACCGCCCGTTCTATTAGCCGATAGGCCAGTTATTTCGGGAGATGAAATATATACTCGTAGGTCGCTGAAAGTGATCCAAACCAGAGATATCGACTTCCCAGATAGCAAATTATAGATATCTGGGCAACAGATTTCATCAAAGTTCACAGAATTTCAGAAAGAACGCTAGCTGATGAAACAGTCTACTTCAAAAGTTCAAAAACGCGTTAATTCTTGTAATAGCTCGTGAAAATATGAGCGATAATTCATTGGATTCGGAATGACGTCTAGAAAAATTTATTAAAATATTTTATTAGCAGATAAAAAATTGCAAAAGTTATAAACAAATCAGGATGAAAAAAAAGCATTTAGTGTTTTGCAACTAACTCAGAAACTGTCAGAGATAATCCAAACCTGAAACAAGTTTCTCAAATGAAAGGAAGTTTAAAATAAAAAATTCGTACTCCCGGAACTCTATCTCTATTGCTACTAATTTTAAATTAACGCTGAAAATAGGCCTCCGCGTGGCTATTCCTGGATGCGCGCGCGGCCTCTAATGCGAGTACGTCACATAAAATATATTTTTTTTAAGTATTAAATATCAATGAAAAAATTTAAATAAATCATGGTGTGTTCTCAACACTTGGAGGAATAAGGTCCCGTTGGAAAAATCCATTTAACTCAATTTTTCAACAAGTTAGGCGATTGTTAATTAACTAAATTTTATAAGACCTCCGTGTTGATTGAAGGCAATGAAAATTGTTTAAATAATTGACCTGAAACTTTTTCGCTTCTTGGATCCTTTCTCATATGTGTACTCAAGAAGATCACGACAATTTTTTTTAAGTTGATTATTTTGTTTATAATATTATTTTTAAGTTGCAAAAAAATTAAAAATCCCAAAAATGTTGTAAAAAATCTTTCAATCTCAAGTGATTGAAAGAGTAACCTAGGTTACCAATAAACAACCATCATACACATTGCTCATAGCACAGCAACGGTGTCGAATTATTCGTATCGAGTAGGCTGGTTTCCAGATTAAATGCAACACAAGCAACGGTAGCGCACATTTTTATTCCTAGTAGGCTGGTGCAATTTTGTTTCGATGAATAAATGACACAATAGTTATTTATGCCACAATTCCGCATTCAATCACTCGCCTGGTTGAGGTAATAAATATCAATTTGAAAATTTGAATAAATTATAGTGTGTTTTTACACTTGAAAAAAGAAAGTAACTTTGGAAAAAAAATAGTTTATTTTGCAACAAGTTGGGCATTTGTAATTACCTAGGCTTTATTTTTCGGACCTTGGTTTTCATAAAAAACGGCATAAACGTTTAAATTGGATCTTTCTCATATATATATATATATATATATATATATATATATATATATATATGAATATAGTTTTTAAAAGTTATTTATTTTGTTTTTTATAAATTTCAAAGTTAACAGAAAATTAAAAATGAAAAAAATATTAAAAAAATGTGTTTATCCATGTTTTGCTATTGCTGTTTTTGCATCGAAGAAGGCATTCAATAACATTCAAAAAACAATTTTTAGAAATTTTTATAAACAAATTTATTACTTTGATATTAAAAAAATATGCCATTTGTTTGTTTGTTGTCTAGAGAAAAAAAAACAATTCTTGAAAAAAATCTTATTGTTTATAATATTTTTTTATATTTCCAATATTTGAATAACTAGTAATGATTTTTTTTCAAATCATAATTCGCATTCCTCAATAGATTAACAGAAAATAAACATTTTATTGTTTAGTTAGTTAACAATTTGATATAAACAAATTCCAAATCTAATTTTTTTTTCAGAAATCACTAAAAATTATAATAACAACCAGATGAAACAGTGTCAAAAACTTTTTTTTATTTTTTTTTAAATTACGGTATCAAATTTATTTTGTTGCATATGGTTGTTTGTAATTTTTAGTAGTTTTAGAAAAAAATATAATGAGATTTGGAATTTGTTTATAACAAATTGTTAACTTAATAAACAATTGAATTTTTAACAAAAAAATATTTTCTGTTATTCTATTAAATAAATAATGGAAATATAAAAAAACGGTTTTAAACAATACGAATTTTTTTGAGAAAAATATTGTTTTTTAAAAATTATCATGTTTTCTAGACATTAAAATAGCAAAATTTTTTTTTTTATATCAAACTAATAAATTGGTTTTTAAACAATTTATAAATAAAAGTTCTAAAAAAGTTTTTTCGAATGTTATTGAATGCTTTCATTTGATGCAAAAACAGCAGAAGCAAAACATATGGATAAAAAAATTAACATTTTTTTTAAAATTATTTGTTAACTTTAAAAAATTATAATAAAAAAAATAAACAATTTTTAAAATATTTTAGGGCTATTATTCAAACATTTATGCCGTTTTTTATGAAAACAGAGTTCCGAAAAATAAGGACTAATAAAAAAATGCCCAACTTGTTGAAAAATTAACTACCAGTTTTTTCCAACGGCACCTTGTTCTTTCAAGTGTTAAAAACACACCATAATTTGTTCAAAATTTCAAATTGATATTTAATACTATAAAAAAAATATTTTATGTCTTTAGAGAGAGCGTGCGCATGCCGTAGCGGTCGCGCGGAGCCCTATTTTCAGCGTTAAATTGAAATTATAAATGATGGAGATAGAGTTCCATGAGTTCAAATTTTTTTATTGGAAATTTCACCTTCTTTAACAAACTATTTTT
Source organism: Gonioctena quinquepunctata (assembly GCA_018342105.1). Taxonomy (NCBI): domain Eukaryota; kingdom Metazoa; phylum Arthropoda; class Insecta; order Coleoptera; family Chrysomelidae; genus Gonioctena; species Gonioctena quinquepunctata. The sequence continues at coordinate 43,323 of JAFIRS010000170.1, forward strand.
TGACTTTTGCTATCTCTTATAGTTTTTGAGTTATTCTCAAAAATCTTAACCCCTTTTTTGTTTTTTGTTAATAACAATTGCAATTTCCGTCAGCAAAAAAAATACAAAAAAATGTCTTTCTCAGAATTGCATCCCAAATCGAATGAGCTATTGCTCATATTTTTTGGAGACTTGGAACTATTTTTCGCAGACTAAAATGTAGTTTGTGAATTATTTAATGTTTGGCGCACTCTATATCATATTATGATCATGGAGGATTTGATAAACCTATCTATCTTCATTCTATATCTACAACTCAATGAATGTTTATGCAAAAATCACGGTTGCTGATGATTATCAAGCAGCAACATGCTCACTGGGCTATAATAAGCTTATCCTTCGAACATTGGGTAATAAGGAAAACCAGCGTATTTTCTCATGAGGGAATCAATAAAAAAATTGGTTCATTACAGCAGCTTGTATACGACCCTTCCCAAAATAAGTGGCCTAAAAAAGCACGCCGCCCATTCTATTAGCAACGGGCGAAGGTTAATCTCACCTCTGGCTGGGACGGGATCTTTGGCATTGTCGAAAGTAATCTCGGTGTCCTGTTGAAATAAATCTCCAATTTTGGCTACGCACTTCAGCGTCAGTCGTCCATTGTGGAAATGGGACTCGAAAAGGGGCAGGCCCAGAGACAATTCGCTCCGGAATAATTCCCCAACGGGGGCTCTGATTGTGTTACACTTCGCGCACACCTGTAACAAAGAAAAATGGGGATGAGTCGGATGGATGGTTATGTTTTTCGCTTGTTGATGGGAAATTTGTGAGGAAAAGGGAGGGGGCGTTGTGGATTGGAAAGTAGCTCAGGAGCCTAGAATGGTCACACTTATTGAAATACATGTACTGATGGGGAGAGCGTGAGAACTAATCAATAAATATCAATCATTCAATGTGATTCAATGGTCTGAAGAAAATAGTAATTTACGTAACAAGTCCGGAAAATAGTTTTTTTTTGGACGAATAGACAAAATTATATGAAAGTCTGTGAGTCCAAAAAAACTATTTTCGGGCGTGTTGCGTACAATAATTTTTCGGCAACCGTGTAGAATAACAAATCAATGAGACGCCATATTTCTTTATTTTTTTATTATACATTTTAATTCTTATTTGAATTAAACAGAACAGAAAATACTACATATTAACAGAAACATTCTAATTCTTATTTATATTAATATTTATATAGAAATTCGAGCAATTGCTAATATTGAAGGGATTCAATTTGTTTGATGGAAATTTCCCAAGGCACATTTTCAAAGTCACTATCGCTGCTGCTTTCCAGATTTCATTGCAAATTGGGATCAAAAAACATGCAAACTTTTGACAACTAATTTCATATGAACTGTCAGCCGTTATTTCGTTGGCTATGGTAATGGCATTCATCAAAACCATACCTACCAAAATTTTCATATTTACAATGACAACAACGACGTGATTCTTCCCGGCCTAGTCCGGACTAGGCCGGAAAATGCTACTTTCTGAAAGAAAAAGCGTCCGGGAAGTGGGTACATCTCAGACGGTTGCCGAAAAAAACTATTTTCGCGCGTGTTGCGTACAATATTTTTTCGGCAACCGTGTAGAATAACAAATCAATGAGACGACATATTTCTTTATTTTTTTATCATACATTTTAATTCTTATTTGAATTAAACAGAACATAACAGAAAATACTACATATTAACAGAAACATCCTTATTATTATTTATATTAATATTCATATCAAAATTCGAGCAATAGCTAATATTGAAGTGATTCAATTTGTTTGATGGAAATTTCCCAAGGCACATTTTCAAAGTTACTATCGCTGCTGCTTTCCATATTTTATTGCGAATCGCGATCAAAAAACATGCAAACTTTTGACAACTAATTTCATATGAACTGTCAGCCGTTATTTCGTTGCCATGGTAATGATCAACTGCATTCATCAAAACCATACCTACCAAAATTTTCATATTTACAATGACAACAACGACGTGATTCTTCCCGGCCTAGTCCGGGAAGTACGTACCTCCCGGACTAGGCCGGAAAATGCTACTTTCTCAAAGAAAAAGCGTCCGGGAAGTGGGTACATCCGAAAAAAGTTATTTCTGGTAAGTTTGCTCCAAACCTAGGATACACATACATGAGGGAGTTGGGTAAAACGGGATACTCAGTGTTCCATGCCTCATAACTTTCTGAAAAAAGTGATGCAAAGGGCTTTTTTTTTGGCTCAAGTTATACTGATGAATAACCTTTTGATAAACACCATATTTCTTGGGGGAAATGGACGTCACACAGGTATTAAGATTTTTAGAATAAATGGGAAGTATTCCGTTTCAGCCACCTTGTCGGATAAAACGATATACTTCAGGTGTGTCAGGTCCAATAACGTTTACCCTTCCAGAAAAAAATAATTTGTCAGCATATTTTTTTGATATCCCATCCTTAAAGGTGTGAAAAGGTGGGTGAGGAGGGGGGTGAAAGTAAAGTTGGTTTTGAAATTAGAGTCATGGAATTAGTATTTGGGCTCTTCCTCACAAATAAAGATGAATCTGTCTCAGAGTTTTTGAAAATTCAACCCTAAATGGGCAAAATGGGGGTTGAAAGTCTGTATAGTTAGTTTCAAAGTTAGGATCATCAAAATTAGAATTTGGGAGACTTTGTTACAAATGAAAAATACATGTTTCGGTGTTTTTGGAAATTCAACCCCGGGGGAAAGGGGGTTAAATTGAGATTGGATGTTTGGAATGCCGTTAGTTTTCAAGTTGAGGTCATGAAAATTGATATCTGATATCTGTTACAAATAAGAGAAATATGTATTCCAGTGTTTTAAAAAATTCAACACCTGAATAGTCTACTCGACAAGTTGAAAATGGTCTAAAATAGAGATACTGCTCTTAAAATTATGTGTGATAGCTCATTGGATCCGGAATAACGCCTAGAAAAATGTGCCAAAAGCGTGTATTAGCACATAAAAAAATGCAAAAGTTATGAACAATTGAAGAGAAAAAAAATGGCATTTCGTTTTTTGCCAATATTTCATAAACTATTAATACTTAAGAAATTTCAAAGAAAGGTTCTGAAAGAGGAGGAAATTTCCAATTAAAAACTACCAGCTCCCGAAACTCTATCTCTTTTATTTATCATTTTAATTTAACGCTGAAAATGGGTCTCCGAGCGACATTTTTAGGTTGCGCGCGCGGCGTCAAAAGCGAGTACGACATATTCATTAATTTATTTGAGGTATAATTTTTTTTTCATTTGAAAAAATCATGGTGAACACTATAAATAATTTATTCCCGTTGGGAATTTTACTTAAAGTTAATTTTTCAACAATTTAAACGATTGTTAACTAACAACATTTTCTCGAACTTTTGTCTCAATTGTAAATGAAAAAAATTTTTTAAATAATTGTCGTAAAAATTTTTCGCTTCAAACTTTGTTTATAATAATTTTTGTACTTGAACAAAAACTAAAAAACCAAAATTTTAAAAAAATTTTTTCCCATTTGTTGATAAATTTTATAAACAAATTGATTATTTCGAAATTTTTGAAAATTTTTTTTCTACATCTTCATTATATCACAAATATTATGATTTTTGAAAAAAAAAATTATCTCAATAACAATTTTTAATTGTAATTTAATTTTTTTAATTGTATTTTTTTTCTAAAAATCATTATTGACAGTCCTCTATGAAGTAACAAAAAAATTGTTTTCTTATCAACAATTCCTTTGTTTATTAACTTACCAATTTGTTATAAACAAATTTTTAACTTTGTTAGATTTTTTTTCTGAAACTAATGAAATTTACAAAAACAACCATATATAACAAAGTATAGAAAACATTTTTTTCCAATTTTTTATTGTACTTTTGGAATTGGAATTGGGAAAAATTGGGATTTTTTTTTCTATACTTTGTTTATATATGGTTGTTTTTGTAAATTTTAGAAGTTTCAGAAATAAAATCTAACAAAGTTAAAAATTAGTTTATAATAAATTGGTGAGTTAATAAACAATGAAATTGTTGTTAAAAAAAAAATTTTTTTGTCACTTCATAGAGGACTGTCAATTATGATTTTTAGGAGAGAAATAATTTCCTAACTAATTATTTAAACAATAGAAATATAAAAAAAAACAATTATAAACAATTAAAAATTGTTATTGGAGAAATTTTTTTTTTCAAAAATCATAATATTTGTAATATAATGAAGTTGTGAAATTTTTTTTTTTAAATATTGAAATAATAATTTTTTATAAAAAATGTATCAAAAATGCGGGTTTTTTTTTTTCAAACATTTTATCTTGTATTATAACAAAACGATAATATGATGATTGAGAAAAAAAAATTTTTTAACCACATTTCTTGGATTTTTTTGTTTTTGTTCAAGTACAAAAACTATTATAAACAAAGTATGAATATATTTTTAACTTTTATGGCTTGATCTTGTATAAAAAAAAGGCTCTACGAAGCGAAAAATTTTTACGACAATTATTTAAACATTTTCTTCATTTACAATTAAAACAGAAGTTTGAGAAAACTTTGTTAGTTAACAATCGTTTAATTTTTAAAAATTAATTTGAGTATAATTTTCAACAAGAATAAATTATTCATAGTGTTTCGAATACACCATGATTTTTTTATATTAAAAAAAAAATATTTGATACCTTAAATAAATTAATGAATATGTCGTACTAGCTTTTGACGCCGCGCGCGCAATTTAAAAATGTCGCTCGGAGACCCATTTTCAGTATTAAATTAAAATTATAAATAATGGAGATAGAGTTCCTGGAGCTGCAAGTTTTTTATTGGAAATTTCCTCCTCTTTCAGTATTTTTTTTCGAATTTCTTTAATATCAATAGTTTATGAAATATTGGCAAAAAATGAAATGCTTTTTTCTCCATCTCAAATTGTTTATAAATTTCGCAATTTTTTAAGTGCTAATACACGCTTTTGGCACATTTTTCTAGGCGTTATTCCGGATCCAATCAGCTATCACACATAATTTTGAGAGCAATATCTCTATTTTAGACCATTTTCAACTAGTCGAGTAGACTATGAAGGGGTGAAATGGAGGGTGACAGTTTGTATGAGTAATGGCAACAATATAAAATTTAACTTCAATAGTTGGAACTGGTATATGAAACGATTTCATTTATTCAATGTCTTGAATTCAGTGACAGTGATAGCCTGACCTTGAAGAAACCAACTCAAGGAATCTTACGACTATAACTGAAATTGTGTCTGTAATGCACAATCGCCAAATCTCTCACGTCATCTGTTTAGTTCGCCTCATGTTTAAAAGCTTTTATTTTAGTTTCATTCGTTAGTTAGTTAGTCCGAATTGATTAAAAATTGGTATGTCGGAGATTATGAATTTTTTGTCAAAATCAATAAATTCAAGATGGCGGTCCCAAGATGGAGGGACGAGTTTTGTGATTATGGTCCAATTCGATTCAACATTGGTAAGCAGGGGTTTTCGGGGTCAAATACTATGAATTTATTGACGAAATTTATAAATTCAAGATGGCGGCCCCAAGATGGAGGACGAGATTAAGTCCGATTCGATTCAAAATTGGTATGCGGCGATTTATGCGGAATTTTTTGTCTAAATTTATAAATTCAAAATGGCTTCCCCGAGATGAAGGACGAGTTTTCTGATTAGGGTCATATTTTATTCAAAATTTGTATGTGGGGGTTTTTAGGTTCGGAGATTAATATTTTTTTTGTCAAAATCTATAAATTTGAGATGGCGATTTCAGGATGGCGGACGAGTTTTCCGATTATGGTCATGTTCTATTCAAAATTGGTGTGTGGGAGTTTTTGGGGTTGGAGATAACGATTTCTTTCAGCTCAAAACTTACAGGGAAGAGACCTTGGAATAACGATGCTCTATCAGAAATGAACAGATTAAGGCGAACTAACAGAAAAGCAAAAAATAAAATTATTAATAGAAAACCTTTTTTAAGACAAGCTTCTATTCAGGCTGTGTACTAAAACTTATAAAATAAGTTTAAGTCATCGCTGACAATGATTTAATTATTGTTTGTTGAATTATTTGGTTTCAAAAAGCTTGTCGTGCGAATTGTAATGAAATTAATACTTCGACAAGTTGTTATACTTACCAACCAATCATTGTCCAATGAAATTAATTTGTACCTACTTTTCTGAACACTTTGCGCGACAAGGTTTTTCCAACCAAATAATTCAACAAAAAATAGTTAAATCATTGTCAGCGATGACAATCTTATTTTATACGTTTTCGTACACGGCTTACATAAAAGTTTGTCTTTAAAAAACTTTTTTTAAAGTTATTTTATTACAATTCAATGAGTGCAAAGTAAAACACTTTTGAGTCGTATTTAGAAATAGGTTATATTTTCCAAAACACAGAACTGCGCGGGCTGTCATTTGTAATGTTTTGTCCCGTCGTTGAATCTATGTTTGTTGAATTTGTTGAATATAATGGTTTCTATTTCTTCTTACGCCTTTTAACATCTTTATTGTTAATAATTACAGATTCTATTTATCATGGAATGGAAACTTTTCTGTTGGTCAGTATTATATGGTGAGTGGAAAAAAAATCCGTTCAGAGATTTCGGGTAAATACAATTCTGTCGGTCGGTAATGGAAAATGTGGGCAGGTTTTCATTTGAAGAGAACACCGATTTTTCGGAAAGATGAAGCTGAACACGCATTTTTTGATGAAATATCTGATTTTTGAGAACAAATCTTTCACACACTACTGAATGCTCATTGGGGGGAAATTAAATTTCCACTGTCCAACCAAATTGTTTGTACAATTTTCCAAAAAATAATAACGTTTGGAACAAAGCAACTTAATTTAGGCCCGCATGATGAATCGCTATCATTCTACAAATTTAATTAACATATTACATCAGTTTCAATCAGGTATATGAAGTTAAATCGTGTTACAAAGGGATTAACTACACAAAGCGAATGGAATGAATATAATCCAACCGTCCATGAAAGCAAAATACTTTTATTTATCTTTTTTGGCATTGCTTCAGTGATGAATTGGCGGTTTTCGAGTTCTGTAATTATGGGAGTTTCATGCTCTTTGATGTCCGAGTTGCGGTTGTGGATATTCATTTGAAAATAATCGAAAAAGAAGAAATTCTGCTATCAAACAGATTTTTAGAAAACAAGATAATTCGGGATTGTTTTTCTACAGATTTGTCAAACTTACAATTTTTATAAATACATATTGTTTTGTTCAAATGGGGCCACCTTCTGGGTATTTATCCAACAACACCTAGAAGATAAAGACAAAGTGTTGCCGCGTGACGTCAACGCCAGGACGCCTACGTAATACTTATGTAATTACGGGCTTTGTGTAGTTATTTATGTCTGAAATGTAGTGATTTAGATTTGGCGATTAATATAAAGATCCAAGTAAACAAAAATATTACGGCAATAATCTACAGGGAATTTCTCCATTCTATTATATGTATATTGATTGAGGCTGCAAAAGGAAATCATTTTGGAGTCTACAGGGTGGCTCAAAAAAGTGTGACATATTAATGTTGTTTTTTTTAAATGGAACACCCTGTATTTCGTCACATTTCTGAATAGGTCGGGAAAAATTAATATGATTTCATATGAGGTACTATGTACCTAACTATAACCATTCTCGAGTTATTGATTTTTTTATGAAAATGCTAGGTACAATTGGAAACTAAATAACATGGAAATGTATAGAAATCATCCCTTCGAATTCTGACCAAGCGTGAAAGAGGTTTTGGGCTATTGATTTCGATAAAACCCGTTTCTCAATATTATACAGAATGTTCAAAAATCATTGTCACTTTTTTATAATTTCGGACAAAGATAACTTTGTTATTTCAAATAGAACACCCTGTATGTTTTTGGTATGAACAATATAAAATGCAATTATCTTTCATTTCATATCGGGGTTCCCTATATCTAACCTAAATAGTTTTTCAGATATTGGCTTTTTCAAATAGTAGTTCTTATTTCAATGCATTCTTTGAATCAAGATAGCTTTGAAACCACATTTATTTGATTTGCTCACAGAATTCTCATTAACAGTTGTTATACTTCACTTCATCAAAAATATTCACTGTTCACTAAAATGAAGTTATCATTTACATTCATGTTCTGACAGTAGTTCATTAAACAGACTATACAAATTTTTTTTATTATTCAACTGAAACAACAACGAAATATGAAATACAGATATATTTGATTCAAAGTAGGTGCTCGAAATGACGACCATCCTGTTGAATACAAAGATACACTCTCTCTATGAAAGACTTCTTAACATTTAATAACATTTGAGGTGTCCTTCATATTTTCCAGTGTGGTTGGAGGAGTGTCTTAAACCTCATTCTTCGAGTATCCACATAGAAAAAAATCGAGGCAAGTCAAATCTGGTGATCTCGCTGGCCAATTTTGTGGTCCTCCCCTACCAATCCATTTATTCGAAAAGCACATATTCAAAAACTGTTTGACACTGAATTTGAAATGTGCCGGAGCTCCATCCAATTGTAACCACGTCCGTTGTCTGATATTTAGCGGCACATTCTCCAGAAGCTTAGGCAGATCATCTCGTGAAAATTGTAAAAATTTTTGACCATTCAAGTTTCCATAAAAAAAGTATGGTCCTATAACTTGTGTACCTATAATTCCTCCCCACACGTTAACAGACCATCTATTCTGGTGATCCAGAGTGCGGAAAAAATGATGATTCACATCAGTATAATAATGGAAGTTGTGTCTGTTCACTAAGCCATTGTCATGAGAAGTAGAATCACCAGAAAATAAAATGGAATCCAAAAAATGTTCATCCTCACTAAACTTGTCCAGAACCCATAGACAAAACTCGATTCGTCGATGGAAGTCTATTTCATATAATTCCTGGTGCATCTCAATACGGTACGGGTGAAATTTGTATTTTTTCATTACCCTAGGAATGCTCCGTCTGCTTATCCCTGTATGATAGGTTTTGGTCCATTTGCCTTTTCATAAGCTACACTTCCAGTCCTACGAAATTGATGTAGTAATTGTTTGAAAACCAACTTGTTTGGATGATTCCGGTCTAGATATTTTGGGCATACACCCTCGACGCCAAAAAGCAATTCTCTAAACACTCACCAATCGCTGAAATCATATCTATCCGCTCTTGAATGGGTTAAGTTTTCATTTTCGACGCAGATAATTCAGTGAATGTTTTGAATAACGTAAAACACAATAACTGACAATAATAATTATTTCAACAAGTTGAATAAATGTCGTTTCAAAGCTATTTTGATTCAAAGAATGCATTGAAATAAGAACCACTATTTGAAAAAGCCAATATCTGAAAAACTATTTAGGTTAGGTATAGGGAACCCCTATATGAAATGAAAGATAATTGAATTTTATACTGTTCAGGCCAAAAAAATACAGGGTGATACATTTGAAATAACAAAGTTATCTTTGTCCGAAATTATAAAAAAGTGTCAATGATTCTTGAACTTTCTGTATAATATTGAGAAACGGGTTTTATCGAAATCAATAGCCCAAAACTTCTTTTCTCTTTTATGATTGGTCAGAATTCGAAGGAATGATTTCAATACATTTCGATGTTATTTAGTTTCCAATTGTACCTAGCATTTTCATTAAAAAATCAATAACTCGAGAACGGTTATAGTTAGGTACATAGTACCTACTATGAAATCATATTATTTTTTCCTGACCTATTGAAGAGTGTGACGGAATACAGGGTGTTCCATTTAAAAAAACACAACATTGATATGTCACACTTTTTTGAGCCACCCTGTAGACTTCAAAATAATTTCCTTTTGCAGCCTTAATCAATATACATATAATAAAATGGAGAAATTCCCGAGAAAATTAATGGTTTGGTTTACAGGGGACCGTGTCGTATGGGGTACCCCACCCTGTATAGAAAACAAAAACTATTCAAATGGTGAATAACTGTTTCGGAGTACACTCGGGAATATGCGCTTTTTCCATCGCCTGTAAAAATGTCAGGATAAGTGAATGTCTGATTTGGATATGAATTGAGCCCTTTGGTAAAAATACACTTCAAGAGATGGACAGAATCAAATAAATAGAACAGAGGTCTTTCTGGATTTACAGGATGCTCATACATAATACTAACTTTCTTATTTGGTGAAAAATTAGTCATAGTTTTTCCATTTATTGAATTATTGTCGTACACAAAAACTTTATAGCGAATGCCCTCTAAACGAGTTATAATTGTTTTGAGAAAACTGAAAAGTAATTCGTTATCAAATTAAATGTGGGTAGCTGAATACACGTGTGTAGAATTAAATGAGGGACTTTTTGTATGAAGTGTATATTTTCATAAAATTTGCAAAGCGCTTTCTACTTTCGTCATCTTCAGTGCATCCTGAAAGTATATTCTCTAGTTGACTGATGTAAAGATTTTATAAGATGAAGTTGAAATTGAAAAAGGTTTAGTTAAAAAATGTGTTTTGAAAATTATAAAACAATTTTTATAAATTTTCAAAAAAAAACCTTTTTAAATTTCAACTTCATCTTATACAGTATTTACATCAGTCAACTATAGTATTTACTTTCAGGAAGCACTGAAGATCACGAAAGTCGAAAGCGCTTTGAAAATTTTATGCAAAAAATCTCTCGTTATTAATTTCAGACACAGGAGCGATATGAACAACTTCTTTAAATGAACAAATAATCAAAAAGGCATACGCAGATGTCGTTAACAAATCTTCATTATTTAGTGCAGTTCCTACAACATTACCACATTTATAATCTGAATATGGATCATTGTGAATTTCATCCATGAGTAAACTAACATATTTGACTTGGTCTTTTGAATATTTGAAGATTTTTTGTGCATAAGAAGTTAAAAAAGTTTTCGTCTCATCAATATGAGGATAAGTTAGAGAATTATTACAAACTCCTTTGATTGTTTCGGGATGGGGAAAAACTATAGGTCCACGATTTCGTAAATATATGTATGCATGAGGACTGATTGTATAAAAAATAATTAAAAAAAAACCATAGTGGTAGTGGAATGTCTATAACGTTCGTTTGATAATGTACGCAATCAGAAATAAATTATATTCATTGTGACCTATTTTCGTCCCCTATTTTTAAGTTTTTGAGTACATTGGATTATTGGACATGAAGTTCAAAACATTATTAAGTTTTGACATGTTTGTATTATTCTCCTGATTATTTTTTGACATTTCTAGAAACCCATGGAAACTTTCAATTCAAATCATTCATGGTCGTTTTGCCCAATCAAAACATTATTTTAGTGGAAATATTCTATTTAGAAAATTGCAGCGGGAATAATTTGACGTATTTTGTTTTCATTGTTTGACAACTAAGATGCCTAAGAACCCTGGTGTATTCACTGATTCGATTTTGTTTAGAATTTTTGGGGGACAACAAATGAAAAACGTTAAATTCTGCCTAGTCATTAATAGATGGCGCGGTTAAGGAATGTTTGTTGTTTGTGTCACGAAAAATGTCAAACTTCAAACCTATGAAATTTTCTTTTTATGTCAACATTACTTCATGCAAAAAATAGTGAATTGATCGTTTACAAAGATTATAGTTCTACGAACAAGATCCCGCTCTTCTGAGCGGGATCACTTTGAAAAAATCGCCAGGTAGACTTCAAGAAAAATCTTATTTTTGACAGACAGATGTAAACATTGTAGTAAGTTTCGAGGATTTCATCTCATTTTCGCGCCAACTGTTCTAGTTGGCGCGAAAATGAGATGAAATCCTCGAAACTTACTACAATGTTTACATCTGTCTGTCAAAAATAAGATTTTTCTTGAAGTCTACCTGGCGATTTTTTCAAAGTGATTTCTTCTCAAATGGCCTTTTTGGGACCATGGAAACTTCCACGAAGTAATGAGAAAAGGTAGGAGAGTAGGAGAGTCTCTAGATGATGAATTAACTTGAAAACTGAGGGGATTGGAAAATGTCCCCGATGACATTGTTCCATTAAACTTTCCGATACAAATTATTAACAAGCCATTCACTGCCATCTCTGCCGGACTATTACCTATCTAACAACCTTCTGATATGAACAAAATCAGAGAGTTCATTGTAGATATTATAAAATCTGTTGATGGAGTTGAGAAATCGATAAATCCTGGTGTGCGACGGTCTAGGCTGCTTCCAGCTATCTTAGAATGACTTCTTCGGAAAAGGTGAGCCCTACTAACAAAGGTGAGGGGAGAAAACAATAATCTTAATGCTTCCCTTTTATTTTTCAGTAACAGCCCGCATGAGATAATCGGAGGAGGGCGATCTAAACCTGTTGTTCGGAAGAACAAGGCCCACTTCCAAGATCGATAAGGCTAATGACTATGATTAGGATAATTATCACTTTTTTATAAACACATGAATTTCACAAGTAAGCGTGGATTTTTCATTCTATGAAGATATCTTGATTTTGGCTAGTGAATTCCGAACCGTCACAGAGGGTCCCATTTGGAAGAAAATATCCACTATATTCAGAATTTTTCAATACCTTTAGTCATCTCATGGTGAAATTTTTAAACAAAATATATATAATATAAAATATAAATATAAAAGTAATAATACAATTATTTGACTTGCTAGTTACTAGATACATTACAATCACAAGTTGAAAAAAATTATTCCAATGGGCAAAGGTAGTTCAGAGAAGATTCAAATGAATTTATACATATACGAGTCATTTTACTAGTAGTGGAGTAATATTAGATTTCAGCTTCAGAAAGCTAGGGGACTGTGGGAACTTTTTAAGTATATTAGTGATGATGTAAGGAACAACATATAAAAAGTTACCAACCGTAAAGTGTGTTCTTAATTGATTATTTAACAAAAAAGTTGCCAAATTACATTGTTTATTGAATATTACAAAAAATAAATAAATGATGGTGCCACTCGCAAAAATGGAAAATTTTACATCGAAAATGTAAATAAAATGTTTCTTTGAAATAAAAACTAAGCTGCAGAATTTTTTTGCTCACTTACGAAAAAAATGTGAGGCGGCGACTCTGAAGTGCAGCGCTGGAGGAGCACGCAGCCACGAGCGCTTTACCTGTTGTTATAACTTTTGATCTAATTGATTAAATTAACATAACAAAAATTGAACTGGAAGAGAAAAAATGCATCTAACGAGAAGTCATGTTTTTAAAAGTGAAAAAATTTGTATGGGAATAGTACGTAAATCAAATTACGTCAAAACAGAATCCTGTATAAAATCTTATTTTTTTTTTATTTTCAAAATAAACATCTGAAATTTTCACAGATTACTCTCAAAATGAAAAATAAAAAAAGGACAGGTTAAAAAAAAAATAAAAATTTATCTCGAAAAATACCGATTTCAAAATTTGAATAATTTAAAAAAATTACAAATTTGAATTTTGAGGCCATGCTTCAAAAACCCTAGTTTAAAATGTGATATTGAAACTTATATATGGGATATAACGAAATTTGTTGGGTGGAGGCCACATTTTTCAACCGAATGAAACAAAAATACTTCTCATGAATACCTCGGCTAATTTCGAAAATGGTCCAATAGTCTCGAATTGACAGCTTTTGAAAAATTTAAAAAAAATCACAATATTTCATTTCCATACCCAATATCGGCAAACTATAAGTCGTTTGATAGAGCTTCATTAGCTCCACAATTTTTACCCCAAAAATTTTTTCTCCGACATGTACACATAAATAAAAAATAGGTAGCTGTAAATTATCATTCATGAAATCTACTTCTACGACTGGCCACGCCATCGTTTTTTCAATGTCATATTCTGGTTCAGCGACCTCAAAAACCCCTATAACATCAATTTGGGAAGAATTTGCTTAACAAAATTGTTTTTCATTGTTTAAACAATCAATAAACAAGCAGCGCACGAATATAAGTTGATAACTTTTTTCTGCAAGCAATTTCTAAGTAATATCAGAAGGTCATAGGAAAAATTTTTTTTACGTCATTTGTTAAGAAATGGTTTATAAACAAATAGACAACTATAATATTTTGAAAAAAATATATCTTACCATTTCGTTGTCAGGACAAAATGATTATTACAAAAAAAAACTTATTTAATATTTTAATTGGTTATAATTGTTTTTTTTATATTTGGTTTGTTCAAATAATTAATTGAGAATTTTCTTTCTCTTTAAAAATCATAGTTAGCATCTCTCTATAGGTTAACATGAATTTTTTTTTCATCAATAATTTCATTGTTTATTAAGTTAACAATTTCTTATAAACAATTTGTGACCCTCCGTTTATTTTTTTCCTAAAAGTAAAAAAAAATACAAAAAGTCATATATAACAAAGTACTGAAAAAAATTTTCTTTAATTTTTTATTACATTTTTAAATATTACACGTTGCCAAAATCAAAGTGTCCTCTCAATTTTTTAAGTAACAAATAGATATAACTTTTCAATTATAAGAGATACGATAACGGACAATCCGGACATTTTTGAAAAATATTAATCAATCTTTGAAATGGATAGAAATACAAGTTTGTAACTATTGCCAATCAGCTGTTACATGCACTTGTTTATAAAAATCCGTTTTTTTTTTCACATTTTCGTACTTTTTTTGACTTATAACTTGTTGAAAAATGAAAATACAGCTGTGAACCAGACAATTTTATTAGTGATGAAATATCTGCTATATATTCCACTATTTTATTATGATGAAAAGTATAAAAATATGAGTAAATTAAAAAATTTAGAAGATATAGCAGAGAAAATTTTAAAAAAATCGAGTAAAATTCCGTAATTTGATTAAAAAATTAATGTTTTTTAGAATAAACAATAGAGGCACCTTCAGTTAGAAGCTACTATGATTCACTACAATAAATAGAAAGCAAAGATATTGCTAAATATAAATGAGTGCTGTAATATAAAATGAAATATCGTATATAACGGAACACGAGTTAGATAAATATTAATTAAAATAAGTTTATAATTTAAACTATAAGAGATATGAGTATGACGTAAAGGTTATTCAAGGTTTTTTTTTTAAATGATTTTGTCTAGACAATAAAATGGTAAGATTTTTTTTTTTAATATTATACTTGTCTATTTGTTTATAAAGAATTTCTTAACAAATGACGTAAACATTTTTCTTCCTACGTTAATCAATGCCATTGTTAGATGCAAAAATTCTGTATAATACATTTGTCAACAAACATTTTTTAACAACATTTTTTTAATATCTTATTCTTTTTCTTTAAAAAAATTATAACAAACAAAATATAAAACTTCAATAAACTTTCATCACGTGATCTTGTTAAGTATGTATATAAGAAGGGCTCCAAGAATCAAATAATGTATAAGTCGATTATTTAAACTTTTATGTCGACTTTTGTAAAAACGGGGATTGAACAAAAATTTATTAATTTTATATATATATATATATATATATAACTTTTTGAAAAAACAAACATGATTTTTTTTTCCAACTAGGCTTCAAAGATATGAATTCTGAGATTCCTAAAAGAAGATTGTTGAAAATGAATCCCTGATTATCAAGAAAATCCGAATGGAAAGCAATACTTTTCCGCCATTGAAGAAAAGGCGTAATATTATTTTCAACGTTTTTTCAATGTTTGCAGTAAGATGTTTTTCCAGTTTATCAATCAATGTTGTCGCTGGAACTGGATGTTTCTTTAGTTGATAGGAACAACGGAGTAAGTGTTATTTTCTGGCTGGAGCTGAATTCTTCCAAGTTGAATGAGGGTCGCGGGATGTTATTTCCAAAATATATAGCCGATGAAGTGGTGCACAATTATATGATGCTTGTTTCAGTAACAATACTATTAAGGAACGAAACATCAGCATTCAATTGCCCTAAATTATTAAGTAGTGTGGCTATCCCCGTTGACTTGGTCATATCCTTGGACCTGGCCAGTATTTTTCATTTCACATTTGAAATCCTGATGATATTTTTTCGAATTCCCTCTGAAAATCCTCAGTCGAAGAAAAACAAAGTGTATGCCACAAAAGCTTCCAGGGAGGACGTGGCAACTCACCCGGGACAAATTCCATATCTCCATGAGAATTTGTGTGGAACAGGAAAAAATGTGTTCGTTGACATTGTGAGAACGTATGTGGCTATGCAAATTGAAATCCTACATATTCATGAGTGTGAATCGGACAACAGCGACGAGGACTACAGACATACGTTTAGGAACGAGAAATATAAATTGAGATATATGAGTGTCAAGCAGGTTACAATGAGACACCAATTTTACAAACTCATTCAGGTCTCACGAGTTAGAAAAAATTAGATTTTGTTACGGCATGCACATAGTATGTTTGACCAATTCTCCATAAATAACGTTAAAAATGAAAAAATTACTTTGGTCCTGGTAATTGAGACTATGGAACTTGTATATAAATATTTCTGGAATTTCTTGTATTTTTTGGATTCAAAATCTCAATATACTTATGAATTTTACATATTTTGTTGTATTGTCAATAGAGGGAAACATTGTCTTCATCTTATATGAAAACTTCGAATTTGTATCCTTGTTACGGCAGAATATATTATTCCAGCGGCAGAGGAATCGTTATTGGATTCGGATATTCTTCTAGTGAATGTTTTTTAAAAAAAATCGCATTCTCATCCGGGCATATATTAGTTTCGAATGCTAGGTCCAAACGTATTTTGATTGCGACTCTTGTGTTAGTTTGTTTGAATAAGTCGTTGGGAATGAACCGATTTCACCTAAAAAACCGATCCCAAACTTTTGGAGGTTCAACCCTGGGTCTCCCTGTATGAAAGGAAATGGATTTCTATTTCAAAGTAGGGTGACAAAATGTTAGGTTGTTTGAGAATTTCCCTGTTATTTTTAAGTATTTTTCTAATAATAATGACGGATTAATTCAAGTTCATTGATGGGCTCGGTAATTTAATTCTGCGAAATATCTCTTTTGTATGATTTTATACTGGTTCGATAACATTCGATATTCTCGTCATCGAATTGGGAATTCTGAAGCTTAACAAAATATCAATAACTCCCAAAACTTCTACTCACCACGATATTATTCAAGATGAAAGTGAGTGAGGTGGCCGGTCTCGAAGGTGGGGAACTGCAATTTGCTCTCAATACATCGCCGATATCGTAAAAACTTTTATCCGTGCGGAGAATCGGTGAATCCTTCGGTAATACTGTAACAAAATAGAAAATTTATTAGATAAGGAAAGTTTCGGAACTGAACGAAGTTATTGGTCGGCCGGGGCGGGATGGAGTAGTTTCCCGGGGTATTCTGGATATTATTTTTTATTGCTACATGGTTCGTGGGCAAATGGAAGTGATACGAGCCGGGTGCTGAAATTTGTTGCGATGAAAAATATTGGAGAAGAGGCTATGAAAAATATTCGATGATGTGGGGAGAAAACTGAATGGGATATTGCAACAGAACTTTTGCAATGCTGGATCTACCTATACAGTGCTTCTCAGAAGTCCCCTTCCCTCCTCTTATTTTTGGAAAGATTATACATAAACAAGTGAAATTTGGAAACTGAATATTAAAGGTTGTAATCTTCCCTGCTAGTGATGATAGATGACGAAATCGTCAAAGATGACGTCACAAGGCCATTGTGACCAACAATTTTGTATGGAACCCTACGGCAAGCGAAACCTCTTTTAAAAGGTATCGAAAAAACCTATTCAATGATACTTATTTTGTTTGTGTTTATGGCAGTTTTAATGGCTCATTAGTAAACATAAAAATTTAAATTCCATTCAGTATGATATTAATTACAGATTTAAGAATCAGTAGCTACTTGAAGAAATTGCCCGAAGTGACATCCATTTACTTCCTGACAGTGAAATATCCTATTTTTAAACTCTTCTCTTACTTTTGCAAATGTGTCTGCGGAAACAGCCTCACATTCTGCAACAATATGTTGTTTTAAAACGTCAATATTGTCAGGTTCAGTGGCGTAAACCTTCGGTTCGAAGTACCCCTACAAAAAAAAATCCAAAGGTGTGAGGGCCGGTGATCGAGCTGGCCATTCCGTTGAACCTCGTCGTCCAATCCATCTACCACGATACTCCTCATCCAAATACCGTCTTACTGCACCGAAATAGTGTGGAGGAGCACCATTCTGTTGGAATGTTATTTCCAAATTGCAGAATTCATCTGGATTATCTTCCAAAATTCAAGAATTAACGGTTCTATTGCGTTTTGCAACAGCTCCAGATAAACCTCACCAGTGAAATTATTATTCAAGAAAAGAGGCCCAACGATGTGGTTTCCCAGGATACCTGCCCAAACATTCACCTTCTGGGGGAATTGGGTATGTGTTTCACGAAACAGGTGAGGATTTGCTTCACTCCAATACCTCACATTATGAAAGTAATTTCGTCACTGAAACAAATTATTTTGACATAGTCTGGCTGTTGGTTAATTTTAGTTTTCATATTTTCACAAAATTCTAGTCTTCGGTCTGGGTCGTCGTCTGAGAGTTGATGAACCATTTTTAATTTGTATGGATGAAATTTGTTTTTTTTTAACACCCTGTGTACTGTACTGCGACTTACTTCACAGGTAGATGCAACGTGAGTTGTTGAAGAAGTAGGATTAACTATTACTTGTGCCAGTATATAAATTTTTTTCAGAAATTTGTGGTCTGCCAGATCGTTTCGCATCATCAATACTACCCGTTGTTTCAAACTTACAGAGAAGCTTCCTCAAATAATTCTTCGAAACGGGGCGATCGGGAAACCTCTCATTGAAAATGCGTTCTGCTGCATGAATATTTTGTCCAGTTTCACCAAGAATTAGGATCGCTGCTACTTTATCACCTAAAGCACGTACCATTTCGCTTCTTGAAGCACTTAAACGTTCGGCTCACAACAGTTTAACAAACAATTGAAATGTACAAAAATATTGAAAGTACCAAAAGCTGCTAAAACAGTTAAACGTTCGATCAACAGTACACAAATTATTAAATGTACAAAAACTTGGACAATTACAAAAATGACGAATTAGGGAGACTAACGAAAACGCCAGCTTATTTGACAACTATCCAGAGGTGGAGCTTGAATTTGGAATTTCGAATTTTAGTATTAACTGATTTAAATCATCACACCTTTGCGTTTTTTAAAAGCGAGTTGCCAAAACTGCCATAAACACAAACAAAATTAGTGTCATTGAATAGGTTTTTTCGATACCTTTTAATAGAGGTGTCGCTTGCCGTAGGGTTCCATTCAAAATTATTGGTCACAATGGCCTTGTGACGTCATCTTTGACGATTTCGTCATCTTTCATCACTAGTAGGGAAGTTTAAAACCTTTAATATTCATTTTCCAAATTTCACTTGTTTATGTATAATCGTTCCAAAAATAAGAGGGGGGGGAGGGGACTATTGAGAAGCACTGTATAATATACTGAGAATAAACTCAACATTATTTTAAATGACAGTATTGACATCTGAAGATGATGAAATGGTTTCCGGGGATTTGACAACAGTAGTGAGTAGTGATTTGGAGGATAGGATATTGCAACCAAACTTTTGTAATGCTGGATCTATATAATAAACTGAGAATAAAATCAATATCATTTCAAATAACAGTATTAACTTCTGAAGATGATAAAATTGTTAACAACAGCATGTCAGTGAGTTGGAGGATGGGGATCACAAACTGATATATGAAACAGGAGACAGGAAAGGCTGTGAAAACTATGGGAATATTACGCAAAAATGTATGCACGAGTCCTGGGGAAAATTTCAGAAAACTTGTTGAAATGACCCTAGAAAAAAGTCAGTTTGGCTTGAGACCGAATGCAGAGGTAAAGGCAATGAATGAGGGAGTTCGGGATATTTTTTTTTCGATTGTAGCAATAGCTGAAAATTAAAGAGAAATGTAAAAAACCTTAACCCCAGGAATCAAAAGATCCCCAAGAAATGTGCGATCTCTTCATTACATACGAAAATTCACACTCAATCCAGATGTGCATGCTTATTATTATTATAATTATCACATAATTTAAAGAAGTGTTTGAAGCTTGCGAAATCAAGCTTTCTCCAAAATCGAATTGATTTTTCAAATAACAGAATGAAAGAGACAATGTCCATAGTAAACGACCGGCGGGGGAATCCTACAAAAAGAGGTAATCTAAATAGATAGATAGATGGATAGATAGCTCTTCATTCCCAACAGGTGTACACCCAATTACAGTAAATGCTTAGGAGGTTATATTCAACATAACGAATTACAGGAAAGAAAAATAATATAATAAAATTATATACACACATATACATATACATATAGATACACACACACACATACACATAAACAGGGTGTGTCTGGACTTCCTCTTTTCCTTCCAGGAATGTATAGATGGGGTCAAAATATCACCAGTACTTCATATAACTTTTGTTCCTAAAAGCCTTCGTTACCAAGTTACGGGCCCTCAAAGTTACAAAATGAAAAGTGTTTTTCTCTGATAACTTCCAAAGTGAATATTCAAAATCATCTAAATTTTGGTGATTGACTAAACAAATGAATTCCTTCGATGAGCTTTCATGCAGGTGTCAGTTGTTTTGCTACAAAGTCAGGAACGGACTACCCCCGATGGTCCACACCCCAAAACTTTGAAATGACTGGGATTTGTCGAAATGTACTAACAAAACAAGGTTACCTGGACAATTTCCTGAATAGGAGTACTCGTGTGGAAAATCGATCGGAGCAAGGATTTTTGATAAAAATGCATTTTTGTTCGACGACATCCAACCTGAGATGTCTACCATTATTCGAAGAGATTAATTTTTAATGAAGATGGAAATGATAAGTACAATGTTCATAACGAATTTTCATCAGGCAAACACGTTTACTCTACAAAACTCATGGCGTAAATAATCAATCTCAAGCCTCAAGAGCAAACAGAAATGCAAAATCCGCTACAAAAACTGCTCGATATGACCCCCGTCTCTCTCAATACATTTTCCTAGTCGGCGCAAACACCCTCTCTGCACTTGAAATAGCATGCCAGGGTCGTTTCGTATGGCTTCACAATGTAATGTAATTCTATTCAACAAGGCATCTCTGGTGTGAATAGGTGTAGCGTGAACGAGGCTTTTTGGATGCCCCCACAGAAAGAAATCTAATGGATTTAAATCCGGAGACCACGGTGGCCAAGAATATGGCCCACCTCTACCAATCCATCAATTGGGGAAAATCTGGTTCAGATGGTCCTGCACAATCAAACTCAAATGAGGCATACAGACGACGGGCTTCTGCATAATTACCACATGCTCGTCCATACAATGCATGCATATCTGCATATTCCTTGAATTTAAACTGTTCGGCCATATCAAAACACTTCAAACTGTCCTATTGACAATACAATGACAACGCACCACTCAACAAAACAAAATCGCATTCCAGTTGTAATTTTTTATCCACACTAATTTTATTTCTTTCTACAAGGTGTTTTTGTCAACATCTGTTGAAGAAATGGAACATAATTTTATTCTCCGGATATTTTTCACCTATCCATGTGCAGCCGTTTTTGTAGTTTATTCGTATGCTTTTCATTATTTATGTCTTCCGATGTGCGTTTTTTCAGCTGATTTTATTTTCGGGTTGAAGATTTCCTCCCATAAAATTGTACTTATCAATTGAAAAAAAAAATTGTTATCAAAATTTCAAAGTCATACGTCACAAAGCTGAAACATTTTGATCGAAAACAGTAAAGTTGTATTTTTACAAACATTTCAGGACTGGAATTGGTTATTTGAACGTATCCATAGCCCTCTAAAATAAAAACGTATTTCGAACACAAAAATAAAAAACGGTTACAAACAATAACAAATGACTCATGGTTGTGTTTTAAATGTCATATGGAGACAAAAAACTTAAAATATACCAGGTGTCCCATTTAAAAATCGAAAGTATATGTCACTTCCGGTGAATCCGGAATTTGCGTGAAGTTGAGTTACTTGTCACAAAATGCAGTTTTTTGCATTCAACAGATTCTTCAAATTTCATCCCACTATCACCGAAAATAAAAAAGTTATAGGGGCGAGCCACCTTCCGTGGACACCCGGTATAACTGTACTAAATTTCAGAAAAATCCGTTCACGAATGCTGAAGTTACAGGGGTTGCCCGATATCCTGTGTCACCCGGTATATATATTGCCTAGGAAATGTTATCATTCTTGTGACACAAAGAAGCGAAGTATCTGATCAAATAGCTGAAAATACGCACCAGATTGGTGTGCCAACCACCTCTTGTTGGCACACATTCCAGCACGTCTGGATTGAAATAACGCCGTGTCTCATATGATTCTGCGAGAATCCATCGATGCACTGCACCAACCGAAAATGGGGTTCGGTTTGATAAACTTGCAAAACCACTTAAACAAAGTAGAACACGAACGATAAATCACTTCGAAATACGACGGAATCGAGACCCCAAAATCTGCACCCTGTTCCATCTAAACAAATCAAACTCCATTATTCCCAACTTCCGAAGTGAGAGACGCCGCCGGGAGGGCTTGGACGTCGGCCACAACTCCACGAACAATAACTTCAATTAGAGCAATGTGTTTTGCCAGATTTCCAATATTAGTTTCCAGCTAATAGAGATGGCGAACATTTTTTATTCCTGGTGTTCCTAGGTTCATATGGTTTGGACAACTGCAAACTTTTGCCATTGATGTCCCAACCAAGCGGAGTCTGAGAGTACTTTGAGTCTATGGTGAGAAAACATCGAATTCAAATTTATAAGTCTGTTCCGAATCTTTTATAGCGCCATGATTGGCTCAGATATTTGAATTTGACATTTCCCGATTCGCATTATGTTGCAATTATTATTCGCTGCTGATCACGAATATGTTTGTCTTTGTTGTTCATTCACCAATATGTGTTGATGGTGTGGTTAGCGATGCCAAAAAAATTGACTATGGAGTGTCACAAGGAACAATCCTAGGACCCAGTTTATTCAACATTTATATAAATGGACTGTTCTCACTCGATAGTAGTGGATAAATTTTCGGATTTGCTGATGACACAGCAATTTTTTATAGGTCTGATAACTGGGATAACCTAGAACAAAAAGCCGAATCTGACTTTTATTCTATAAAAAAATGGTTCGACTATAAATTACTTACGATCAACATTGAAAAAACAAACTATTTGCCTTTCAGTTGTGACTCTCGTGGCCTACCTAGTCTTAGCAAACTTGATATAAACATGGACAATGCACCTTTTTCTATAGAACCTGTGAAACAAATAAAATATTTGGGCGTGATCATTGATTGTCACATGAAATGGGACTCGAACATAATGTATGTCGTGGAAAAGTTGAGAAGTATATTGTATAAATTCAAAAAGCTCAAAGACAACATACCTTTCAATCAAATGAAAACGTTGTATCACTCTCTGGTAGAGAGTCATATCCGCTATGGAATTCTGGCATGGGGTGGAGCACTAAAAACTCATTTAAATCCGTTGGAAGTACTCCGGAGAAGATTCATAAAATTGATATTTCCCAAAAATTCCAGATACTCTTCTGACCAAATTTATTCTGAATCTAAAATCTTGGACGTGAGACAATTACACTTCTTCATCACCTGCTTGAGACATCACGACACAAAGAATCTCAACCAATTACCTACCCACACTTACAATACACGAAAAACAAATCATTACATACCTCCGTTAATGGTCAAAGCTACAATACAGAGAATGTTCCTCTTCTTAGCACCCAAGTTATACAATAGGATTCCTGATGAATTAAAATGTATGAATATCAAAAGAAAATTTAAACAACAATTGAGAGAGTTCATAAATGAAAATCCAAGAAATATGATTCGTTCTTTTTTTGAAGACTAAAAGAAAAATTTTGAAAACCTATTCTGATGAATAATTTAAAAATATGCTTGTTTGTAATATTATATTGATTCACAACGAACTTTTTATATTTATAATATGTATATGTGTGTATAGGTGAGTGACTGATTGTGTCATTTGCTTATCACTACTTTGTACAATTTTTTTTTATAATTTCGCTTAAATGTTTTATACACCATTTTTTTAATTTTATTGTTTTTTTTTTTGACTTTAACCCATTTTATCTATGTACTGTACCCAGCTCACATGTCTGCTTTTTCATAATTTCATTCTCAATCATAATGAACATTTTAACTTTATCATATGTATATGCGTGTATAGGTGTGTGACCCTCCATTGGGGGTTTTTTTATTGAACTTATCCAGCAATCCAGCTGTGGTTTTTTGTGTCCATTCACTTTTTATGAGCGAAATTGTTTTCTCTTTCGTGGGTTTTGAAATCCTAACCTCACTTTTTCACTCTAATACGGTCAAAATTTCCGTACTCGGCGGTTATTAAGGGTCACAATGGCCTGCAGTTTTCCAATGACCAGATATCGTGTTAGAAACACTATTTTTACCCTTTTCAGACATTAAAATCGCTTTCAGCACACGGCTTCATTGTTTTTAAGTTAACGAAGTAGTTTATATTTTTTTTTTCAACACTATGGAGTTCATACGGCACTTTGAACTACATAATTTCACGTTATCTCGGAGCATATTGAAGCTCTTCCAACTATAAAATGACACAATTAAGAATTGCCTTACTTGAGGAACTGAGGCTTTCTAACCTGCTGAAAAAGGTATATTTGAAATCAAATATCAAATCACTGTATGTAGTCAGTTCAAAATTCCTTATTCCATCAATTTTGAATTTCTCATTTACCTATACCGGGTGACACAGGATATTGGGCAACCCCTGTAACTTCTGCATTCGTGAACGGATTTTTCTGAAATATGGTACAGTTATAAAAGCAACCATTTCGGATTTGATCACATTACAATCCAATATGGCGGACTTGCCGTTTTTCTGCAAATGCTAGCAACTTTGTTTTTTCAAATAGAACACCCTGTATATTTTCACATATTCAAGTTCAACAGGTCAAAACAAGTCCGAACCGCATGTCAATTGTCGTTTTTTTAAAACAATTGAAATTATAATTTTTTTATTTTACCTCGTGGATAAATGAGATTTGGTCAAGGCTATTCACAATGAGTCGCACATAACAGAGAAACATGATTTTCTCTGAAAAATTATTTTTTGTGTTGGATTGCAGGCACCAACGGAGAATATATCGGTAGACGCCGTATGCCAAGAATTGAAAAATCTATTGGATATTCACATCTCCGCATCGGACATTGATGACCTTTATAAATTAGGATCTCCCCCAAATAGTCCAATTAAAGTTGAGTTTCTATCAAATCTCAAGAAACAAATGGTACTGAAGAACTGTCGAAAATTGAAAGGAACATCTGTGATTATAAAGCACGATCAGACCCTACAACAGAGGGAAGAAAGTAATATTTTGAGGAAATATCTATTTAAAGCAAGGGAAAATCAATCGAACCATTGCTACATTAGAGGAAATAGACTCGTCGTCAACAACACCCCTTACACAATTGAACAACTAGAGGCAAAAGAAAGAAGAGAAGAAAAGAAACCACTATCCGCTCCCCCTACACCCAGACAAAAACTGCCAGAGGTACTCGATCAAGAGAAAAAGGAAACAAAAAAAAAACACACATAGAGATAGGTGATTCGCAAAACAAAAAAATAAAAAACAAGGACGACAACATTGTAACACCAAAAACGGGTACTGTCAAGAAAATACTAAACCAAAATCCACCAGAAAAGAAAGAACAAATGGAAAAGCTGAGACTTCGATCCCAGAATAAGCTATTGTAAGCACTTATGTGAAATTTCATTATCACTCAAATTAATTCCTTTCAGTTGTCCTATTTCATTTCATTAATTTAATTACTAACATTTTCAAAACAAATCGGTCTTCCCATTAATGTAGCTTTAATTATTGAACTCTGCGTAAAATAAATGTTAATATGGATCCATATATTGAGGAATATGAAAATGAGCCAATCAAATCCAAAGTGCTCAAAAATTTCAATTTACTACAGTACATAGAAAAATTTCAGACTTTAAAATAATACACATGAATATAAGGAGCATCCAAAAGAATTATGATGACCTTCTCTTACTTTTAAATCAACTAAATTATGATTTGGACGTCATAGTTTTAACCGAAACATTCACAGTCTATAATCCGAATTTATTCAACATAACAGGATATGACTTAATTTACAACTAAGGAAATCTCAATAAAAACGATGGAGTCATAGTCTTTATTAAAGAAAACTTAAATTATAACTACGAGACCATTAATATAGGGCCAATAAAAGCAATCGAAGTTAATATTTCTAAAATAGAGAAAAACATAAAATTGACTGCGTTATACCGATCTCCAAATACCTGTACAGATGAATTCAATAATAATTTGCTTGGGTACCTCCAAAATATTCCTAAGACAGATATCCATATCATCACCGGCGATATGAATATCAATCTTCTTGAAGATATATATTACGTAGAGGATTATAAAAATATCTTGACCTCACACGATTATATTTTTTACATCAATGAAATCACAAGACCCAGAAGTGGAAAATGCCTAGATCACTTTCTTATGAAAACTCGAAATGAAAATCCTGAAGACATTAGTTCGTACATTTTTCACCATTTGATCACCGACCATTATCCAATAGCACTGAGAATCAACTTCCACAAAAATGATCCATTACCAAAAAAAAAAAAAAAAAAAAATTTAAAGGAATCAGATACATGTAAGGGAGATGTAAATCAAATGACAGATATATTTATAGAAAAACTCAATACTATATTACAAAAAATACTAAAACAGTAAAAATTCAAGGGAAATCAAAATTGAGGAAGCCTTGGATTACACCTACATTAATTGTTTCAATAAACAACAAAAGTACATTATATAGGCAATTGCAATTCAACCCCGATGACCAAGATCTCCAACAGAGATATAAAGCTGAAAAAAACAAATTGAGTCGTTTATTACAAAAAACAAAGAAAGACTATTATAGGAAACAAATCAACAAAAATAAAGATGTATCTAAAAATTTATGGAAATGTGTAAACGAAATATGTGATAAAAGAAAACCAAATACAGAAATAGAACAAATAGTAACCAATTCAAATAATATTTTAAAAGACAAAATCGACATATCAAATGCATTTAATAATTATTTTAGTGACCTAGGAAAAACATACGCTGAAAACATTGAGGCACCAGTTAATTTTACCGAAAACATACCTAATCATGATAAAACAATGTTTTTATTCCCAACGAATCCTGCAGAGATTCAAAACACGATACGTTCGTTAAAAAATAAAAAATCTCCTGGAAGAGACAATATCAGAACCGAGACACTTAAAGAAATAGCACATATAATTGCTGAACCTCTATCAATCCTATTTAATGAAAGTTTCAGAACTGGATGTTTTCCTAAATCATTCAAAATGGGACTAATTCGACCTTTATATAAGAGTGGAAACAAATATGATCTCGGAAATTATAGGCCAATCTCTCTCACAAGTAATTTATCAAAATTATTAGAAAAAATTATTAAGATCAGAATGGTTAAATTCTTGGCAAAACAACATCCTTTCAGATGGTCAATACGGCTTTAGAGAGGGAAAGTCTACAGAAGATGCAATCTACTCATTAACTTCGAATCTGTATAAGGCCCTCGATTCAAAAACCCCTGCATTATGTATATTCATTGACCTCTCTGAAGCCTTCGATACTGTATGTCACCACATTTTATTAAAAAACTGAAACTTTATGGCATTAGAGGAAATATATACGACCTATTGAAGAGTTACCTTTCAGATAGACAACAACAAGTAGTTATTGACGGTAAATGTAGCGAGATGAGGGATATCACATATGGTGTTCCCAAGGCACCGTCTGGACCTTTGTTATTCATACTTTATATCAATAGTTTGTTGTCCATGAACACCAAGGAACAGTGCTCAGTTTTGCAGATGACACTGCGATAATTTATCAAGCAGAAAACTGGAATATTCTTAAAAAAGCAGAGCAAGACTTTAAATTAATTAAATCATGGCTTCAATATAACAAATTGACATTGAATATAGAAAAACGAAGTATTTACCTTTTACATCATATACCAATAATTTACCAAATCTAGGATCACTAAATATTGATAAAGATACAAAAATTCCTGAAACAACATCAATAAAGTATTTAGGATAATAATCGATCGACACTTACGTTGGGACCTACAAATGAATTTTATTGCAAGAAAACTTAGAGGACTTTTGTCTCCTTTAAAATTTTTGAAAGAATACCTAGATATGTCTCATATGCGAACTTTGTAATTTTCATTAATACAATCTCAGCTATCATACGGAAATATTGGATGGGGCGGAGTCCTTGACTGTCATCTAGAAAACGTCAATGTATTAAAGAAATGGCTAATAAGGATAATATACAATAAGGACAGATGTTATTCAAGCAATGATCTGTTCAACGGAAGTGGATTCCTTGATTTGAGACAGTTGTACTGTCAAAAATGATAACAAACATTTATAGAAAAAAAAAATTTCCACAATCGGACACTCTATGAAACAAGAAACAGATCCAATATTATTGTACCGAAATGCGATAAGAATGTCCGACAGCGTAGCTTCAAATAACAAGATGGATTAAAATGAAAGAATGGAATGTCTAGAAATAAAATCTTCAATATCATACCAAATAATATAAAAATAGAAACCAATTACTTAACTTTCAAAAAAATGATCACAAAATGGTTACAAAATGCACCAAGATCAATAATTCATGACATAGTAAATAACAGGATGAATTGATTTGAAGGAATGGAATGTCTGAACAAATTATTTCGCATGTCCCATGAATTAGACTTAGTATTATAACATGTGTTTTTTATAATTATGTACCGTCATATGTATATTAATTCTATTATGTAACACAACCCGATTCAGACGATGTCTTCATTATGACCTAACTCCCTGAACCTGAGATAATTTCCAGATTTTGACATAATTCACCTTATCATGAGTATCAAACAAATTATAATGCAATTTCAAGCCACATACAAGCTGTATTTGCAATACAGCTTCTGTGGTTTTTCCATGTTTATTCTAAACCATATCATATTTCTGTAACTGAATTTACTGAATAAACATTATTATATATATTATATTATTATATATTATATATATAGGAATTGAATGCGTTGACATTTAATTCTGACCGAACCAAGTGTAGTTGTCACATATATTCGTATATAATAGAAAGAGACAGTAATGAACGCACTTCGGAAGACCCCCACTCCATCCGAGTACCAACAGTAACGCCCCACCCCCGGAGAAGTACCTACCTTCCGGTTTCACCTTCGTCCGAGAGCGAAGTGGGATGCCAAAGGATCCGGATACGCCAGATCAACGCGCTAGGTAAACCTAGCTACCGTCATAACTCAGCCACGGTAGGGCCACTTGATAAGACAAGCTACTGGCTATGGGATGTCAGTGCCCGAGCGGATTGATGCGCAGCTCCCCGCCGAGTCAGGCAGGGAAAACAGCCACCTGGACCCAAGAGGTGGAAGACTCCACCGTCTCTACCGAATTCCATGGGTCCACTATCTAGCACCACGCCCCCCAGTGTCCAACACCATGTGGAGAGACACCGGCGAACCGGTGGGACTATCCTCCTCCCCCTGGGTACTCATGTTAACAAATCTTCTCCCATCAGCGTTTGATAATAGAAAAAGACAGAGAGAGAGAGTCGCATGAAGGGGGCGTAACGCTTCTTTCTTACGTGACGATTTTTACCGATCAACACCTACGTAAAACAAACCTCGTTCCAAAAAATATATACAGAGTGGCCACTTTTTTAATGGGATTGTATTGGTAACTTTTAAACAATAAGAGTTAGAAGGTCGGTCAAATGAAGAAAAAGTTGCATTCATAGAAGCATTGTCAAGCAGTTCAAACAAATCGAGATTATCAGAGCCGGTTATTGAGATATCATGAGAAAAGTAAATTCTGTCATTTTGATTTTTCTTTTTTTCCACTTTATTGACAGTAAATTATCCTCAATTTGACATAATCAGATTTCGTATCCAACGTTTCATACGCTCTGGGCCACCCTCAACCTCATTTTTTTCAATACAGACCTGCATGTTTTATGACACTTTTCGAAATAATTTTCAACGCTGAATTCAACGATATATCATACAATGTCATTCAAAGTTGATTTTCAGGTGATTTTGACCCTTATCCAAATTTCTTTGGGTCGGATCTGTATTACATTTAGGTACCTTCAGTTTAATTAACAACATGCAATACATTTCGATAAGAAAATCAACTTATTCATCTTCAACTGAATGGAACGTAACAGAATCAAAGCAAGAAACAAGTAATAATTATTTACAAATTTCAAGAGGTGAAAAACCTAATTCATAATAATTAAACGAAACTATCATTTAATGAAAGAAAAATCAAATGATTATTCGAAAGTAAATGATGAACATTAATGAAGTAAGTGTTCAAAATGTCCACCATTTTGTAAAATGCACTTTGCGGTTCTGGAACCCATACTTCTTATACATTTGCTTATTTCGTCTCCTTGAATACCTTCCAATACATTCTCAATCTTATCGCGAGGAATCATTATTGTTGGATTTGTCATTTGTTCCGTTGAAACAAATTACAGAATCGAATTTTATTTTGAGATCATTACGATATAATTTTTGCAAGGCTTGGTATTCAAATTTAAAATCATTGTATTCGCGTCTCTTGACTATTTTATTAACAGCAGTTTTTGATAAATTGCATTCACTGGCCGCAGTTCTCGATTTTTTTTCTGGGTTCGATTGAATTTGGGTCAGAACATTGACATCGTTGATAGACTCGTTTTTTCTTACATACACACAACTCTAGGTTTATTGAATGTATTATTCAGTAAGTGAACTGTTTATATAAAGAGTGAACAAGAGTGGATCGAGTACAGTTCCTTGTGGAACTCCATATATTACATTCCTACACTTACTCAAGTCTTCATCTATACTGACTTTCTGCTCACGATCTGTTGAAAAATTCCGTGAATTTTCCTCTCATTCCATAGTTCTCTAATTCATCGAGTAGTTTCCTGTGGCACACTGTACCGAAGGCTGAAGAGAGGTCAACAAAGATGCATGAAGGTTCTTTCACTTTCATTTTTCCTCTCTAAATCCATACTTTTTAGATATCAAGTTGAAGTGAAAGTATTAAATGACTCACACTGAGGATTTTTCCACAGCATTAGAAATAAGGGACTCATGGTTGAGTACATGTGTCTTAGTTGTGCACATATCAAGCAGATTATAGGTAACAGGATGGTTATTTGATCAACCATCCAAAGTAGCTTGTTTTTTTCCGACAATTTGAGCCAAGCTTTATATGAATATTAGAGTCCCCAGTGATAGAAATTTCGCCCATTTATCATAGTCAATTGTCACTTATGTTTCTGAATATCCAATATTATGAAGTGAAGTGCTGACTGGCATCCTTAGTATAGGTTTGTACAAGTTACAAGCTTTTATTTAGTTTCACCTGTCCCGGTGTCTTCTGCCTGTAATCAAATCTTTCAAGGCAAATTTGACCCACTTCTAGTTGCCCGATTGACGTGAAATTTGACAGGTGTTCATAGTTCCCGTGACAATTCATTACAGAATTTGTTAGAAAAAAAAACGAAATGGCGGCTTCAAGATGGCCGATGATCTCTTTGATTATGGTCCGACTCGATTCAAAATTGGTACGTGGGAGTTTTCGGAGTGGAAGAGTATGATTTCTTTATCAAAATTCATAAAATCAAAATGGCGGCTCCAAAATGGCGGATGATCTCTGTGATTATGGCCCGATTCTATTCAAAATTGGTATGTGGAGGTTTTTGGGGTCGGAGATTATGAATTTATTGTCAAAACTTATAAATTCAGGATGACGGCTCCAAGATGGTGGACAAGTTTTGGGTAAAGGTTAAGAATATGAGATCACCCAGTATCTTCACGAAATTTTCACAGGAGCTTAAGAAGACGATATAATCAGTATAGTAATCAAAAATTTAGCGCGGAAAAGATTATTTTAGGAGATATGGGCCCCAGAATGTCCTTAAATAGAGGTTATGGAATATCACTTTTGGAAACTGCAAACTGATATAAAGAATAGATTTTTGCACTAAACGATTAACTGTATACTCATTTAACGTTTAAGTAATATTAAAATCACTTAATGATCAATAAAGACATGAAAAAACTCCGATTATGTTTCATTAAATTTTTCACATGAACTGTCAAAAATCAAATATTGGTGGTTGCATTGTGCATTGATCTTGGCGTTTTATGGACATGCCACGTTGCCAACTATTCAAGTGAATTTGGCCAATCCGGATTTTCGCAATTGGATCGAAATTTTCGCGAGCGGAGCGAAGCGTCGCTTTATAAGGTTGATTAGCTTGCATTCAACTTGGATAGCAAGGTTAGCCAAGTAAGGTTAGGTTGTGTTCCTTCGTTTTATGTTAGAAATTTATTTGATCGAAATGTTCGCGAGCGGAGCGAAGCGTCGCCTTGTAAGGTTGTTAGTTGCATTCAATTGGGAAGGAAATGTTTCTTCTTTTTACGTAAGAAATTAATTGGATGTTTTACTGTATGCCTGGCCGAGACACGCCGAAGGCATACAAGAAAACATCCAATCCAAATGCGTTTCTTGGTCCAGTTTAAAATTACTTATAACAAAATAATCTGAAATCACATTATTTTATATGTTTGGTAACTTTCTAAATGCGGCATCAACTTCATGCTTAACTTAGAAAATTATAATCACTATCAAGAAGCGTGGTGAAATATACTTTGCATTTTAAACACAGATATCAGATCGTTATTTCATCTGTAATACTTATCATTTATATGCTCGAAATGTATGACTCATTGAATTTCAGTATTTTCTTTTCCCCTTTTGGAGACATAGGCAACGTCGCATATCAATAAACTTCAAGATTCGAATAATCATAACATTTGATTTTTGACATTTCTTCTGTAAAATTCTATGAAAAGTAATCGCAGTTTTTTCATGTCTTTATCGAAAATTATGTGATTTTAATATTACTAACAGGTAAAACGTGTGTGCAGTTACTATTTTAGTGTGAATAGAAATTGTTTTTATCAGTTTATAATTTCCAAAAGTGATATCCTATAACCTCTCTTTATGGACCTTCGGGGGCCCATATCTCCTAATGATATCTTTTCCGCGCAAAATTTTCGATTGCTATACTGTTTTTACCATGTTTCGAAGCACCTGTGAAAAATTCGTGAAAATACTGGGTGATCTCATATTCTTTACCCTTTCCCAAGTTTTGTGATAATGGACTGTTTCTATTCAAAATGGGTATGTCGAGGTTTTTGGGGTCGGAGATTATGAATTTGGTCGGAGATTATTGATTGTTTGTCAGAATTCATAAATTGTAGATGGCAGCTCCAGGATGGCGGACGAGTTAATCTTAAGATGGTCCCCTCATTGGAGAACTAGATAGCTCAGAACTCACAGGAAAAAGGCCTCATAATGATGATATCTTAATAAAAATGCATAGATCAAGGCGTACTTACTGAAAAGCACAAAATAAAATAATTGATTGAAAAAAACCTTTTGAAGACAAACTTTCATTCAAATGCGCTTGAAAGTAAGAGTAAATTGCTTTGGATGTACGACGTAGGTTATTCCGTCAGTTATAGATTCAAAAGCTGGTCGCCTTTGTATTCGGACTGAAAACTTTGCGCCACAATCTCTTGAATTTATAACTCACGGAATAACCTACGTCGTACATCGAAAGCAATTATTTTTTCACTTTTGAGCGCATTTGAATAAAAGCTTGTCTTTAAAAAGTTTTTTTCATCAATTATTTTATTTTTTGTGCTAAGCTTGGGCCAGATGGCTCATCATAGCTCATCTCGATCGCTAAACAATTGATATTGAATAGTTGGGATAGAAAACTAAGAATGAACAAGATTTGGACTATAAATTTGATTTCCATTGGAAACATTTCGACGTTCCGATTGCACCAAGGGTAGACTATATTTATGATTGTTCACCGTTATGTATCACTGAATGATAATTTATTAATCTGACCTATACCGGAAAGGGGGCTTTCAGTTCATAATCCCGAACGGAAACCAACGCAGAATAAATACCATGGTCGAAAACATCAATATTTTCTCGCGCTACAATTCCAGTAGCATGTTGTGCGAACTTTTCATTGTGAGTTTCCAACTAACAATTGATACTCACCGACGACCAACATGTCCTTCGATGCGGTTTTCGTGGAGAAAGAGGGAGCATCTGTGGTCACTTCGCAGCTGAACTTTCCCGAAAGATTGAATCCAACATCCCGCAGGACCACCTGCTGTTCGTTTGAGCGTTCGAGCTGAAAAAAAAGTTAAATGGTCACTACTGGGGGTAATATTCGATCGAAATTGAATAGAAAGGGGTTCTCTTTACGTTTATTGCCAAAGTTGGGGAGGGAGCGGTCTCATTTTCAATTTGTTTCTGTACAAAGTCATTTCAGGAGGATGCCTTCAATACTGTAAAAAAAGTGATCGGACCAATACTGCTAGATGAAGCAATAAACATCAATTCCAGAATTTAATATTGACACTTTTTTGGATTAATAACCTTCCGCAATATACAAAACAACCGAGTTAGGAATTCAGTACAGACACAACCACCAATAAATCTCAAAAACATGATACTTTATGCCCCGGATTATCTGAAGGAATTGCACGGACTGGCAACAAGTATGACATCAGAACCATTTCTAGAACAACTAAAACATTCAGAACAACTGAAAATCAGAAAATTGTATATACTGGGTGTCAATGTATTATTTAGACAAGTCATGGTTTCCAGAGTTCCAAGAGTATGAGATCCAAACATGATAGGGGTGTTAGATTCGAATATCGAGAAAAAAATCAATATTTCATACTCTCCCATCACTTCCGGCTTCATCGTTAATGACCCCAACTTGGGAGTTACAAATAGAACACCCTGTATTATTCTACTTTTTTTAATTCTAGGAACGATTCTGAGCACGATCACATATTTTCGAGAGGAAAAATTGGTACATTTGATTGGATCCCAAGTAATGTGATGGACATGAATGGTGAGTAAAAAATATTAAATGATATGGGGTTTCTATTTGAGGGTTTTGATAACTGGGATGAACTCTCATGCAGATCAATAAGATCTCTCTGAAATAAATTATTTTTACATACGTCTATATGTCTTTCCTTTTCAAATGAACTCACTTTCATAAACCGACCGACCCTACACTAAATTTTTTTTGGTTGAGATGTTTTTATCAAGTTTATAAAGGGATATACTGGGTGTGGATAATTTATAAAAAATCACTGGCGATTTTTATCGAGCGACAGATATACAGGGCTTTTCACGCTGAGCGTTGATTAGACGTTTCTGGCAAACCAAACAACGGATCAACCTGAAAATTTCACAGTATGCATAAATTGATATGATCTACACGCCTAAACGTGCGGCGTAGCCGCTTCTACTATAAAGTGGCAGCTACTTTGATTTTTCAAATGGAATACCCTGTATATAATATCTTATTATGATTTCTCATCACTTTGTCAACAACTTCTTGTATTGTTTCCCTCAACCTATCTGTTACCGTTCAGAAGATATAAATCAATTTCGATTTTTTTTACCAAACATGTACTTTTATAAACCCTGATAATCTTGAACTCTCTGGTACTAAAACGATCAAATTCGAAATGGAGTGGAGTGATACCATGAGGATCTTCACTTCGAGTCATATTTTCATTTGCCAGGGTCTTTAAGAAATGCAGATACTTTGTTCACATGAAAAAATGAGTGGGAGTCATTTTTTTTCAAATGGAACACCTTGTATATTTCCACATTTTTTAGCTCTACATCCAATTTTAGATTGACTTTGTTCAGATAATCTCATTTCGATTTCGAACCGTTTTCGAGATAAACTGTTTCAAACAGAAAATGATGTGGTTTCCTTGTATTCATCACTTATTTTTGAAATTCAACATCTATTTTATACTACGTAATATTTCTTTTCGATTCAGTTTCTCAACAGTCCCAAATCAGTCAATTCGAAGTTGATATGTACCTTAGAAAAAGTTACAATTTGTATGTATTGAAGTACAACATTGCAAATTAATAATTTTTAATAGTGTGCTTTGGAAAAATGAATGATCCGATTTTGAAACGTCAAACTTTCGTTGGTGGTTTTGACTGATTGTGATCCCAATTATAATAGAAAAATGTCAAGATTAGGTTACAGTAATGAAGATTTCTTGAATTTATTGATAATTTATGGTGAGTGCAATAGAATTGCAAGTAGAACATGCCGAGTATTTCATGAAAGATATTCACAACTTCCGAAGCCGAATAATAATGTGATAAATCGACTACTGAAAAACTGTGGGTTGAATGGAACCTTTCGTCCAAAAATCATTTGAAGAAAGCCTGAAGTGGATGATGATGACAATGGCATAACAGTTTTGGGATTTTTCCATGCCTTTCCAAATGCTTCTCTACACGAGGCTGAAGGGAAGATACGTATACCCTACGTGACAATTTATCGCATTCCTAATAAGCACAAATGGCATCCCTATAAATTCTACTGTGTCCAACATCTGAAAGAGACTGATTTGCCACGTAGAGTGGAATTCTTTAAATGGTTACTTGTCAAGACTCAAGAGGATTAACATTCTCTTGACAATATCATATGGACAGATGAGGCCAAATTTACAAAAAATGCAGTTTTCAATAGACACAACAGTCATTATTGGGCGCCAGAAAATCCCCATGTCGTTCGCCAAAGGGGTTTTCAAGAAAGATGGAAATTTAATGTTCTTTGTGCCATAAAGATTGGGTCAATTTTTTTATATCGAGTTTTATGATGATAATTTGAATGCAACAAAATATAAAGATTTACTGAGAAATTGAATTCAAATGATTTTGAAGAATAGGCCAGGAAGAGAACGAGTATGGTACCAAATGGATGGTGCCCCACCCCATAATTCTCGTTCAGTAAGCGAAGCTTTAACTGAAATCGTCGAAGACAGATGGATTGGTGATAATGGACCTTTTTGTTGGCCTCCTAGAACACCAGATGGCAATCTATTAGATTATTCTGTGTGGGGTTTCATCAAAAATATGGTTTACTCCAACCCAGTAACAAAAATGGAAGATATGAAATCGAGAGTTAGAACTGCAGACTCAATCAGAAGCGCTACACATGAAAATCTTTTGAAGAGATTACATGTTTGTTTAAGTAGAGGTGGAGATGTGTTCGAACATATTCTAAGAAACACTGACAATTGAATTAACTTACTTATTCATGAAATTATTTTCAGTTCGTGTGTCAGCGTTACTAAAACTATTGTTTGAAGAGAAGTTTCATTTGATGGTTGAAGAGTATTTTAATAATTATTTATCCATTGTATTATCTGTGACTGATGAAGGAACATCGAACGGAATCTGTTAAATTTCAAAAATAAGTGATGAATACAAGGACCACGCCATTTTCTGTTTGAAACAGTTTATCTCGAAAACGGTTCGAAATTGAAATATGATTATCTGAACAAAGTCAACCTAAAATTGGATGTAGAGCTCAAAAATGTGGAAATATACAGGGTGTTCTATTTGAAAAAATGGACTTCTACCCATTTTTTCATGTGAACAAAGTATCTGCATTTTTTAAAGACCCTGTATGGGGCAAATAAAAATATGACTCGGACTGGAGATCCTTATGGTATCACTCCACTCCATTTCAAATTTGATCATCTCAGTACCAGAGAGTTCCAGATTATCAGCGTTTATAAAATTACATGTTTGGTAAAAAAAATCGAAATTATATTATATCTTCCAAATGGTAACATATAGGTATAGGAAAATGGTACATGAGGTTGTTGACAAAGTGATAAGATATTATATACAGGGTGTTCCATTTGAGAAATTAGAGTAGTCGCTACTTTATAGTAGAAGCGGCAACGCCGCATCGTCTGAAATATTTAAGGCGTGTAGATATTTATTTATTTATACTGTGAAATTTTGAGGTTGATCCGTTGTCTGGTTTGCCAGAAACGTCTAATTAACGCTCATCGTGAAAAGCCCTGTATAGATGTTAAAGAGCTTTAAAGAGCTGAAATGTTCAAATCATGTACCTCGCCAATCTAATTAGGGGAACTATGCAAATAAGTTTTTTTTTTTTATGTTCTGGTTCCCAAGAAAAGGGATATCCTGTAATGTTCAGAGAACATCGTGGGAACCAAGGGAAAGAAGGTAGGAGTTGGTGTTCTTCTTAAATTTCTGGAGGTTGTATGCCTCGCGGAACACCTCCCTAGGCAATGAGTTCC
The DNA here is from genome assembly GCA_018342105.1 of Gonioctena quinquepunctata. Lineage (NCBI taxonomy): Eukaryota > Metazoa > Arthropoda > Insecta > Coleoptera > Chrysomelidae > Gonioctena > Gonioctena quinquepunctata. The sequence continues at coordinate 81,728 of JAFIRS010000170.1, forward strand.
AAAGCCTCGCTGTTCGTTGGATGAACGAGTCTTTGGATAGTGATGTTCTGCAGGTCTCCAAAGTGACCACGAAGGGGTGTGATGACTGAACTTGACGGGTTAGTCTCGAAGAGACTGCCAAAGCAGGAACGATTGTTGATATTTCAGAAGAGCATCGCCCATGAAAATATCTATAAAATAGAGACAAATCGCCAACTTTTCTACGGTGTTCCAGACAAGTGAGCGAGTTTGTGAGCAAGGCATCACCGACGAGACGAATTGCCCTTTTTGGACAGAATCCAATAGCCTCAGGATATGTTTAGGTGCCGCGCTCCAAATATGGGAACAGTATTCCAGGACAGGTCGGATCTGTGCCTTATAGATCATAAGCAGCTGGGTGGGGGTGAAATAGCTCTTGGCACGAAACAAAAAACCAAGTTTTTGTGATGCACTTTTGGCAATGGACCCCACGTGATTTTCCCAGGAAAGGTTATTGCTGATAGTAATACCAAGCATCGATATGGATGACTTCAGTGGTATGGTTACTCCTGACAATGTTTCTAGAGAAAAGACATGCTTGTGTTTTGTTTGCATTGAATTCTACCAAGTTATTAGATCCCCACTCGAGAATTGTTGCTAAGTCCATATTTATATTATTAACATTTCTTCCTCGTTCATTTCTGGTTTCACGGGCTGATATAGGGGCCCTGGAAGAGAAAGCGGTATGGAGGGTACTATCATCGGCAAAGCTGTGTACTGGACATGAAGTTGCTTTCAACAGGTCGTTGATGTGAAGTAGAAATAGTGTTGGTGCGAGAATAGATCCTTGCGGAACACCAGCATTCATGAGTAGAGTGTTAGATGAAACTCCATCGACCACTACATGGAGAGATCTGTTTGAGAGAAAACTAGCAAGCAGAGAGCACAGCTGAGGGGGCAATAAGACGGAAGCTTGGCGAGGAGTCCCTGGTGCCAAACTCGATCGAACGCCTTGGAGATATCTGATGCCACAGCTAAAGTTTCTCCATACTTTTCAATAGATAGCTGCCATATATGTGAGACGTAAGCGAGTAGGTCACCTGTTGATCTCTGATGGCGGAAGCCATATTGCCTATCGTTGACAATTCCTGAGTCTTCCAGATATTTCATGAGCTCGATGTTGATGGCTTTTTCCATGACCTTTGAAAATAATAGTAGCAGTGCGATAGGTCTGTAGTTGCTAGGTAGGGCCTTTTTGCCTTTTTTAGGGACTGGCTGTACTCTTGCAATTTTCCAATTGGACGGAAATACTCCCAAATTGTGAGAGTGGTTGAACAACTTGCAAAGAACAGGTGTTAGTTCGGGGGCACTTATATAAAAAAAACTATATCAATTAAAAAAAAATACTTCTTCACAACAATTATACATACTGTATGCTATGACATTTTAATCCATACACCTTCACTACTTCCATAGTACTATATACATGTTCCAAATGAAAGAATACAACCTGGATGATTGCGATACAACTGACAGTAAGATGTATCAATTTTCTTAAGTCCTGCATAGAGGAACGGAGATTTCAAGAATCTAACAATTACAAAAATGACTTTAAGATGAACAACAATTCTTCATATGAAATAATCTATCTCAAACCAGTTATAAAATGAATTCAGTTTCATCTTTTACCACACTGTATATAATATCTAATATTTTATTAATTTAAAAATCTAAAATCATAAGGAAACTACAAGTATCATTACCAATCAACTGTGAGTGAGTTTTATGATTTATAAGTCAAATGCTTATACATACTCTTGTACAACATATCTGAAACACTACTAAATGAGTAGGTGAAACAAATATGACAAGGAATAATATTTGTCGAATGACGAAACCGTATGACTGATTCATAATCAATTGTAAATCTTTACACACACTGGATATACAATAATATAATTTGATTCAATAATAAAACAATGAAATAATTCCAGGTATAGAATCATTCAACAACCATGAGTCAACATATTAAGGAATGTATTTCATCGTGATGAAAGTCTTGTTTTTATGCATAATACAAATAACTGAAGATTCTATAGAGTGGTTCAAAGTTCAAAGCTACTCTAAATTATGATTTGACAAAAAAAAACAAATAACAAATAGCCATACTCAAATATGTGGTTGAAATTTCATGAAAGAAATATTTTCACTTTGGGTAGAGAGTACGTAGAAAATCGAATATGCTATTCAATTCAATTCAATGATAGTCGGAAAGGACCTAATATGCCAAATTAATACAAAACACAAAAATAAAACTTATCCTTCTGCCACTGTTACAGATTCAGGATTTCACACGATATTTTCAACAAACAATTTCTAAATTCTGATTATCAATTATCAATTTCTTAACTATTTTCTTGGTTATTATTTTTAGCAATTCAACACCGAATTTTCCTTGACGCGTACTGATTCTAGGTGAAACATTTTCTTGTTCCGATATTCTTATAACATTTTTAAATTTCAACTATTTATATTCGGCCTTTAGAACTGAATTTTAATCTGACTACATACTTCAAGCTGTGTACTGACTGTGACTCGACTGACTTAATTCGAGTGAGGTGAATGAGTGAAGAATTAATATTTTTCCGGCTTTATAGACCATTTTCATTCCCTTGAGCATTCCACTCGACGCCAATAACTATTCCATAAGTCTGGTAGGGATGACATGCTTATTATTGTTTATGAGTCCAATTTATAGACATCGCGATCCGCGGCTGAGTAAAAAACAAGATTTGTTTCCCTGATGCTGATATTTTTACCTCCCTAATTCATTACTTCCGCTGATATGTTTATCAGCAGTTCATCGGCTGCACACATCTGATGGTAATTATATTATATAAGATAGGGATTCTAGAGTTATTTTTATCGCGCAACGGTTATTTATGTTTGTTTTTATGCTTTTAAATTCGCGTTCTCAATTCTTAGTATGAAACGTGATCATGTTTTTACTTTCAGTCGCTATAAGGAATCTTAGAAAATTATAATGTGATACCTCATCAATTTTCCATCCCACGCAGGATGAGATCATATGTGATGAAGGTTTGGTTCATAGAGAAAATTTTTTTCGGGTCTTACTGCTTTCTTATGTTATTTTTCGAAAGGTTTATTACTTAATGGTTTTTTTTTAACCCCATGTGGTAGTTATTTCCGTCTGCATTTTCGACTCATTAGAATGGATCATCCGTCAAAACAATTTTTTATATTTGAGGTGGTCATTTCTTTTCAAATATATATATATATATATATATATATATATACAAATATATAAATATATATAATAACAAATATACCTCCATATAATCTATACTCACATCAACATCCACTCCATTGAATGGAAATACCTTCGTACTCGGGTGTTCTTTCGGAGTATACCTGTAGAATTCGTGAGTTCCTCGGTACCATTTGACTGTGTATAGTGGTCTACCTTGTAGATCGTAGCTGCATTTGAGTGTGCTTATCCCACCTATGGGCACTACAGCTGGTTCGATTTCTAACAGCACGTCTTTAAAGCAATGGATTTCTGAAAAGAAATGAAATGGTCAACAGTTTTCCTGAGAATAAAAATATAATGACACCCCAGATTTTTCATTTCTTGGATTCTGCATATTATAAAGAGGGGCCATCAATGTGGCAAAATAAAAAGCAATAATACGAGTATTCATCGATCTGTCAGAAAACCTGTCCTGAATTTACGAAACTGCATTCAATTTTTTGTTGGTTTTTCGTAAAATTAAGAGCTGGTTCAATTTTTGAATGCAGAAAAGTAAGATATGATATGTATATATGGTGAAGCAAGAAGGAATTAAAAGGGGCAGTGATAATATACTCTAAAAGCCTGCGCCCACCAGTGATTTTTGTCACCGTGACTGTTTTGTCTCTCTCACCATGACTAACAAAATGCCACCTCACTCCCTCGATTGCACCAGAGGATTTTTCAAAAGCACGGGGTACCATTTAAAGATCTGAATGCGAAAGTAAAAATTCCTTCGCCCAGTTGAAGAGAGCTCTAAAAGTGTACTACAAAAAAGTTAATTGAAATTTTTCCGTAAAACTCGATTTTTTTTCGCAACTTATAATTTTGACCAGAAGGAAGAGGAAAGGGGTGAGTTCCTCAGCCGATTTGTAACCACTTATAACGAAAGACTCTTCCATTTTCATCATGAAAACTGAACATAAGAAGTTTTTTCACAAAGTTATGGTATCATTTTCAGAGTTATTTCAAAATTTTCATAGAAATCGGTGAGGAAAACATTAATTATTGATACCCCTGTCATTGTCAGGGGCGGGTCGAGGTGAGTAAATTTCCAAGTGAGACTTATTAGGAGCCCTGAGATATCATACAGTGTGACAATTGAAAAACTTATATTAGGCTATATATCACAAACAAAAGATTATATCAAAAAATGCCCAAAAGGATTTGTAGGATAGGAGGAGGGGACTGAAATGACATAGAAGAGAACTCACCCCTATCAACTACTAGGCCCCACCTACCCCAACTAAAAAAAAATTAAAAAGCAAACCTCTTCTTGTGATACATCATTGAAAAGTCTATAAAAAATGCTATCTAATGGTATGAATAATAATTGTACAGGGTGAATCAATAATTGTGAAACCTTACCTTAAAAGGAAAAAATTAAAATTTTTGTTGAACTACAAATTTGTTGAAAATGTCAATGAAGTGAATTTTCAAAGTGGTTTCCGTTGTTCTGTAAACAATAATACTTTTTTGTTTCAAATTCTGCACGAACTTTGGCAAATGTTGTTCTGGTAATAGCGCGACATGCTTGAGTAATTCTTTTCCGCAATTCTCCAAGTGACGCAGGTTGAGTTTCATGAACAACTGTCTAGAGGTTACCCCATAGAAAAAAATCAGACGGCGTTAAGTCTGGTGACCTGGATGGCCACTCAATAGGACCTCTCCCTTCAATCGATTTGTTCGGATAATTAGTATCCAACCTAGTGTGAAGTGCCTTACTGCAATTTCATAGTGAGGAGGTGCTCCATCTTGTTGGAAGTGCATCAAATCTTCGTCTAGAGCTTTATTGCCTTGGTCGTTCCATTGGTTCTCTACTTCATGCAAAATTAAGGGTTCGATGGTGTTTTCCAGCATATCCAGATGAATTTCGCCATTCAAATTGCCTGTTATACACAAGGGGCCAATTGAAGCATCGCCCAATTTCCCTACCTAAACATTCAGTTCTTCTGTATATTGAGTGTGAACTTCTCTGAATAGATGCGGGATCACATCACTCCGACAGTTCTATTCATTTACATTATCATTCAGATGGCGGTCTGGATCATCATCGCCTAGTTCTTGAGGAATTTGCATTTTGTGAGGGTGTCACGCCATGAAATCACAGAAAAACTTTCTTCCCCACAAAGCAGCATAATATTCTCAAAGGATATCGTGATAGCAAGAAAAAGTTCAATAAGGTTGACATGCTTGACTGAAAGAGCTGATAAGCATACGCTCGTTAAACCATACGTTGTTATTGAAAGAAACAACCCTTGTACACCGGATTCATAAATAACTCATCTAAGATAGTAAACAAGATTATTAATTGCCACTTGTTTATTTCACAGCGCGTTATCAGTATCATAAAAACGACTTCAATGTAATTGTACCATAGAAAACGCCATAAATTCACCGCGTATGACAGCCATTAAATATAACTTTTCCTCGAAAAGGCATAAAATTATGTTTTATATATTTTTATCTGACAGAAACGAAACAACCCATTAATCATCAATGCGTGCAATGACCAAAACACAGCCATTGATTTTGGTTGAAGATAATTATAATTACTAGTCGCCGTTAGACAAATTATCACGTGATTCGATAACGGAATATAAAAGCGCGAGTTCGAGATCAAAATAATCAGTCGGGGTTCAACAGTGAACCAAAGAATATGTCACTCTCAAAAGTGAGGTTGAAAAGTCAGTCGAATCACAGTATCGTACAATAATGATGAGAGTTTCCAATCAGTGTAGTGAACTTCAGAAAACATCAAACTAAGCAACTGCAAACTAAATTCAAATCAAGTATTGAAGCTCCAAAAATTGCCTAGTTTTGTCAACGCTTCCCGACGAATCGAGATAAATCAAGGGAAAACCGCAACTCCATAGTTCATGATCTCTTAGAAAAACCATAGCCATATTACGCGATACTAATATATCGGGCGAATAAAATAAAATAACCAATTGACGTGGGAGTAATCGAATTATTAATGAAATTGAAACTAATTGTCGTTTAAAAAAAACTACTCCAGTGAATAAGTGTAAAACAGGGTGAGTCTAATGTTTGTTTTTCTGTATCTATGTTTACGGCAAACCCAACCTTTTGAAATGTGTATGTGTCTGTGAAGTGTCTCCATAGTTTCAAGATTACAAAGATCTCAAAGGAGACTTATTTCTAGGCGTTGTGGCAATTGATGACAAGATTTTGTTCAGTAAGTCTATTTCGATTTTGTAGCTAACTGTAAAATTAACTGCCAATAAGCTACACTCGTTTTCGTTGTATGAATATTGTTGCATATCACTCGTCCATAGAACGATTGAGATAATTGTGTCAATTTTTATTAAATATATATGTACATTCTTAACATTTTATGAGTGCATTATTATTTTGTTTAATCATTGTCTTGTTCGAATCCTTCTGAACGGTAGTATTTCCTGGATAACAACTCACGTTCCGGTATTGAAAGAAAGGAAATTAATATATGTTGACCGCTCCATATATCATATCCGGTTCGACTATATTCAGATAGTCGATGCTTTTAATACTGTTTTTTCCAATCTAACGAATAAGGTCTGGTATTACAGGTGTGGTGTGTTAATTCCCAACACCCCGAAGTCCGGTCGTATCAAGGGTATAACTTATGAAATTTCAACACCTTTGGCTTGCTTCATTCAGTAATCTTGGGGCGTCCATTTTTTTAATTTGCACTTATTCCGTTTCTCTAAACTTACCAACTGAATCGCGGATGTACAAGTGACTTAAATTTTTGTACGGATGCCTCTCATTGAATATCTGAGCTTTTCGTAAATAACACCGGGTCTGGGAGCCAAATATGAAAATTATCTCCACACGTTCAGGTATACCGGGAACTATCGTAACAACTACAGCTGAATGACAGTACCGATCATACAAATGATGAACACTTATGGCATTTGAATGTTTCGAATGAAACAATAAAAAAAATGGACTGCGACAGAACCCAAAAAACAGATGTTTACAGTTTACAACTGGTTTTGCAAAACAGGCGAATGCCAGTTTTTATTACAACAAAAAGTACCTACGGACACTCATAATTGAAAATGAAGTTTCATTGGCCATTAGAGCTTTTCAACATTGTATCACAAGTAGGGGTATTTTTGTTTTTAAAATTGTTAAATAATAATTCGGTAATTATTGATACACCCTGTACTATTATTATTTATACCATTGAATAGCATTTTTATAGGCTTTCCAATGATGTATCACAAGTGGGGGTTGGCTATTTGAACTTTTTCAGTTGGAGTAGGTGGGGCCTAGGGGACTGATGGAGATGAGTTCTCTTCTATGTAATTTCAGTTCCCTCTTCCTATCATACAAACTGTTCTGAGCATTTTTTGATATCATCGTTTGTTTGTGATTGTAAGTTTTTAAATTGTCACACCGTATATACCAGCTTGAAAAATCTAGCCTATGAAACTTGCATATTTTTTCCGGAATTTGTCAAATAATAAAACCAAAATGACCTCAACATTTTTTTTCAGTACTAAGTTGAAGCACAGCCCTCACCCTACACGCATATATTTTTGGTTCCTTCCAAAAACTAGGTTTGCCTCAGTTATAGCGAATAAATTATTTTTACTTCTCTTCTTCGGACTTATGTTGCTAACGCTCCAAAATTATACAAATTCAACCCTCTGCAACTTTCAGAAAAATAAACTCGGGAACTAACTACCAATGCGGCGTATCCTTGGCGTCATTCAAAGATTTAATTAGCATCTCTTGGGCTATGATATGAGAATGTCGGATTTGACAACTTTTGTCGGTTTTTCGGCCAAGCAAGATCACTCGCGATGGTCCATAAACCCTCGAGATCCATCTTGACGAATGACGAATGAATTGCGTTACTGTCACTGTGAGGGCGCGCAGTCAAGAAATCGTGAATATATTGTCATCCTAACAAAAATCACTAGAGCGTACAGGCTCTAATCTTTATCCTGACAGAAGATTACTGTCAGACAAAACATTCACTAGCTTATCCAAATCTCTGGCAAAAAATGGACGTTTCAATGAACGGATGCGAACGAAACAAAAAACAGCTACAGATTCGAATCGTACTGTTGCAGTTCTAGGTCGTATGTTATTGGAACCACATAGTGATAACAGAGGAGTGGCAATACAATGTATTCTGCCAAAAAACAAATTTCATCCCTACAAAAAACATTTGATTCACAAACTACGGCCAGGTAATATTCTTCATTTTTTGTTCATAACCATAATTCATTTCAGGAGATACTGATAGGATATTGATTTGCATGGTTGTCCACCCGTATTCATGATGATGTGATCCAAACAAAATATTATGGAATGATGAAAGCCGTTTCCATAACAACGGTATATAATTGTCACTACTGGTCTTATGTTAAACGAGATATCAATTTGTGTGGGGGGTGAATGTTTGGTGCGAAATCATTGATGGTTATTTGAATGGACCTTATTTTTTCGATGGATTTCTCAACGGAGAGAGTTACTTGCTTCTCCTCCAACATGTGTTGCCAAATCTCTTGGAGAACTTACCAATATAGACTCGGCTCAATATGTAGTTTGAACAAGACGCATAATTGAATAAGGTTGAAACTAATGTTTCACAAATTATTTTTTTATGGTAGGAAATAGATGTCGGTAACCATAGATCAACTTGATGTTAGATCATCTTGATGTTATCGTAAGCAAGTCAGAATCCGCTACTACACCCAGGTTTTTCATTTCATTTACTAACGTTATTTTCTCATCATTGATATCAATATTAACTGTTATATTTTGTCTATGATATTCACTTCCAAAGGGCATGGCTTTATATTTTGTTCAGTTGATGAGTAGGCATTGATCAGTGGCATAATTGAGGACACTTTTTGAGTCTTCGTTTACAACTGCACAAGCATTTTCTAATTCTTGAGGTTCGAAACTATAGTAGAGCTGAATGTCATCAGCGTAGAGATGCGCATTAGAGTTTTGGATTTTGACAAGAATATGAGAAGAGTATATGGAGAACCTCCGCATAATACTAGAATAGTTACCCAATATTTGGATGAAACTTTTAATTGGAAATGAGGTCCAACACCATGGCCAGTTCAAAGTCCAGATATGACTCCACTGTATTTTTTTGTGATGATATATCAATGACTTAGTTCATATGCGGCGACCATAAAATGTAGATGATTTGAAAAAGAGTATGACAAATGTTTGTGCTTCCATATCGCGAGCGGGGCTCTCAGCTGCCACGAATCTAGAATTAACAAAAAGATACACTATGTGTATACGTGAAGGAATGTTATTTGAACACTTACTGAAATAATTCATGTTATCAGTTTGATTTTTCCGTAATCATCATGTTGGTTGAGGCTAGTTCAAAGTAAAATAGTTTTTGTTAATTTGAAACATTAGTTTCAGTTTATATTGTCTGCGATTATGCAGTAACACAAAACTAGATGTCTTTGAACAGGAAATACAATTATAACTGGTAGATTAAATGAACTCGTATTATTGCTTTTTATTTCGACACATTCATGGTGCTCTTTATAATATGCAATAAAACTGCCTTTTTTCATCAGTATTCAGGTGAAACTATGAGTGTGCTATATCGCTTTATTCAGAATTAGATACAGAATCAAATGAGTATTGAAGAAAATGTTGTTTCTTGAAAAAAATGGCGCGTATGATGAATTTCTACGTAAGAGGCCCCTTTGAAATAATCTGATTTCACGAAATATGGATATCCCCTTTCATTTTTCAGATATTTGTCTGCGGAGTTCATATAGTACACCCCGTTTAAATAAATATGTGCATCTAAATGTCGAATTCGATTCAATTTATATGATGATTCCATAGGTCACAACGTCAAGGGATTCCTGGAAAAAACCCGTTCTCTTGCTGGTCATTTTTCAACTAACAAATCCACTAACCACATATCATCTTGGAAATAAGCCGTTTGATTCATCGATAGCAATTTGGAAAATTCAATAGTTCAATGGTCAATAAAAAAAATTGATACCGAATATATTCTTTGCTAGTATAAGATACAAGCTTATATTCCATGATTATCCAGAATGAAATCAGACCGCCCAGCAACTTTTCAATTCCCTAAATCAACTGCAAATCTCATTATGACTCCTCAATCGACAATCTGCTCCGCTGGAACTAAAATCATTATTGAAAATGGTGTCCCGAAATTATGAATATTTTCAATAACTCCTGGAAGGTCTCCGGAAAGCAAATTTGATGGATTCCTGCAAGCAAACCAATCAATCGTTCTATCGCAATTTCTGTTTATGTTTGCGCTTCATTTCGCCAGACGGAATTTCTAAGTACCTCTGAATGAAAAAAAAATCTCCAAGATAATTAGATTTGGGAAAAATGAAAATGGAAGAAGGTCTGTGAGACTCGTTTCCAGAATACTGAAGCAAGTGTCACTTCACATGGACTCAGTTACAGCGGAACGATTCACAATGAACATTACAAAGCATTTTGTAGATATCCTTATACTAGCACCTGGCACGAGTATAGTGATCATAGAGTGTCACTGAAAATTGGCTGCAACGATAAATAAAATTTTAGTATCGAATAATGGATTTTCATACACTTGTTGAAGAAACCATTGGCAAAACTTCATCCGTAATGGAGTAGCGCCTGAATCCGTTGTATATGATAGGAATATAATAAAAAGTCATGGAGAAATTTCCGAACAAGAATATGTGATATATTCAAATTATTCCTGATTTTCCGTGTACTTAATCCGGGATCTTCCTCAATTGAATTCAAAACCGCTACCTCAATTTCTGGTGTTGTACTCCTTTTAAATGATTGTCTGATTCAAAACTTCCCTTCTCGCACAAACGTCTAGGAATGTTTGAAAATGTTCGTGCATCCGGAATATTTCTATTTGGAAAGTGGTCTTCATAGAACCGACTGTCTTCCAGTGCAATACCATAAGCAAGCCCATACGTGTATATCTGCAAACACAGAATTTGTAAAATTGACGATGTTTTTCCAATGATATTGCTAATTTTGATAACTTAAATACGTGACAACTAGACTAGGTACACAACGGTCAAAACTGTTTATATTTACAAAATAAAATCTGCTTCTTACCCACTGGATAAATTTGTATTCCTTGATAATACACAATTTCATAACAACGTGCAAATGAATGAATTTTTTTTTATGCTAAAACCGTACGTCATACGAAAAAAAATCAGGAGAAACGAACAGAAAATGCCTTTAAGCATATATATATAATATATATAAAAATAAATTATATAAATATATACTGATACAACATTTTACAAAGTTATCATAATAAAAAAAAATTTTTCCAAACAAAACACCGATTTTCGTGACCTCAACTTGAAAACTAACGGAACTCCTGTATACATTTTCACCCCCAATTTCATCCCTTCAGGGGTTGATTCCAAAAAAAACACTGAATAACGTATATCATCATTTATCACAAAGACCTCAAATATAATTTTCAATGAACCTAACCTAAAAACTAACAGCACCTTAATACAAATTTTCACCCTCCATTTCACCCCTTAAGGGGTTGAATATCTTAAAACATTGAAAAACATATTTCTTTATTTGTACCAATAACCTCAAATACCAATTTTTATAACCCCAACTTTAAAACGAATGGTACTCCTATGCAAACTTTCAACTCCAATTTAAACCCTTTCAGGGTTGAATTTTCAAAAACCCTGAAATTGAGAAGAAAAGATCAAATACCAATTTCAATGACTCTAACGTCAAAATGAACGGTACTCCCCCCCCTTCTCACTTCCCGTTTTAACCTCTTTAGGGATCGAATAAAAACAAAACCCTCTTAGTGGTTATCTGTGTCAGCTCTTTTGGTCGGTCGGTCGGTCAGTCGGTCGGTCCGTCAGTCAGTCAGTCAGTCAGTCAGTCAGTCAGTCAGTCAGTCAGTCAGTCAGTCGGTCAGTCAGTCAGGATATGTAATTATATATGATAGATTATTCATCAATCCAACAAAACAACATGCAACGTGCAAAAGTCTTTCATAATTTTGAAAATGGATATATTTATAATTATCAAGACAATAAGCCTCAAACGGGTTTTTTCAAAATGATGTATCCCGTTATGCACTCTGAATTACCCACCCCTTACCATCGTAATTGACGTCTATAGAAAAAAAGTTCAATGTAAAAGTTGTGTGGTTATGACTGAATTTTGATTACATGCTATCAAAAGTACAGTAACATACATTTTCTCAAAGGAATACTATGTATATTATTGCATTTTTAGAATGATATTTAAAAAAAAAAATTGTTGTTCCTATGAGAGTTAACAATTCCAAAGTTATGAAAATGACAGCTATATTATGTTTGTTCAGTGACATGTCTTTAATAGAGTAATCAAAATGGTTCACAGTGTGGACGAAAAAATTCAAATATATACTTGTCATATACAAAACAACAAAAATAAACGTGCCACAGAAAGGGCATATAGGGTGTTGTTAGAAATATTCAATAATTTATATAGATTGCATTTTTTATTCGAACACCCTATAGATGAAAACAAAATTTATTCCAAAAAGTCAAATTGTACAAAAATATTGTTGAATAGGATCTATTTCTATCATAGAAAATATCATTATTTCAAGAGATTTGCTCAAAAACTATAGAGGCAATCGTAAGTTATTGGAGTTTTGTTAATTATTGTGTTGTAATTTTATATATTTTCAGGAATTTGAGTATTTCAATATACTACCAATTAAATACTAGTCAAACTAGTGAAACACGTTTATTATTGGCATACTACAAGTTGGTCTTCGAAAGTGTATTTAGGCATCACATAATCTCAACAGGTGATGTATCCAAAATGTTCGACACCGTCAGAAAATACATTAAACAATGTTTACCAAACAGTAAATCATACCTTCAGTTCCAATAGAAAAAAAAATATAGTTCAAGAAAATCAGGAAGAACTGCTAGATATACTGCTTCATTTCGATGGTAAGCCTATCCATATTAATTCGCGAATAGACTTTCTTTGAACATTGTATTATTTTTTAGGAAATTCTGAATGTAATTTGAAAAATGTAGTCGATCAATTATGTAAAAGTTTTCCCGAAATCCAACGTACTTTCAAAAAGAACAACTACAAAACATGTTAAATTTTACCCGTACAAGTTTTAACAGAGACTTATAAGAGAAAAAGGCTGGATTTTTGCCAGGAGATGATTCAAAGTTTGAATGAAGATCCCGATTATTCAACTAAAATATTATGGACTGATGAGTCATCCTTTTCCACGGCTGGAGTTTTCAATAGGAAAAATCGAAGGTCGTGAAAATAAAAGGACAACAGGAAGAGATTGGTAAAACAAATAAAGAAAACATTAAAAAAACTGTTCGGAACTTCTAGAAATAACATTGGTGGCTCTATATTTTATGATCATATATTAACATTAGTTAACTATAAAGAAATACTCATCCCAAAAGTGGAAAATATTCTTTAACATAATTTTTTGGAAGTCGATCTTGCCAGTATGATTTGGATGCGAGATGGGGCAACCCCGTATAGTGTCCTACTCGTTCAAGGACATTTGAATAATGTATTTCTAGTATGGATAGGTAATAATGGAAGTATTAAATGACCGCCTAACAGTCCGGACTTGACCCCTATGGATTAATTTTTCTGGTGATTTCTGAAGGGCATTGTTAGTAATAATAATATTCATGGAAGAATACGTTATCAATTATGCATTGGCAATAATGGTGGACACATTGAACATATTTTATGAGTTATCATGTTATTTAAATTTCCTGAATAAATCTTTGTTATCTATTTTTGTATAAATATTTGAACTTTTTCTTCCTCACTGTAAACCACTTTAATTATTCCATTGAAGAAATGTCACTAAACGAACATAATATAGTTTTCATTTTCATAGCTTACTTGAAAAAAGTCAACTTTCATAGAATAGGTATTTATAGTAACAACTAGTCTGAGTTATTCGAAGTTTGATAACTCTAAAACGGTATAAGATAGGGGTAACATATGGTATATTTTTGAAATCAGGAAAAAAGATCATTCAAAAAATTCAAAAATATATATTTTTTTTATCTCTTGAAATCTGCACGCTACTGTATCTTCATAGCATTTTATCAAAACACACTTCTGTTTTTTTTCTCTATGCAATAATAACGATGATAAGGGGTGGGTAATTTATAGTGAATAACCCGATACATAACTGAAGTAGTTGATTTTGCGCTGAAAAATATGAAGAAAATATCCTATAATCCCGCGAATATTCCATGAAGGAGATATTTCAGGCAGTAGATACGACCATTAAAATAATTTCTCCAAAGAGCACTTTTCATTCATCAATTCAGAATCGTATGAGCTACAGTGATGTGATTCACCTCGTAAAACTCTCTTTTTCCTAGACATTTTAAGCCACACAAATTCCATGAATGTTTTTACACGGTGAATTGCCGTAAAAGGTGAATTGCCGTAAAAGCAAATATTTCCAAGATAATTAACATTTCATAAAACACCACATGAAGCGACATTGTTATACTTAGTAGGAAACGCATTTTTGTAACAAATTTTTTGGACACTTCATGAATTCTCATATTGTGACCGTTTCTGTTGTTCAATAGTTTTGTTGTCGTCTCCTCTCTGAATTTTTACAGAAATGTCATGAACTGTGAATATTAATTAGTTTTCAACTTCATATAATTTCAAATCATTTGCCATGAATTGGTTTATGTAATATATAAAAAAAATACTGACTGACTGACATATCATCGCACAGCCCAAACTCCTGAGGGGAGGACCGTGAAAATTAGCATGTGGGTTTCTTTGACACTGTAGATGAGCACTAATGGAGGATTTTTGGAAATTTAACTCCTGAGGTGGTGAAAAAGTGGATGAAAGTTTGTATGAAAATTCGTCATTTTTTTATCATTAAATCTGATAAACTGTCAAATTAATGTTCAAAACTAGATGGAATCACATAAAAAAACCAGAAAAAATACGAAGTCGCGGGCACCATCTAGTTTTATATAAAATAATACATTCAACGACAACGCAGAATGTGAGGCACCTCAGGGATCGATTCTGGGTTTGGTGTTATTCTTGATGTCAAAATTGATTTGTAACTTTTCCAAACATGTTTTTTTAATTCCGATTATATAGATACAGTAATGAACAACCCAACTTTAATTCTTCAAAACAACGCTGATATTTTGATTCCTACTAATGTATTTGACAATGAGTTTCTGGAGATTGATATATATTGATTGATAAATATAGAACAAATGCGTCGGAGAACTTACCTATAATTGCTTTGCAGAGGTTATATGACTTATTTTTCTTTCATGTTGATATATTCCATTGTTCACTCCTAGTAGCTAGACATGCTGCTTATACTATTTTTTGGTGACATATATAAGGATGGTTCAAAGTTGTACATTCATTGTTTTTCTGTTTTCTAATTAAGTAGAATTATATTAAACTCAATTATTGTATAGCAAAGTCAGAATGGTGTATCTATTCAAGCAATAATGATTGTTTCCAGGTCACATATACATAATTTAATTATTTTTGAATTGTACCAAAATAACATGATCTGTGTTCAATGTATTGTGCGGTTTTCTGTTACTGGGTTGTTAACTCAACCTGTTCACACGAGTGTAACCCTAGAACTCTTACTCTTTGAGCTTCAAACAAGTGGGCAACAGCCATTCACGGATTTGGAATTTTGACTGGATAAGGACTGGAGACCGGTCTCCAGCCCTCCTCATGATGACGGTTCTCAAAAATGGCCGAGAAAGAATTTTGAATCTAAATTTTGAAAAATTATATTTCTATAGAGGATGTAGCTTTCACTACCCAGGACAGGTTGATAGATAGCCCATCACTCCAGGGAGTGCCTGGGACGTTTGAAGCGCGAGGGGTCTATGTTGTAATCAGTAGCTTCCCTCACGAGGGGGTTCTCGTGGGTTATTGAGCAATCGAATACTTTCCGATTGCGGTCTCTGATTAAACTCCTGATGACAGGCAGGTTCAAGTCTTCAAGTATCCGATCGTTCCGCACATACCACGGAGCATTCGTTATCATCCTCAGGACTTTCAATTTTTTTTTTTTTTTTATGTTCTGGTTCCCACGAAAAGGGATATCCTGTAATGTTCAGAGAACATCGTGGGAACCTGCGCCCGTTCCAGGACGCGAATGCTAGTCCTGTAGGTTTGGCCCCAGGCGGCTGAGGCATACAAAATGACAGGCCTGAACATCATTTTATAGATTTTGACTTTATTTTTCAAAGTGAGTTTACTTCTTCTATTAATCAGAAGGTAAAATGCGCCGATTTTCTTAGCAATTTTGTTTTTTATTATATTCACATGCGGCTTCCAGGTGAGCCGACGATCCACAGTAACCCCTAAGTACTTGACTTACTCCGACCATTCTATCTCCCTTCCAGAGATAGTCACTTCCCTCTCCGGGTTGTTTCTCTTGCGACCCATCGAGATCGCTTGTGTTTTATCGGGATTTAACTTTATTTTCCACTCCAGGTACCACTGCTGGAGGTCGTTTAATGCATTCTGCAAATAAACAACACCCATCAGGTGGTTGGCTGACGAAGAAAGTGAAGCCGTATCATCGGCGAACAGAGAGATTTTCACGTGTTCGGTTCGTGGTATATCGGAGGTGAAGAGTGCGTATAATACAGGAGACAGTACTGCCCCCTGAGGAACGCCGGCCTCAATTTCTCTCGGGTCCGAGAGGAAATTGTCAACCTTGGTCTGAAATGTCCTACCCACGAGGAACGACTTTATCCACTTCACCAGGCTCAAAGGCAAGTGGAAATCGATTAATTTGCAGAGCAGGCCTTCGTGCCATACTCTGTCAAATGCTTTACTTATGTCTAGAAGGACAATATGAGCACTATTGTTGGTGTTTAGCGAGGAGATTGTATTTTCCACCAGCCTCAAAACCTGTAGCTCGGTGGAGTGAGCGCGGTGAAAGCCGAACTGCTCATTCGGTAGGACATTTCTGTCCTCCACTTCATCATCAAGCCTACTCAACCTGTTGAAAACCCGAATAATGAATAAATAAATAAATATTGATTATGATCTCAAGTGGAATCACCGCATGTTCGAACCCAACAAAATGATATCCGAAGCAATATTTGTACTTTCAACGATTGAACAAAATATCTGATTGTTCTCAGTTAAAATTGTTAGTGTCACAACTTCCTTCAATGGCGATTGCAATTTTGGGGTAACTCTAAGCACAATGAATGATACTTTTTTCATCTGGAAAACAATCCAATATTTGTTCATGTTCATGTGAGAGTATAATTCGTATAGATCGGATTTCGAAAATCTGGGAGTAATAACCGAGTTTTATAAAAACAAAGCTAATACAATGATGTCCGGAAACAAAAACCAGATTCCAACACGATTATAAATTGTGAGAATGTTTTCAACAATAGCTCTGTAATCTTCAAAAGCCTCTCTACCACCATCATAAATCAAGAAAATATCTTCTATATTTTTCATATCATCATGTACATTGCCTTTTTACTGTTTTCATTCGAAATTTAACATACAACTAAATTATATACTTTCGAGTTGTTGAGAATGAGACAACATCATTTTCATAAGGATTTTTTTATGGAAAGTATCCCTATTGATTGCATTATTGATCTCATGACTCAAAACATTCGTATACTTCACCTCTTCAGTTTGCTGGTGAGCCATCCCTACCCTCTTCATCAACCGAGAAAAAAAATTGTGAACATCCTCCAGACCTAAGGAATAAAACTTTTCAATCCATTCCATACATCTTCTTGTTTGTATGTTGTTTTTATTAATGTCATTCTTTTTTACTTGCCTCTCCAAACCGGAAGGAAAAATGTGAAAGGGATTTTCGTATCGATCGTGCGAAAATAACATAAATTTACTCTTGAATCCTGCGGCAAAAAAGCGTATGAGTTTTTGCGAGGAAAGTTATGGGAAAGTTGAGTTAACTCCTTCGCGTTTTATACAGAAACGAAGTAGGGAACCAGAATATATTACGTCGATAAGAACACTCATCGATAAAGATTGGAGCGATTTATAAATTACTTGGAAAAAAACGGGAGATGAAAATCACTGATTGAATAGTGCTTGGGAGGCTATATTGGTATATCGTTCAATCACTTCATGCGGTATAACCAATTATCTGAAGGAATTGTTTGTACCAGCATTGCTTTCTTTCCAAGAATTCCCGTTGGGGGCAGGGATACTGTTTTATAAAGTCATAAAAAGACTTCACTTTTTCAGGATAGAGGGCTTTCCTTTCTTCATCAACTTTATTTCTTATTTTTGAGAAATCAAGAACTGTTGAGGAATAGAATGTATACAGGGTGTTATGTAAGTACGTGGCCAAACTCGAAGGGGTGATTTTTTGAGTGATTCTGAGACGAAAAGTTCATATAACCAAAGGTCCGGTAACGCTTTGTTTTCAAGATAGAGGTAGGAAGTCAACATTTTTAAAAGAAATCGTTTTTTCCTAAATATCTTAATTATCCTTCAGCCGATTTTGTTGAAATTTGGATGTGTTATTTGGGGTGATAAGATACTGATTTAGCCTTAACTATATTGGAATCATCATGTCCAGTGGCGTCCCGGAAGGCACCTTAACTAATATTTTTGACCAAAAAAATGTACGCTACAGATTTTTTGCAATTTTTTTATTTTTTTTCGCATTGGGCAACTCAAACTACAACTTCTTTGATTCCAGCATTTTTTTGTATTTTGCTTTGTTTTTGAGAAAAAACAAAAATCAATTTATTGCATGTCCGTGGGACAACATAATAAAAAAATGTAACTACCAAGCCATCAAAAACTGGGGTGTACTTGTTATTTTTTTCCATATCAATAGTCTATTATAGTCTTAGACATTGTATCGAAAGTAATGCAAGCAATAAAAAAATATTGATCAAAATATTAATTATTAAAAAAAGTTTTTATTGTTGTTCATGGATATGCAATAACGAGATTTCATTTATGATTGAACAATAAAAATTACACAAAAGTCATCTTTTCAATTTTTAGATTAACTGTTTTCGATGGAACAAAGAACGTTAATTATTACTGCAGTGTTTTGAAAGTAAAGTTAGAGTGCCATGGAAGGAAAAACAATTGTTCAAACAAATTTGACTTTGACATAACTTGAAACGGTGCATACGTGATTATTTGATAGTAATTATTTGAAGTGTTTTTGAGAGTTTTAGGCTATAAAAGTCTATGCAAAGGCCCAAGGCAATTCCAGAGCTGCTAGACGCATTTATCAAGAAAGATTTCCTCATCGCATTGTACCAAATAGACAAATATTTGTAAGAATACACGAAAGGCTGTGCGAATCAGGCACGTTCCAAAGGTCGGCTGCTCTTATTGGGAAACCTGCAACGGTAAGAACAGTGGAGCTGGAGGAAGCAGTTTTACGTGAAGTTGAGCGTAGCTAAGATAGAAGTACACGCAAAATTGCATAACAATCAAACATTTCTCACTTCACTGTATGGAAGGTTTTGAGTGCCTATCAATTGTATCCTTACCACATACAGCGTGTGCAAGCGTTATTACTTGCGGATTTTCCCAAGCGAGTTGTTTATTCTAAAATCCCCATGCGGTTATAGAACATCATTATCAACGACAGTTTTCCGGGAATGTTTGGGTTGGTATTGTGGGTGATTATCTTATTGGACACTATTTTCTACCCCCGAGATTAAATGGTCGAGAGTATCGTCATCATTTGGAATTTCTGTTACCTGCACTATTAGAAAATGTCCCACTGGCAGTAAGAGGAGCAATGTGATTTGGGCACGATGAGGCTCCACCTCAGTTTACCACAGTAGCACGTCAATTTCTGGATGCAACTTATGGAGAAAACTGGATCGGTCAGACAGGTCCACAGTCGTGGGCACCCAGGTCACCGGATTTAAATCGCTTAGATTCCTTCCTTTTGGGATATTCAAAGTCCCTCGTTCATAAAACTCCAGTCAACACTGAAAAATAATTAATCCAACGGATACGGGATACATGTGATAAGACATGCGCCGGAAATATTTCAACGTGTTCGGCAATCGATGTTAAGACGAGGTAATGCTTGCATTGAAGTTGAAGGAGAACATTTTGAGCAACTATTGTAAGTTTTGTATTACTTATTGTTAAATGTTTTCTAACTGAAAAAAACTGCGTACTATTTGTTTAAGTGTGGTTTCAATGAAGGATTCTCCTTGTTTTATGTTTTTTTTTTTAATTTTTGGCGTTACCACATAACAATAAAGTGATTTAAATTTTTTTTGTCAAAAACAAAGCAAGATACGAAAAAATGCTGAAAATAAAAAAAAATTGTAGTTTTAGTAGCTTAATGCGAAAACAACACAAACACTGCAAAAAAATCAGTAGCGCACTTTTTTTTGTCAAAAATATTGGTTAAGGTGCCTTCCGGGACGCCACTGGGCATATTTTTATTCTAATTAGGGCTAAATTAGCCCCTCGCTACCCCGAATAACACTGCCCAATTCTAACAAAATCGGCTGAAGGATTATTAAGATATTTAGGAAAAAAAATATTTCCGATATAGCAATATTGGTAAAATTTTGAGCTCATAAAAAAAAACTACTACTTCAATATTATGTGACAAAAGGTGTAATTTCCTCTTCTACACGTACACACTGTATGTTGCGTTCCTCCAAACAATGCAATCAATCAATCAATCAATCAATTTATTCATCATAAAATATACATATAAATTCAATCACAAGGACCAAAGACAGATGCATGTTTATAACAAGTCACAAATAAACATCAAAACAAAATAAATTAAACATCAAAACAAAATAAATTAAACATCAAAATAAAATAAAATACATACCATTAGATTAAAATATATGATAAAAAATTGAGAAATTCATCTTTGCAGGAACATACTTTTCGGACAATATATCATAAAAAGGTAGAAGACGTGAATGCACAAGAGACAACAAGAGAGACAATCGTATATATAAGTATGCTATATTGAATACGAATAAAATCAATTGCATATATCGCGAACATAACACAAATTATACTAAGTACTCATCTATAGTGTAGCAGGCCTTCTGAACTAGCTGCTGTTTCAGTCTTGTTTTGAAAATATTTAAATTGAGGGAGCTTTTAATATGCTCATCAAGAGAGTTGTATAATTTACAGCCAGTAAAAAAAAAACTTTTTTGGTACAGCGTAGTCCGGTGATTCTCAGGTTGTGGTTGGCCTTTGAAACGTGTATTATGGTCATGCTTCTCAGTAGTATCCAAAAACGCGTTTTTATTTTTATAGACGTATGTACAAACTTCCAGTATATATAAGCTTACAACAGTTAGGATTTTGAATTTTCTAAAATAATCTCTGCAGCTCGTTCTAGTATCGATACTAGCAAGAATTCTAATCGCATATTTCTGAAGTACCAATACTCTATTCACATGTGCACAATTTCCCCAAATCAAAACTCCATACTTTATATGGGAATGAAAATTTGCATAGTACAATGACAGTAGTGTGTACTCACTACAGTGGTTCTTCATAAATTTCAGACTATAACAGCTACTCTGTAATTTTTTACACAAACAATCAATATGACAATTCCAGTGAAGTTTCCTATCATAGGTAACCCCCAATAGTTTCACTGATTTACTACTTACTATTTCATCATTGGAACCTTCAAAAAGTTTGATTTCATCAGTCCTGCCATTACCAAAAAGAACAGTTATTGTTTTACGATGATTCAGTTGTAGGTTATTATTATTGGACCATTTTACAATATTGGCAAATAGCGCTTCAGCAGTAGTTTTCAGCTTATTGAGATCCTTGTCAACAACCAAAATATTCGTGTCATCTGCATAGCAGATAACATGAACATTCTGAACCCTTTGAATATAGAGAATGAGATCGTTAGCAAAAATGTTGAAAAGTAGAGGACCTAAGACAGAACCTTGCGGCACACCTTGCTCTACATCCAATCATGGAGAGAACCCCAACAGAAGAAATTCACTAATCGTATTCGCATAATACTTCGAGGCCCTATTAACCATTAAGGCGTATCACGAAGCATGTGTGGCTGACTCTGGGAGCCTTGGGATATTTGAACTTGCTTATAGATTTTGAATTATGTTAATATATAACGTCAATGTCTGTATTAGCTGGAGCAACATGCCTAATCAGATCAAAATGTCAGGAATAATAAAACGATCACAGTGTGAACAGTATACCGGTTGTCCCAGAGGCAGAGCATTTCGGTACTATAGTGTGACCGACCCATGTTTATCCCATCATTATGGCCAGTTCATAAAATTAAAGGCCGCTACTGTCAAGGAAACATTCCTCAAAGGCAGACATATCAGTGAAGTCGACCTACAGAATTTACTGAAGTCATTGGAGGAAGTAAACTGTTATTTACTCAAATACTATACAAGCCTCGTACATGAGCACTTTCCCCCCAGGAAAATATCTGGAACAGCGAAGGATAAGAGATATTGGATCAATGATCACATAAAAACCATTAAAAACGCACTGAAAACAAGATACGATGTCACGAAAGACCCTATACATAAGCCAGATTCTCTACAGCTGAACAGTGAATATCAAAACATTGTTATATCTGCGAAAAAAAAAATTACGACGATCTCATTCTAAACTCCAAACACAAAATCAGAGATAGCTGGAGACTCATTACATTTGAAATGAACAGCGAACGTACCAACTCAAAAGAAAATGATTTTACATCCAATGAATTAAATTCATACTTTGCAAATGTTGGTACTGAAATATCACGAACACCTTTGGGTTCTATTCCACCCATTGAAATTGATACTTCACTAGACAATCCAAAAATGCCTGGATCTATTTTTATGGAGCACACAACTCGGAAAAAAAAATATATCAACTGAAAAACTCGAATTCGTTTGATGTATATAACAATGCCAAAATGATAAAAAACGAATTCAAAATATCTAGAAATACTCCTATATTCAAAAAAGGAAATGAGAAAGGAATTGGAATTGATAGATGTAAACAGAAAATTGTCGTCAATTTGAACTTGACCAATAAATTGATGAGTTCAGAATCGGTTCTAATTTATCATCAAATTTTAGTGAACATTTGCAGTAACTTTCGGCCAAGAATTGGATGCCTGCTAGGACAGAGATTTTCAGGTTATTTTATTATTCACGCGATTTCACATCCTCTTCCTTCAAGGATATTAAACACTGAAGTGTTTAATATCCTTGCCCTACCCTAACCGCGAGAAAAGTGATTGTGCGAAAAAATAAAACATAATTTACGTTGCATTACAATCGCAGCAATGTGCATTGCTGACTATAAAAGACAGATGTAGAAGATGGTGGATTGAGAAAAGAGAATAAGGAAACTTGACATAAGTTTACGAAAAATTCCTGAGTGCAGATCCTTATCAATTCAAACGATATTTAAGAATGGATAAGAGTCAAATAAGCTATTGAATAATATTCGGAACTTTTCCTATAGTTGAACCATTTCTTGTCAATATGTTCGTATTCCTGAGTAAAAACTCTTGCTAAAATTGACCAATAAATTGGCAGGTGTAAATATGACCGATATTGGTCAATTTTATTGTTCAATTTATTGAAAAATTTTTTTGGATCCTGTAAATTCGCACAAAAAAATAGACTTTATCAATAGCTATCAAACCCCAACTAATTCGGGTTCATTAAATCATCATATATTGTACATGCTCTAAAAAAAGTGGTTGACAATATTATAGAAGGTTTTGAGAAAGGCGAACACACTGTGGCTGTATGACCTGATCAAAGCATTCGACTGTGTCTCACATTCGATACTTGTGGAAAAACTAGAGGATTTCGGCATAAAAGGGTTTAATCTTTCAAATAGGTTACAATGTGTTGTACTGGATCTCTAATTTAGAATCTATGACATGTGGTGTGCCGCAAGGCTCAGTCCTAGGCCCATACCTATTTATAATTTACGTCAATGACCTTTCTGCTCACATGTCCCCCTATGATTGTATCGCGTTTGCCGATGACACAACTCTCACTACATCGGGTAAGGAAGTTAATGAAATATTATATGAAATAAATCTAGCTCAACAAAAAGCAGAAAAATGGTTGGGAAGAAATAACCTGTTGTTGAACACAAGTATAACGCAACAAATACTTTTCTCATCAAACATATCACCAAGGGTGACAATGTCAAATTACTGGACATTCACATAGATGTGCAAAAATTTCAAAATACATTTTTCTACTTCGGAAACTTAAAAACATTATTGGTTCATATGCACTGTTATCTGCTCATTATGTTTTTTCCATTTTAATATTTCATATGGAACTATTTAGCACAAATGCTGATGAAGTTTTTCTACTACGAAAAAGCAATAAAAATAATCGCAGGTGCCGTAGACCACTATTCTCATCTCTTGAAATCATGATATAACCATCCATATATATACCAACTTCTACTAGAAATTCACACAAATAGGGGAGATTATGAAACAAATTCAAACTTTCACAATTACCTCACCAGAAGCCGCTAATTAATCAGACCAAGCAGAATTAGATTACAAAAATCTAGCAAAAACTTTCTTGATGTAAAAATCTAAAATATTACATATGTTGAGAATATAAACCCTCACAAGTTTAAAAAATATTTGAAAGAATTTTTGACCTCAAAAACCTGCTATTCTACGAAACAATATATGGCTGCCCTTTCGTCTATGTCTTAATGAATCAACTTTTAGATTTGATGACAATATGTCTTCCATATATATATATATATATTTATGTCTGTTCTGTCAGGTATTCTAAGCCCCCACTGATTTTATCTGTTTATATCAGGTATTTTAGTCCCAATTTTTATATGTTTGCTGGTTTTTTTTTGGATAAAGAACCAAATAATTAACGAAGGCATATTTCTTCGTGATATTTATAATATTAGTGAATGCGATGTCATCAATCAACAAAATAAGTTCCTTTTGAAAAACCCCGATTGATATTCTCAAGTCTATTTCGGCAAAAAATTCCAGTGGTGCAGAAGGTTTGTAAGCAAAATCTTGTTGAACGTTGCATCAAATATAATCCTACCACTCACTCATTTGGTGAATCTATCTTTCATCGAAGGTGTATTTCCATCGTGTCTCAAACATGCAATGATAAAAATGACAAGCACTCGATTTCCAATTATGAATGTATTGCATTATTGTCCTCATTCTCTAAAATCTACGAGAAGTCCTATCAATCAAGACTTATGACATTCTGTAGGAGATACTGTATCAATTCAAAGAATCAATACGGATTCCAAGTTGGTTCGGTTCATCTTCTCAAGTTGCCATTCTTTCTTTAAGCAATCAAAATTCGAAAATAGTGAAAAAACGATAGGCATTCTCTTTGATATGACATGCGCTTCCGACACAATCAACCACAAACTGCTTCTTGATAAACTTCATAACCTTGACATGGTAACAGGAGTTCCGCAGGGTAGTATCCTCGGGACCACCCTCTTTCTTTTATTTGCTAAGGATATTCCAATTGTGAATCTCCAAAATTGTACTGAACAGTTTACTCATGACACGTCCTTCTCACTTAGCTGTGCTCAATGTGAAGGACTGGCTCAGCAGGCAAATGCTGCTGTAGTTAACATGCAACACTATTGCTCCGGAAATGGTCTGATATTTGATAGTACCAAAACAAACACTATTCCCTTTTCTCTCAAAGGTATGGACTATAGCCTACTGGTTAAAGTAAATGGAGAAACTATCGAACAAAAAAAATTTGCCAAATTGTTAGGATTGAACATTGACTCTCAACTAACTTGGTACGATCATATTGATAATATTTCAAATAAATTGAACAAGTACTGCTTTGTAATCTGGAATTATGTGCCTATCAACATTCAAATGGATTACTATTATGTGTATGTTCATTTCACTATCAACTATGGCTTAATGTGACTGCTAACTCCAGTAGAATGAATGAACTGTTGCTATATCAAAAAAGCGATACTGAGATCCATATGCTTAAAAAAATATTGGGATTCTTGTAGAGAGCTGTTTGCCAAATTATAAATTTTTACTGTTGCATGTAAGTGACGTAATCGAAAATATACATAGATTTTCGATTACGTCACTAACATTAAAACGCACTGCCATTAGTTTCTGAGCAGATATATTACTCGACTTGCCGCAGGCTACACCCTGAGACGAAACTATAATTTTTTAGTTCCAAGTCATAATCCGAGTATCCATAAAAATATAACCAGCTTGGAGTCTTCGAAAAAAATGCTTCTCGAAACCACATTCTATTCTCTGGATGAATATTTCCAAGCGGAAGTAGGAACATGATACTATGAATAGTTCAATATTTTGTACTGTATTTTTCATATCTCATAACTGACAATTTCCATGCTTGTAATAGTCTAAGGAAAAAAAAGTTGTATTAAATATATGTTTTTGACATGGTCCTTCATAATTTTTATCTGCACATGTAAACTCACAAATCATTGAAAATCAGCATGATTTCATGAGCGAACGATCTACTCTCAGTAATTTAGTATACCTCACTCAATCTCTAGCTAGTACTTTGGACAGCGGTGGGTAGGTAGATGTTATATGTACAGATTTTTCGAAATCTTTCGATCGACTCGACCATGGGTTACTGCTGAGTAAACTCTCCTGCTTTGGACTAGCTACAAAACTGATCGATTTCTTCACGTCATATTTGACGAACAGGAAACTGCATGTTCAGTACCATTGGTTCAAGTCTACTGGGATATCAGCTTCATCTGGTGTTCCACAGGGATCAATTCTGGGACCTCTTTCGTTCACCATTTTCATAACTGACATCTGCCTGACCCTGCAGTCCAATGTTTTATTATATGCTGACGATTGTAAACTATACACGATAATCATTTGATTTGATTTGATTTACTTTTCAAGCGAATCACCCACAAGAACGATAATCCAGTTTTTGTTCAAGTTAAACAGAGTTCAGTCGTGTCTGTATCCAGTAGTGTTCCTTCTTCTCTATGGAAGAGAGCTGTGGTGGGAGTAATATCTGAAAAAACAATCCATCTGTCTACAAAGATCTGTGTGCTATCAGCTTATCACCAACTTCCATCAGAAGTACTCGAAAGAGCTATCGAAATACAACTGATAGAAAATATCAACCAATCCATCGATCTGCTCTATTGCATATAGTTATCAAATTATCCACTACCTGGTACCCGCAACTCCGTTGTCGTAGAATTTTTATTTTGTTCTGTTTTTCTTTGTGTTGCTTCATCTAGCTTATGCCTGTGGCTTAGCCCGCTTTCCGTTAACCCGTTAATATATCAATTCATTTCCCATTATTACGTTTTTAGTTATCCCATTTCTCGTTATCTTGTTATTATCTTTCCAGTTATCCCGTGACCATGTTATTTCGTTTGGGTGGCATAATCGATTTGACAGAGAATTACATATTCACCGAGCTCTTTTCATCCCTTGAGGGAAGAAGAAATTTCCAAATGGGGTTGAATACGATTCATTTATTATATATATATATATATATATATATATATATATATATATATATATATATATATATATAATTGAGTTCACCTACCATATCGATAATAGTTCACCAGATAGATGTTATCAGTTCAAGGACGTGGGTGTGATCTTCGATGCTAAGTTCGATCATATACCTGAAAGGGTCGCTTATGCTTATAAAACACTGGGTTTCATCATGAATTCAAAATTAATGGATTGAAATGAGTCCCTGAAGTTAATTTTTAATGCTTTCGTTAGGTCCAAACTGGAGTATGTATCGGTTGTCTGGAGTCCTGGATATGATATTCATGCAAATAACAATAAAAATATTCAGGGAACATTTATCAAACACCTTTGGTATAAGACCGATGGTATTCATCCAGATGGAGGATTACCTCAATTAACACTATCAAGCAGATTTGAAATCACCTTGTTGGCTTTTCGCCGTAGTGGTGTAGTTTTTCTATACAAATTACTCAATAACAAACTTGATTGTCCTCATTTACCATCTCTCATTGATATACATGTTCCTCGATTGCCAGTAAGAGACAAGTCTTCCTTTTATCTTCACACACCTCATTCTAACTCACTTCGATTCTCACCCATGTATAGAATTTGTTCAGATTATATGTCTTTTCAAGATCCCTTTGATATTCTCTATTGTAAAGTTGCTGATATAAAAAGAGCATTGCTGTAGAATTTCTCACTGTTATAGTGTCTGGTAGGTGGCAAATCAGTATATAAACTTTTTTCTTCAATCACAAGAAGTTTTTTCCAGTGTATGTACTGATTTGCATTTCTCTCTCCAATTGATAGTGTGAATTGTTTTGATCTTTATTCTATAGATTGATTTATACTATATCTAATATATTTTTTCTACTGTTGATTTTTCTCATCCTGTAATTGGCTTTGGGTGTTGGATGGTGTATGAATGAAATAAAATAAATAAATAAATGCCATTCAACATATACATAATCCATTTCCTTGAACGCTCACAAAATAAAAAACGACAGTCGGAACATGATCAGTAGAATTAGAGAACAATGTCGAGGTCAATCAATACGTCTACTCCTAGTCGAATTGTTTGTCGCATCTCAACTCATCCATGTTCATAGACAATAACAAATATCCACGATCAAAGTTCCAAACTCGGACTGAATCCTATTAGCCCCCAGAGAAACTGTTTTCGCGTCGTATAACGATATACCTTGCCCTGGGACTAATTGTCACCACGAGAGTTATATTAATAGTTCCACTTGATCTGGTGTTATAAACAAACATTTGCCTTGATTTATGACTGCGTGAATATATCCGACTCCACTATTCCGAATCGCTTCGCATTAATGTGCTTTTGACATCTGAACGGGGTGTTATTACGCCGGAAATTTTAATTAAAAAATGGGCCCGATGAATGGATCAATTATCGAGTGAAAGGGGAGAACTTATAGCAGATTGGTATTACGGGGGATATTAATAATTTATTGAGTTTGATTCAATGGGTATATACCGAGCAATATCCGTACTAATGGAAAAAGCGAAATATTTGTGTTATTTCTTCCATCAAATGACACCATAAACTAGCCTCACCTCCATAGAAAACTAACCGAAACTTCTGAATGGGGATAACCATAGATACTGACAGGAATCAGAGTTTGCAGCAAATTAATTTTTTTTTTACCGACAAAACCAAAAAGGAGGAGGATTTCTAGTCGAAGCGTATTTTTTTTATGGATGACCACGCATAACTTTTTACTGAGACGTCCGATTCCGATAATTCGTTTTTCAGTGGATAGGGTGTACTTCGAAATTGGTCCCATTTGAATTCAAAATTAGAAATCCACCCCTAAGGGTGGAAAAATTAAGGAAATTGATCACCCACCCTCTGAATTCTGGTCCGTTAACCGATTCTATCAGGCATAAAAAAAAAGAAAAAATAGAAATCGATTTTCCAAATATATCAAACTGGTTACAAATGAATATTTTGACACTAAATTACAAGAAAACGAACTACTTACCCTTTACGTCATATATAAATGGTCTGCCCAACTTAGGGACTTTGAATGTCGGATTAAACTCTCAAATTCCCGAATCGGAAAAAACAAATTATCTCGGTATAACGGTTGATCGCCATATGAGGTGGGACTCACAGACAGAAGAAATTGTCAGTAAACTCAGGGGATTCTTATCGAAATTCAAACACCTCAAAGATTTCCTAAACATAAAACATTTAAAAACACTATATTTTTTCCTAATAGAGTCTATACTATCATATGGAATATTAGGTTGGGGCGGAGTTAATGACTGTTTTCTAAATGAAGTACATGTTTTACAAAAATGGATATTAAAAATAATATACGGTAAGAAGGCATCTTTTCACACAAACTCTTTATACAGCGAATCCCAAATAAAAGATGTGGGACAGATTTTTTGTCAAAAAATAATCATATTTGTAAAACTAGGAAAAATTGAACTCACTCTACATAAACACCCCTACAATACTCGAAAAATTGATGAAATTTTCTTCCCACGTTGCGAAAAAACTATCGGCCAACGAAATACCAATTATTTAGCACCCAGAATCTATGCTTTATTACCAAACGAATTGAAAGATATAAAAAGCTACCGAACGTTTGAAAAACAATTGAAAAAATGGATTGCCAGAGATAGACTTATATTTACCGAAATTGTTAACCAGAGATAAACACATATAACTGAGCAATTCATGATGTATATAAGTGTGTATATGTATGTGTGCATATTAGTGTATTTGTGTATATCAATGTGTGTATTCATCATGTATATTTCATAACTCATATTTATTAGTACCGGAAAATTACCCCAATTGTGACTGGAAAATTACCTCGATTGTGACTAGAAAATTACCCCGATTGTGACTTACCCTCTAATATATGTAAAATCTCAATGAGAAGAGCCCACTTATGATGGATGTGGCAAATCCACAATTTTCTACCATTTTTACCAAAAAAAAATAAATTACTCATTTTAATGTAATAATTTTACTATGGAAATCACATACACAAGTAGTTAATACTTGTTCTGTGACCCACCTGTTTATTCACAAACACACTTGTATAAGTATATATTATAATAACTTTGTACTGGGTTCTTCGATTTGGATGATTCTTTTTTTATTAGATAGGGTATACCTCATAGTTGATCATATTCGGTTTTCGAATGGAATTATCCACCCTTACGGGTAGAAAAGTAGGGGATACTTGATTTTTCACTTCTGAACATTGGCACACATATGTAGTTGACAATGACAGATCGCTATTGTCATTATTTTTGTTCTCCTACATCTGTCACAATCATTATATTCTATGAAAAGATGGAATTATATACAAAGTAATGAAATAAACTAACCAGAACAACAAAACTAATTTATATGACAACAAATAGTAAAAGTAGATAACTATTGATTTGTTGAAAATATTAACAGGATGTTCATAAAATCAGATGTGGAAGAGAAATAACTATCTGAATGAAAATGCAAATTTCCAATTTCGGATTTTTTCTTTTGAATTAAGGTCTTCTCAGAATATCTATCAGATGTAGTTCAATGTCCAGCGTGGCTTTAGCCGGGGAAGTAGTTGTTTTCTGTTAGACATTCACATAAAAAAAATAACTTCATAATTATCGTGGATTTTTCAGTTCTCAGAAAAATATTTCTATTCAATATTCAATTGAGAATGTTGCCCTTTTCAACATAGATAATTATATTATTTAACCGGTAATAGTTGAAGTAAGGTGGGGAGTACGCAGGGAAACCGTGGAGTGTAGGCCATGTGATGAAGAGGAGGAAACAGCCTCTCATATTATCTTCGACTGTGACGCCCTAAGTAGTAGGCGACACAGAACCTTTGGAGAGATCAGCCCGGAAACAGGCATGAATCCGAAGAACCTTATCAACAGGCTTCTAAACCTATTTGAAGGCACAAACCTGTTTGAATGAGGAACCACTGACGACAGAGTGATACAATAGACCGCGGCTGGTCGCAGTGTCGAAGGAAGCTAAGTGCCAACCCTGTCTCTGGCTCGTCAGCTTTCAACCAACCAACCAACCAAGGTGGGTGAGTAAGTATTTTGGAAGTAATAAAAAAACAAGTGAGTTGTAATTGGTAGATTTCAGCCACAAAAAATTTGAAAATAAAAACTTTTTAACAAATATTAAACCGACGAAATACGGAACTGAAAATAAAAAAATAAAATAAACCCTAATCTCAATAACTAAGCTCCTTAACTAATGTAGGTAACTAATTTTGAGTCGGCGCCAAATGAACAATCAACGAAGATTATTGAATTACTTCAAAAAAATTATCAGACAGTCACCGCTCAACTCGATGCCATCATTTTACGCCTTACCTAATTCATTTGCTTGTTTGTTTGGCGCCGACTCGAAATTGGTTACTTAAATTATTTTAGGACCTCAGTTATTGAGACTAAGAAGGTTTATTTTATTTTTTACTTTCCAATTCCGTATTTCGTCGGTTTAATTTTTTGGTAAAAAGTGTTTATTTATTTACACTGTTCTACAGAAAAATATTTCCAATTACAGAACAGGAATTGAGTAGAAAAAGAAAGTACGATAATACTAACACTGTAGAAACTTGAGACTAATACGTAATTTGCACAAAAGACTTACAATAGAAGAAAGCTTAAGTCTAATACAGGAATGTTACTGCTGAAAGTAAAAGTTCTTAATTTGTCTGACACTGCTATAGAATATATCGAATTGATCACTTACTAAATCATAGTTGCTACACATAGTATGAACAGGGGAGTTTTTATGAATATTTATTCGTGGCGTGGTAGTGTAGAATGAGTCGGTGTATCGAGATGCCTGACGGGGAATTTTGAAGTTCATCTGAAGTAGTAAGCATTCACATCTAATTTCATTGTTGATTATTTTGTATAGCGTAATGACACTTGAACATTTTCTTCTTATGTCCAGACTGTGTCTCGACAGTAGGCTCTCATGTGACGTGCCAATTGGTGGATAGGACTGATCTATTCTAAAACTAAAGTATTTGAGAAAGCGTCTTTGCATTGCCTCCAGTTTGTAGATGTGCACTTGATAATAAGGGTTCCCGATAACCGATGCATATTCAAACTTAGATTTAACAAAAGCATAGTAAATATTTTTATATGTATCTATATGGTTAAAGTCACGGCCTATTCTAATTAGGAATCCATACATACGGTTCGCTGAGGCGGTTATATTGTCCACGTGTTCTTTAAAAGACAGCTCTGGGTCATAGGTAACTAAAAGGTCCTTAAAATTAGATGGTCTGTCTAGAGAATGATTATCTATCTTAAAGTCAAATATAACAGGACATTACGCAAAATTTGGTATGACGTTAATTTATTACGATTGCACCATTGATTGACTTGAATAAGATCTACTGTCCTAATAGTATAAGTGTAGTTTTCGAGGCTGGTAAATTCACTACTACAGTGCCGCCTCTGTTGGTTATAACATCGAAGATGATTCCAATTAATTAATTACATTGGTGATCCCAGAAGTTCCAATGCTTAGAAAAACCTACAAAAAACAGGTTGTGTATTATTTTAAATATTTATTGGTATTTATTCAATATATAATTCCAGATGAAAAGTCTTTATTTTACTACATGTGTTATGTCGTGACAGTGACAGTTCTCATTTGTCTTTAATTCTAAACATCTACAGTATGAACATAATAATAAGTAACAACTATAATACATCTTTCCTCTTTCCTAAAATCAAAAACTAAATTTGATAGGCTTTCTAACAACCCTACCTGATCTTGTTGTGTAGGGATAATTTGAATTCCCAATGGATTCTTTTTTACCACAATCAGTGGATAATCTCGAACTAGGTGATGAAGAATTGATAGAACAATCACGAGACTCTGATATAACTGAGGAACTAGTAGGTGGCTCCGATAAAGAGCTTTCTGTTATATCATTTTGTGTTTTACACCCTGTGGCTGTGGATGTAGATGGCATAATAATTGTTTCTACATCATTCTCAAGGATGTCATTTGGGGATTTTCTCAAATCTATTCTATTTCTTCTTATTACATTACCTTCAGCAGTCCTTACCTTGTATGACCTAGGTGCTTCATGTGAATTCAATATCTTCCCAGGTTCCCAAATGTTTTTTATATGATTATATATTGTAACATTCGAATTTGGTTCAATGGGTTCCAAAGATTTAGCTGATCTATTATAGTAATATGCACCATTCTGTTGTTTCTTAATGAGCTTATTTTGGACATTCTCACAAAGGGAAGGTTGTAATAAATCCTCAGATGTGGGCACTTTAGTTTTACATAAACGACTCATCAGCAATTGAGAAGGAGTGTAATCCATATTTTTTAAAGGAGTATTTCGATAAACCAATAATGAAGACTCAATATCCCCATTTTCTTCAATGCACTTTTTGATAATGTTTTTACCTAAAGACACACCTTTTTCAGCCAACCCATTTGTACGAGGATAATAAGGGCTTCTCGTTTTTATTTCAAAATTCCATTCTATTGCGAATTGCTTAAAAACATAACTGTTGAATGGAACATTATCACAAACTACAATATCAGGGCTACCAAATCTAGAGAATAATGATTTCAGGTTATTTATAACCGCCAAAGCCGATTTATTTTCTAATCGAACAAGTTCCAACCAATTGGAATAGGAATCGTATACTACCAAAAAAGATTTGTTTCCATATGAAAATATATCAGTTCCTAGTCGTTGCCAAGGTCGTTTAGGAACTTCAAATGGGAGTAATTCCTCTTTTCGATTTTTCCTAGCAAATTTTTCACACACTCTACATTTTTTAATGTATTTTTCTATATCAGAATCTAAATTTGGCCAATAAAATATTTTCCGAGCTCTAGACTTCGATTTTTCTATACCAAAATGTCCCTCATGAATTGAACGTATCATCTCATCACGTAAACATTCTGGAACAATCAACTTTTTATCTAAGAATGGGAGCCCATTGCTGAATGAAATATTCTCTTTCAGTTTGAAGTAATGCTTGATGTTGTTTGGTATATTTTTTTTATCAGGCCATCCCCTGACATGAAAATCAACAATTTCCTTCAATTCTGCATCTGACTCAGTAGCACGTATGAACTGATTTTTTCGTTCAGAAGACATGGGCAAATTATTACATAAGGAGTGAACAGCATATTCAAATTCAGAATCTGATTTAAGCCCTTGTTCTTTGAGGTAAGGTCTTGAAAGTGTATCCGAAATATATAAATACTTTCCGGCTTATAACATACTTGTATGCTATAATTCAATAGCCTAAGCAACATTCTTTGTATACGGGGTGATATTGAATGTAAATCTTTTCGAAAAATTGATTCTAATGGCTTATGATCGGAATTTATTTTAATTTTTTGGAGACCGTAAATGAAATAATGGAATTTTTGTATAGCAAAAACGATCGCCAATGCTTCTTTTTCAATCTGAGCATATTTTTGCTCCGAGGAATTCAAACTCCTTGATGCAAATGCTACTGGATGCCCATTTTGAAGCAAACAACATCCAATGCCATCCTTGGATGCATCCGTCTCAATTTCCACAGGCTCATTTGGATTGAAAATAGATAGTACAGGGGCTTTACACAATAAATATTTTACTTTCATTACCACCTGTTTGTGTTCCTCAGACCAACTCCATCCAACATCATTTCTAGTCAAATGCCTTAGTGGTGCTGAAATTTGAGACAAATTAGGTATAAATTTTCCTACAAATTTCACCATTCCTAAGAATCGCATCAGGTCAGATTCATTATTTGGATCAGGCATATCTGTAATGGCTTTCACATAATTAAGATTTGGCTTCACACCTTCTTCAGAAAAAATCTGACCCATGAATTTAACACTTTTTTGTTTGAATTGTACTTTTGATTTGTTGAATTTAACATTATATTTTAATGCTTTTTCTAAAACCAATCTCAAATTTGCATCATGTTCCTCCTCATTACGCCCTGTAATAATCAAATCATCAAAGTATAAGCCTACCCTTGAATATCACAAAAATTTCCTGATTTTTCTTTTGAAATACTTCAGGAGCCGAACAGATTCCAAAAGGAAGACGAAGATATTGATATCTTCCAAAAGGTGTAGCAAATGTACATAAATCAGCACTACTTTCATCTAATTCAATCTGTAGATACCCATCCTTCATGTCCAATACTGAAAAAATTTTTTTTCCAAGTAATTTTGAAGATATCTCATCAAGTGTTGGTATGGGAAAATGTTCTCGTTTTATTGAAGAATTCAAATACATTGGATCCAAACACAATCTCAAATCCTTATTTGGTTTTTCCACAATGACCAAAGGATTAACCCATTCTGTTGGTTTATCAACCTTCCTTATCAAACCCTGAGACTCAAACTGGTCCAATTTACTTTTTAGTCTATCTAGTAAAGCATGTGGAACCCGCCTACGAAAAACAACACGCGGTATAGCATTTTCTTTCAAAGTAATGTGATGTTTTGAATACTTCCCACATCCCTCAAAAACAACAAAATAGATTCGAAGAATATCCTCAAATGAACGGAACTTTGGATAAACACTATCGACTTTTTTAATCAAATTCAATTTTATACACCCTGGTAAACCTAGAAGAGGTGTTTGATTCATGGTATCAACCACAATGAATGATATAAGGGCGGACATTTTTCGAACAGTGCAAAAAAGTTCTATCTCACCAAGAGGCTTAATTTTAAAACTTTCACTACCGTATGCTACCAATGTCATTTGATTCGGTTTGATGGCATTCTTCAACTTGCTTCCTAAAAAATCCAGTTGATTCAAGGATAGTATATTAACTTCAGCGCCAGAATCAAGCTTGAAGGTGATAATTTTGTCATTGATTTTCACCTCTTCTGTCCAAACACAGCATCTATATATATTTCATTGTCCGATTCCGCATTCTCATATCCTGTAACCAAAACTTCATTGATATTCCTCTGTTTATTATCCTGGACTATCTTGTTTTTGCAAACACTGGAAAAGTGATTTCTTCCTCTGCACTTTGCACACGTTTTTCCAAAAGCTGGACATTTCCTAGGCTCGTGTTCGTAACCACAATAATCACAATTTGGCTTCCTTATTTTATATTTTCTAACAACTTGCTTGTTTGGTTTTACTTCATTTACGTTTATTATTTTTTCCCGCAGCGTTTTCGATTGGAATGAACTTGTTTCCTTCGCTCTGCAATGATCAATCGCTTTCTCCAAAGTTAAATTTGGCTCTCTCAATAGGTGTTCCTGAATTGACTTGTCAAATACTCCGGTGACAATTCGATCTCTCAACATACAATCTTGGTCTTTGTACTCCGTGGATTTGATAGCTTCGCGTAATTCTGTCAAGAAATTATCAAAAGGCTGACCTTCTTTTTGTATTATATTGTTAAAAAGAAATCTCTCAAATATAACATTTTTCTTGGGCGAACAATATGCTTCAAATTTCAACTTTATCATTTCCAAAGTTCTTTTTTCGGGTACAACATCATATGTGAATGAATTGTGAAGTTCATGTCCATGATCACCAATTAAATTGAGGAATACTGCTATTTTCTTTTTCTCTGGCTTGGCATCTAAATCCGTAGCTTCCATGAACAATTCGAATCGTTGAACGAATCTTTTCCAGTTCTGACTAACATTTCCATCTTCAAGTACCAAAGGTTCAGGTTTGTTGAATTCCATAACTTTCTTAGATTTCCACTGATTGTGACCGACCTGACACCATGTATTATTTTAAATATTTATTGGTATTTATTCAATATATAATTCCAGATGAAAAGTCTTTATTTTACTACATGTGTTATGTCGCGACAGTGACAGTTCTCATTTGTCTTTAATTCTAAACATCTACAGTATGAACATAATAATAAGTAACAACTATAATACAGGTTGAATATTGTTTTTCATGTCCAATTATCTTATACCCATAAGTAAATATCCTTGCTCCAAAGTCTGCAGGAATTTAATAATGTTTTCTCGGAGAAACGTCAGTCCTTCCTGAGGCTATAGCCGATGCTTCTGCCTCTGTCGATTTGGGTAGCTTATTAACTTTTCCACAGTTATACGCAACATGAAATTCTTGCTCCATATCGCTAGAAAATTGGAGCTCTTCAAGTTGTTGAAAATAATACCCTTTCGCCACCAATCTTTTGTTTGAATGATTCATTTGTGATCATGTAGAGAGTGTGGTGAATTGATATTCGCTGCTTTAAAATATCATTTCTTCTGATTCATTATGATGCGTACTTTAATGAAGATATTCCAAGCTCTTGAACACAGATTCCAACTCCATGATTTGAAAAACATATAAGCATCAATTTATTCCCTAACTTATAACGCCTAGCGCTATAATTATTATATTATATAGTATATCCATTCTCAGTTGGATGAGTATGGAGTTTTAAACATAAAGGTATTTGCGCTTTGATCGAGAACGCCGACCAGAGGTGGGTGATAATAAGACACGTTCTGAAAGTAAATAATAAATTCAACAAAATTGTATCTGAGAAAAAATATTCAATATTTTTTGATATCACCCTGTGCATGGAAGGAAAGTTCCTTGGCAAGGTGGGTACTACTCTACTGGCCTCATCTTTTCGTTTTCTTTCCAGATAATGATCTACGACATATCAATGTTTTCTCAAGATTCCTTTTGTGTTGATTAACAATTAGATTTCGTCTGCCTAAATCTGTTCGAACATTTGTATAATTAAGTAATGAAATCCATAAAGCACACAATGTCGTCTTCACAAAAGGTTCAATATAAAATTGAAACACAATTGGTAGACCGACAGGCGAAAAACAACTACTTTCCTAGCAAATACCACGCAGAACGTTGAATAATATTCACCTGACAATCCGTGCAAACTTCCATATGAATGGATATTGTTCGCAAGGAATAACAATGTTTTTTCTCTCTGCAGATGTGTTTGGCCCGCTTGTAATTTTTATTTATCCTTCGAGATGATTGACAAACAACCGGCTAGCCATTGTCAATAATTCTACGAAAATTATAATTTTCCTGAATTAAAATTTCATTGGTCACAAAAAATCGAATTATAGAAATATTTTTTCTCAAATCAATGAGAATTGATTGGACTACTTTTTTCAGTTTCAAATATGAGAATGTCATATTTTCCTGTTGCACTGATTGTTGGTTGGTTGGTTGGTTGGTTGGTTTGAGGCTGACTGATTGTTACTAATGTTCTTGTGAATCACTTAATTCGGATTTATCAAAAAATAGCTTCGATAAACACTACGCAGTCACTTTTTCGCGTAAAGAAAACTGGGTTTTTCCACTTCGTCAATGTACCATCTTTTCTTCTTCGTTCTTCGTTTTCCGAACTTTTGTTACGTCTTTGAGAATGTATCATTCG
The DNA here is from genome assembly GCA_018342105.1 of Gonioctena quinquepunctata. Classification (NCBI taxonomy): domain Eukaryota; kingdom Metazoa; phylum Arthropoda; class Insecta; order Coleoptera; family Chrysomelidae; genus Gonioctena; species Gonioctena quinquepunctata. Next base: position 121,009 of record JAFIRS010000170.1, read on the forward strand.
AACATCATATCAAAATGGCAAGCAAAGGACATTCACTTCTACTATTTAAACTTCGGTGAAACAAACTCAACAGATAATAATTATTTAAATCAATCGAAGCAAGTATTATGACTTTTTGTTTGATACTGATCTCCAAACTTTTCAGATATATATATATATTTATATATATATTATTTATGTATATTTATATATTTGTTAATATATATATATATATATATTTTATGTTTTTATGCCAGTTGTAAATTTTAAGAGACTAAAAACCCACAAAAAAATAATTACTAGATGGTTAATGGTCCAAGAGTTTGTTTGTGAATAACTTTCGAAATTCTATGTATATTGTGAGCCTAGGTAGAATATGGATAGATAGAAATGTCAAAATACTATAAAACAATCAATTTCATATACTGTCAAAATTATTATAACTCATAATTGCTCAAAAGACAATAAAAAGTCTAAATTTAGAAAATTTTCAGGAATAAACAGTAATCAACACATTTATAAATTTGAAACATACAGTATATGAAACTGTAGCTAACAAAAAGTAGCCAATGATAGAACAGCAATAGCCAATCAGGGAATAGATGATCAGGTGTAAAATTGGAAATTGTGGGAGAGTAGCAATGAGATGGTATCAGAAGCAATTATTTTTGGAATTTGTAAATAATGATAAGAGTGGAAAAATAATTGTATATATAAATTATGCAATATAAATATAAACAGTGAAAAGTGACAATTTATTGCACCAATTCAAAAATTCAAATGAAAAAACAAGGAGAAAAGGATGTAGCTAGGCAATAGAAAAACAAAGCTTCAAAAAGATCGGAATAAAATTCCAAGCGGAGGCCACGCAAAAATTTTATTAAAAGAAAATTGGAATAATCCCATCATTTGGTAAACAAAACCAATATTACCTTAATGATAACATATCCACGGATCCAAATGCTGATTTCCGCATCTATATAGTTCCTGATTCATGATATTGCAGTCCTGACAGCGATTGGAGAGAGGAGACATCCTGATTCATGGTATAATTAGAACACCAACAGTTCCAACCAGGTATAAAAACTTTAATAGTGTACTTTCGGTCCTGAACTATTTCACAATAACGAATTTCACATTCGAAAAACTTTATGTCACTCTATATTGAACAATAACAGAAAACGTCACTCTCACGGAAAAAGTGAGGTTCTGTTTATCTATCCATGATCTGATTTATTATTTTTATCCGTGAATATTTGTTTGATTCACCCTAGTATAAGTTTTTTCTCGTAGGCCAGGTATTTTAGGTCTTCCTGAATAATGGAGATAATTGCTTTATGATATTTTGTTGTTTGTTTTCTCACAATGATCAATAACATACCAAAGACCATTCAATAAACTGAAGTTAGTCAGCAGTGGCAGTTCTCTATTGCTTTGAACTGGCTATCTGAGATGAGGGCGTACCAACTGTGCTAGCTGTGGTGAGAAAAGGAATAACAATTGTCAGCTACGTGACGAGAGAACAGTGACGTTCGTTGGCAATTATTATTACAGCATACAATACAGGGGCAGAAATATCTATTTATATCTCATCAATTTGGCTCACAAAGAATACCAAAAATAATTAGCAATTTCAATTTACAAAAACAATATATATAATATTTCCAATTCATCAAAACATAACAATTGGCACCCAAAAACAGGGGCAAAAATATTACAATATTATATTTACAAAATACATCAATACATTACAATATATATATATTTATATATATATATATATATATAATATTTCAAACTCGTTAACAAAATCTACCTGCTATTTTGAACATATGTGGCCCATTAAATGATAAATGAGTAGTATTGAACACTTTCATTGGTTGTTGCATAAATTTAAAGCAGATTTGCTTCAGCCAGAAATTTCATGTGGATGGTTCGACTACTGCAAAAAAAAAGCTTGCAGTTGTTTACCATAAATGGCTGCCTCTGCCCAGACACACACCACACCACTGTTCAACTAATAGATTCAACCTCAAACACGATAAAGAAATCCGTGGTGGATTTCGGTAATTTAACGCAATGTGCGGCCAGTTACGTTATCAACTGGTGTTTACGCGGCCAACAGGTTTCACTGAATTTGGTTCGCTATATTCTTTATACAGGGAATCATATTCATAATTTTTTCTGTTTTTCTTCCTAATTCAACATTATAATATATACGATTTTGAACAAACCCCATATTTTGGGTTGGAAATTAATTTATTCATGACATTGTTATTTGAAATATGCCATCGTCGAATATAACACACAACTTTTTGCCTGAAAGATTATGGATAACGATGTTTTTATTTGAATAATGAATAATATTTCTATAAAAAATTATTAGACTTTTTTTACTGCAGTGAAGTGACTTGTAATTTCTTGTATTTCAACTAAACTATCCGCGATGATGCACTGTAACCCCCTTTATTTGTGATTTTGGGTTTGTTCATTTCATAATTCTCAATATGGAATATGTTATGGAATCTGAAGAATACTCTTGAATAAGTTGAAGATACTGAAATAACGCTATCAGCAAATAAATCTCCAACACGTTTTTTAGCCAACACGAACGTTGTGAAAAATTTTGGATGATCAGATGCTTGAAAATGCCATTTAGTTATTGAATGTATCAGCTGTTTCTCGTTCAGGTTCTTCGCTGAATGGAAATAGAATGAAAATAGGGATTTGTTTGGGAATTAGATAAAAAAACAGGGCATACATCTGCCAGTACAAAGAAAAAAAAATAGTAAATCTAGAACACAAAGCTTGTTCTGTTTATTTTTTGCGAGTGCTCGATTCAGACTCGAGGGAGTCGAAAACCACTGTGGTTACAGAGGGACCATCATTATAATGTTCCAATCACTTCAAAAACTTTCGGGCCATTTAGGCCAAACGGCATAAAATTCACAGGATGTATTTGCAGGTGGATGGTGTAATCAACTGGGAAAATCGAAGAGGAACAGTCTCTGAGTTTCCAAACAAAGTGGAAATGGCGTTGGTGTCTTGGGAACGTTCGATCCCGTCAATTGAATTCTTATACTGTTTCTCTATCCTTTTCCATCTCTACTGTTTAAGTGAGGTAACATGTAATTCAAACGAATTCGAGCGCAATTTTACAACGAATAAACATGAAAGTGGAATAAAATATCTACGATTATTATGGATCTCAATAGCTAATCCTCCCAGAGAAAAGGTCATATGTTGGCCCTTTCGGAATTTTCAGATGAAGTATTTCTGAATTATAGCTGTATGATAAAGGGAAGGATAATCCGTGACAGATTCATTACCTACCCTTGTGCCTTATAAATAATATTGCGAAACATCTGAACACCAATATATATTGCGTCGGCGGATTTTTTTTTGTATATCTCAAAAGCTTTCTGTCACACAATATATCATCTGACAAACGCTCCGGTAACCGGTAAGCTCTTATGACCCGTATTCGTTGCGGCTGAATTATACATAATCCTAATTCCCTTGTTTCGGACCTGACTTTGTTGCTTTGCAGCCCCGTATTTGAGTTAATTAGCATTCCGCACTGTCCCCTGGCTATTAAGCTAATTCAAGCAAAACAGACGAAAGTTATGGTACAGGAAATATTGTCAACAGTATGAGTCTTTTGACATTTTTGAAGCAGTTTTCTCTTTCGACGAAATTCATATCGTCAAACCAAACACAGAAGGAAGCTGTACTGCAGATGATGACAAAAACTTATATACGTCGATATCGGTAAACAGGCGGTAATCTACCCTCTTGCACATCCGTGAATGTCGAGTGTAGAATGCCATTTCATAGCGAATAACAGTGGTTGAAAATCCGGAAAAAAAAATGAAAACACGTTTTATTCTTTGTCAAATTCAACAAAATTGTGGGAAGTGCCGCTCGCCTTAGGGAGATTAAACACCACCCTCCCCCACTGGGTTACCCGATTCAGATGGCTTTTTTTTGCTGTATAGGGTGTGCTTGGAAGTGGGTCCCACTTGAATTTGAAAAAAATACACCCCCAAGGGTTAAAAAATTCGGGAGGATTTATTGATTCCACACCTGTGAACCGATTCTGTTGTAACTTGGCACACATGTGTAGTTCTGATGACAGACACTACAATATAATGAAGGCCCGGAATTAATCTGATAATGGAGACGAAAGACACTCGAGGGATTTCCTCAACGGTTCACAGTGGTCATATGTATATACAGTGCGCGTCTAAATTATGGAACAAATTCGATATTTCGAAAGCAATGTACTTTTAACAAAAATCCTGAAAGAGTTCGATTTTTGTTTTTGAATGCCGATTTTTGAATGTATATTTTGAAGAGGTTATGTGACTGGTTTTGACGTGGTGACGTAATCGGTAATTTTTTTAAATAGAAATAGTTATTATTATTATTATTATTACATATAAGTAAAGGCTGAGGACAGAGTCCTATGTAAACCTAAAAGAAAAAAAAACTAAAGAGATCAACAAGATTATACAGTGCATGCAAGAGAAAAATAATTAATATATGCGTAGGAACAATTATGCAAATTAGCAAATGTCTATTTCGTTTTTAAAACTATTCACTGAGTCAGAATTCACAACATCGTTGGGTAAGTTATTCCATGTTTCGGAAATACGATTCACCGAAAAATGTTGTCTCTGCCTAGTGGCAAATTTCTCCTTTTTTAATTTGAGATTATGACCACGTAACCGCGAATCATTGTTGAAAACAAAAAGTTCTTTCTGATTAGCATAGTTATACCTAGCTATACGGAAGGATATGATGAGGTCCCCACGGAGTCGACGTTGGTCAAAAGCTATCAGTTGTGTCATCCTCAGTCTTTCGGAATAGGTTGGACGCACTTCGCCAAAAGTCATACGCGTGGCTCGACGCTGAACGTTTTTCAACGAATTCTTATCGCGCACCAAAACAGGACACCACACCGGACCTACGTACTCCATAATTGGACGAACGTAGGTTTTGTAGAGTTTTATGGAACTTGAGTATGATAGATGGGGGAACGTTTTGCGGATGAGGTAGATCAGTGTGTTGGCGCGCTTGCATGTGGATATAACATGTTCGGACCAAGTTAGGTCAGTATTAATAGTCACTTCCAGATCGACATGTGAAGACACTACACGTATCTGTTAACCGTTTATCGTGTACGCGTGGAGTGGATTGTTCTTTCCTTGATGAAGTACGACGCACTTGTCGACGTTAAGAGGTAAAAGCCAATCCTCACACCACCGACTAATCGAGTTGAGGTCTTCTTGGAGGAGTTGATGTTCCACTATGGCATTGCCATACAGTTCAGTATCATCGGCATAAAACGACTTGCAGGACTTTATATGAAGAGCAAGATCACTTCCATAAACAACGAAGAGGAGTGGGCCAAGAACAGACCCCTGGGGGACTCTACTTGTGACTTGTCTGTCCGGAGAAAAAGAGTGACTCACTTCGACCGTGACAGTTCTTTCAGTCATGTGATTTTCAACCCATGAGTTTAGTTGGCCCCGAATACCGAGTGTGTCAAGTTTGTGCATTAGCCTCCTCACTGGGACCCTGTCGAAAGTCTCGGCATAGTCAAGATAAACGATATCTGTCGGTATTTACCTTTGATGAAATCATGTTGTTCCGATGGTATGATTGCGTTTTTTGTTAAAAATTCTGACATGTCTTCTACAATTATTGATCCCATTACTTTGGAATTTACGGATAGAAGACTAATGGGTCTGTAGTTGTGATACTTCATCTGGAAGGTCCTTCAATACTGCATTCAATGATAATGGATAATTTGATTTGTTCGTACAGGGTGAACAAAAATTCATATTTTATTTCAGTAAGAGAATAACTTTATATCCAACAAAATACAACATTTAAATAAAATATAAATTTTTGTTCAGCCTGTATAAACAAATCAAATTATTAACGCATTGAATGCAGTATTGAGAGACCTGATACCCAAAAGTTTAACAGAATATTTTTTTTATATTCCATCCCTGAACGGGTGAAAAGGTGGGTGAGGAGGTGAGTGAAAGTACAGTTGGTTTTGAAATTAGAGCCACGGAAAGAGGTATTTGGACTCTTATTCACAAATGGAGATGAATGTGTTTCAGGGTTTTTGAAAATTCAACCCTAAAGGGGTGAAATGGGGGTCGAAAGTCTGTATAGTTAGTTATAAAGTTGGGATAATGTAAATTTGTATTTGGCGTTCTTTGTTACAAATGGAAAATACTTGTTCCGGTGTTTCTGGAAATCAAACCCCTAAAGGGGTGAAATGGGAGTTAAATTGGGATTGGAAGTTTGTATAGTAATTCTGTGAGTTTTCAAGTTGGGGTCATAAAAATTTATTTTTGAAGTCTTTGTTACAAATGGAACAAATATGTATTCCAGTGTTTTTTAAAATTAACCCCAAAGGGTTGTATGGGGGTTACGTTTGTTTTCAAGTTACGGTCCTTCGAATTGATATTTGAGGGTCTTTGTAAGGGATACAGAAATATATGTTGATCCTGATTTGTTTATCAAGATTTGTACCATTCTGATTGAGAGATGTCGAAGGAGCGAGCAAGTCATGTGTACAACACTGATTGACTCCAATCTGTTGAACTGTGACTACATGTGAAACATTTTCGGTATCATGAAATTGTGCGGATAATAAAAAAAAGTATCTTATGCAGCAGATACATGATATGAAGAAGAGTTTTGAATCATCTCACATCGTATATGGTTCATGTGAAATTGTTGAAATGGGAATTATTTTGAAAAATACGGAAAATATCTTGAAAGATTTTCTTTCTATAGATAGACTGACATATCAGTACACCATATAATTTGATCGAATGTTTTGCGGTGGAGCATGAAGCAAGTCGACATAGTTGCAGAAAAAAAAACTAAAGTTGGACTACATCTTTAGAAAGACCATGATCAAACCAGGTAGTCTGTAAACTTTCCATGGAGTCACCGACTACAGAGAATAAATGTGTTCACTTGAGCAAGGAACCAATATTGTGATTATACATTAACTTCTTTAAAAAAATCATTTATATATCTACAATAATAATGATATCAATATCATTCACCAGAAAAGAAGGTACAGTAGAGTTTATATAATACATATAAGAAGTTAACAAACAAACAAAAAGGAATCACGAAGCTTCAATACTATGACTGTCGCTCGTATGTGATAGAGTACTTAACTTGATATAGATTTCTTATAAAGGTAAAAATAAATTTGATGGCATAATTCCATACTTCTGTAACTGATATTAATCATCATAATAGACCCAATAATAACAGTAGTAACAGTAATAGCATCTAATATAAGGTATAATGTGGGAGGTAAACTATATTATCAACAGCAAATACTTCTTAATTAAAAGTATTTGACTGATGACAAATATTTTAGCTTCGTATTTGAAAGGGTGTCATGTTTTTTTTCCTTCATGATCAGTGAATGATTTGATTACCAAAATTATGTATCATTGTCCTTTCTTAGAGATCAATCCAATTTTTTGTTTTGCTTTTATACATGGTTGGATTTTTTATTTTTTCAATAGCATCCGGTAGGTAACAAGTCGAGGTCCAAAATAATTTGATCTTTCCAATCTTGTTGATTTTTTCTGTTTCTTTCTGGTGTCGTAATTATGGATTATTAAATCAGTGAAAATTTTCTTTCTTTAATATTCACTCCTCCCCATCCTATGATTCCATAAGACGATTGCGATTGCAATAATACATAGTACAATATTTTCAAATGGCTACTATATCAAAACTTCTTTCAAATATTTGAATTTTAATTTCTAGACCTATTCTGAATTTGTAAGTTCCATCTGAGGTGTCTGTCGATTACAGTTCCCAGATATTCAATAGAATCTTCTACTGGAATTCCGGAAAAGAGCGGTCCTATATTAGTTAAATTATTAAAATAGGATGAAAATGGCATATACTCTGTTTTATCCAAGTTCAGTGTGAGTTTATTTTAACTGAACCATTTATCTATTTTGACAATGCGGGTTTCTGCCTTGGTATTTGAGCTGGCCCAAGTATCTGATTCCCTACATTATGGCGTTATCGTCAGCGAAACTTAGAATATTTCCTTGCGTTTTGAGAGTGGAAAGACTATTTATACAGGGTGAGTCAGAAATACTTTGACAAACTTCAGGAAGTGATTCCTCACAATATTCTAAAATGAATTATCCGAATAAATATATGTCCGGAAACGCTTCGTTTCCAAGATACGGGGTGTTGAAGTTTTATTTTTATTTTTGTTTTTTATCAAACTTTTGAAATACTGACCTTAATTTAGCGAAATTTGGTAATGAAAGGTTTTTCGAGGAATCGAATTCGAACGTCTGTTTCTTTTTTGAAAATTAATAACTTTTTTTAACGTACATCTAGCACATTTTTCAGTAACAGAATCAATTCCTCCATCATATTTACGTAAAAAAGCTACCTTTGTTACAAGTCGCTATAAGCAACCGTTTTCTTGATATTTGGACTTGAAAATTTCAAGTCGATCATTTGATGCGTGTTGAAGTTATTACCATTATTTTGCATTTTTCACAAGAATGCTTAGGAAATGAATTTGACGTTTAAGTAAGTTGTTTTGGTAATTACATATTATGTGACAGTTAAATTTTGTTGTTTTGTTGAAGTTTCTGTAAGTTTTGAAATACTAATTTTGAAAAAATAGATTATTTGAACAATAATGCTCATTTAGTTGATATGCATTTCTTTATGGCCTTGCGGAAGGCAATGCGCGCGAAGCAAGACGTATGTACCAGGAGCGACTTCCCAAACGAGAACTGCCTTCAGCTCCAACATTCACCAGTCTCCACCGTTGTTTGGCAGAAAAAGTTAGCTTTAAGAGGGCAGCTGATATTATTGAAAGACTACGAGCAGTCCGAACTTCGGAATTGGAAAAAGCTGTTTTGAACGCTCTCGAGGAGAATCCAGAAACAAGTACAAGAATAATTGCTGAAGCTCTCAATTCTACTCAGTCCACAGTTTGGAGAATTATCCACGATCAACAATTTCATCTATAACCTATTCAAAGGCTACAAGCTCTTTTGGCACGAGACTTTCCCCAACGCATTACTATGTGTCAGTGGTTCTTGAGAAAATTGGCTGTAAATCCCCAATTTTTAAGGTATGTACTCTTCACGGACGAGGCCAACTTCTCCCGAAATGCTATCACAAACTTTCATAACAACCATGTTTGGGCTCTGTAAAATCCGCACGCAGTTAGTGAAAGACATTATCAGTATCAATTTTCTGTAAATATATGGGCAGCAATAATTGAAAATTACTTGAGAGGCCCTTTCTTCCTTCCGTTCCGACTGAATGGCGCAACTTACAGAGACTTTTTAGAAAACGAATTGCCGGGACTACTTCAGAATGTACCATTAGAAATTCGTATTCGCATGTAGTTTATGCATGATTGGGCTCCGGCCCATTTAAGAGTTGTAGCCAGGAAATTCCTCAACACTGTCTATCCAAATCGATGGATCGGTAGGGGTGTAGAAGAAGGTCCCCTGATTTAATCCCGCTAGATTTTTATTTTTTGGGACATTTGAAGTCACTAGTTCATAAAACTCCAGTAGCGAACAAGGAAGATCCAAGAAACCGAATAGTAGACGCCTGTGAAACCATAAGAAACACACCAATTATTTTTGAGCGGGTACGAGATCAATAACTAGAAGACTGAACGCCTGTATCTTAGCTGAAGGTGGACACTCTGAACAATGTATTTGAATACGATTTAGTTTCCTTTATTTTATTTCATTCTACATATTGAAGAATTCTTGAAATAAAATGTCGATATTTCTTGCAAATTTTATTAAAACAAATACAGAGTTTGCACCCTTGATACAAAAATAACTATTTTAAACGAGAAAAAATAAATAGAATAGGTGACACCCCCTAGAAAAAAAACCAAAACTACTTACTCAAACGTCAAATTCAACTCCTAAGCATTCTTGTGAAAAATGCAAAATAATATTAATAACTTCAACACGCATCGATCATCAAATAATCGACTTGAAATTTTCAAGTCCAAATATCTAGAAAATGGTTGCTTTTAGCGACTTGTAACGGGGTGAGCTTTTTTACGTATATATAATAGATAAATTAATTTTTCTACTGAAAATTGTGTTAAAAGTACGCTCAAAAAAGTATTTAATCTTCAAAAAAGAAAATGACGTGTGGGTGGCGCCCCTCACGAGTAAGAGCAATGATAACATCAGGTTCGTTTTCGACACCTCAAAAAACCTATCAATACTAATTTTCGTTTGATTAAGGTCAGTATTTCGAAAGTTATTTGATAAAACGAAAATAAAAATAAAATTTCAACACCCCGTATATTTATTTGGACAATTAATATCAGAATATTGTGAGGAACTACTTCCTGAAGTTTGTCAAAGTACTTCTGACTCATCCTGTATAAATTATAAATGGAAGTGGTCCTAAGACAGTTCCTTCAGGTACGCCGTAAGTAACACTCATAGGATCACTGATAGTTCCATCTATATTAACCATTTGTTTCTATATTAACCATTTTTATGAAGAAGAAAAACACGAAGTCGTCTCCACAATATAATATTAAAATCGATTAGGTCAATACCATAGATTATTGAACATGTTTCGAACCTCTATAGGTTCATCTTCAGCATATATAAAAGTATTCTACAATGAAAGAAGAACAAAGACTTAGTTACATGGGTAATATGATACGATAAGTGCTACTTACATGGAGATGAAAAAATTCAAAAAATTAGTTTTGTAGGTTAATGTTACTAAAAATTTTTATATAATTCCCATGTTTATAACGTAGACCAATTGGGAAAATGGGAATACCCCTTTCCAGGGGTGCGTCCCATACTTAAACTTGGGAGGGCCGAAAACTTCCGCCGATACAAAATAATTCGAAGCCATGAGGAAAACAACAAATGCAATGGCGGTGATTGACAGCACATAAAGAGCCAACCATCTGTCAGACTGAATTGTTGAACCTAGCCATGGAACGACGACAAGAGAACTCCATGCACGGAACAAAATTGAACTAGATGTAAATCAAAACCAAAGTGGTAACTATACCATGCGTAGAGCTCAGATGTCACCTATCCATATTTACAAATTTATATATATCCATAAGAGTAAAACAATTATGTATCAAAATAAAGAACAGTATGTATATGACAGACTAGTTATTACAACAAAACAACCCGAAGTGCAACTTGTACTGAAAAAGGAAAACACCACAGAGCAAACAGGAATGGCCCTGTCCAAACGAACGAATGCACTATGACGTAGAACAATTGGTTTATCGGAGATCAAGGAAGGAAAAAGTTCTAATGAAATGTAAGAGAATTAAAAAACTTACGACAATCAAACTTTACTTGTTCGTTTAAGGAAATAACACTCGGATTGTTTATGACGGCATTGATCTCAAATATTTCAAGAAAATTGAGTAGAGAACCCTTTTGGCAAACATGTAAAATATCTAAATCAGTCTCTATATCAAAAGTATGGTTGTAATCAAGAATATGGTTAGCAAATGAACTTTTGGTATTATAATCCTCTATGTGTGGGTTTCTAGAACTCTCAATCAGTTTAACATGTTCACCAACTCTTGTTTTATTTTTCTACCACTCTGACCGACATATTGGGCAGCACAATCGGTCTGTGAACATGAAATTCTGTAGACTCCTGATTTGTGGGAGGGAGGTACTTTATCTTTAGTATTGACTAACATTTTGGAAATAGGATCCGTAGTATAAAGGAGAAATTGATATCATTACCGAAACGTCTGAAAATATTCAAGATATCAAGAGAAACTTTGCCTAAATAAGGAATAGAACAATATTTGTTAGTTTTTTCGATCGGAACTAAACTTCGATGGAGGGATTTGATTAGATGTTTATCACGAATTCTGTTGATTAAGTAGGAAACCATTGTTGTGACCTATTTGTTTAATAATATTCCATTCAATATTGAAACTTTCGGGGCCAGAGGGATATTAAATAGTCTATGGCAAAGAGAGTTAGAGCTGCGAATTTTAGGAATTGGGGTGGCAAGAATCCTTTCTTCTTGCCACCCCATTCCCATAAATTCGCAGCGTTAACTCTCTGCCAGACTATTTAATATCCTCTGGCTGAAATTTCAATGAAATGGAATATATAAACAAATAGGTCACAACAATTTCTACTCAACGAATTCGGATAAACTCTAATCAAATCCCTCCATCGAATTTATCCGATCGAAAACTAACAAATATTGTTCTATTCCTTATTTAGACAAAGTTTCTTGATATCTTGAATATTTTCGAACGTTTCGAATGATATCAATTTTCCTTCACGGATCTATTTCAAATGAGTCAATCAAAGATAAGTACCTCCCTCCCACAAATCGAGTCTGAGAATCATGTCACAGACGATGCTCCAATATCGGTCGAATAGAAAAATAAAACAGAGTTGACATGTTAAACTGATTGAGAGTTCGAAACACACATAAGGATTATAATACCAAAGTTCATTTGCTAACCATATTCTAATTACAACCTCTGATATGAGACGATTTAGATATTTACATGTTTGCCAAAGTTCTACTCAATTTTCTTGAAATATTTGAGATCAATGCGTCATACAATCGAGTGTTATTTCCTTAAACGAACGAATCAGTTTGAGTCGTAAGTAATTTACATTTCATTAGAACTTTCCTTCTTGATCTCCGATAAACCAATTGTTCTACGTCATAGTCATTCGTTCTTGAAAGGGCCATTCTGTTTCTCGTGTTTTTCCTTTTCAGTACAAGTTGCACTTCGGTTGTTTGTGATAACAGTCTGTCAGCTACATACTGTTCTTTATTTGATACAATTGTTTTACTCTTATGGATATATATAAATTTGTAAATATGGATAGGTGACATCTGAGCTCTACGCAGGGTAGTTACCACTTTGTTTGATTCATCGTTCATTTTGTTCCGTGCAGGGAAGTTCTTGTCGTCGTTCATGGCTAGGTTCGAATCAGGTCTGACAGATGTTGCTCTATCTGTCAATACCGCCATTGCATTTGTTGTTTCTCAGCTCGAATTATTTGTATCGGCGAAGTTTCCTCCAATTAAGTATGGCCCACCTGAAAGGTATTCCCATTTTCCAATTATCGTAAACATGGGAATTATATAAAAATTAGTAACATTAACTACAAAACATTTTGAATCATCTCCAGTAAGTAGCACTTATCATCTATTACCCATGTAACTGAGTCTTTGTTCTTCTTTCATTGTAGAATCTTATATATGCTGAGATAACATAGAGGTTCGAAACATGTTCAATAATCGATGGTATTGACCTAATCGATTTTAATATTATATTGTGGAGACGACTTCGTGTTTTTCTTCTTCATAAAATTATACCACTCCACTTCGAGATACAATGGACTTCTACCACAGGTTATATTAACCATGTAATTCATAACTTGATATCTCCGCATGAGTGATACGGTATCATAGCCACTTCTCCTGTACTATGTTTCAAGCAAAACAGATACAACCAAACTGGGCACTTGAAATTTTCATATGCAAATAACTAGCTCGGATGAGGCTTACTTAGAGAATGTAGATTTTCAGCTAATAACATTTAATAATGCAGCACTAATCAAGCGTTAAGTTCGCAGACTTGGGTCACATCCATAAATTAGGCGATAAAAACGGGTATTAGGGATGCGACGTGCCATCTTGGGTCTTGCACAGAAGTTGCCGAGCTGGAGAAGATGTTATGTAGTGGATATTAGTTTTTGGGCGGTGAGGATCGCAGATGAGGATCAGATTGCAACTTCTTGCGATCGTTACTTATGGAGAGTCATTAGAAGTGTATGATTTTTGGAGGAGATATTTACTTCGGCGAGAGTTTTCAATCGGGAATTTCAATGAACAATATGAACAATTGGGATATATCCGATCGAAATATATAACTAGATAGATTTAGTTATACAGTGTGTCTCACTTCTTATGGAAACACCAGCCTACGGGGAACGGGAGTAGAAATAAATATTTGGAGCAGCCCCCCCGACAATTTTATGGGGGTTTTTGATGTGGAACGCGGAGACGAGGATTTTGCCCCCTTGATCGAATCTGGAAAATTTCTTCGTCATGGAAAGTCGGCGACTCGAAAAATTGACGTTCCCGAAGAGCGCAGCCGAAAAAAAATTCCGCCCCCCCCCCACCGCTTGGTGGATATTATACGTCGCGGGAGAAATGTATCTTTTTCAGATAAAAATTCGTTGGACTTTTTTGTAGCACTGTTTTTCAACTTTTTTTGGAGGGGGTGAAGGAGAATATCGTTAAAATCGGGGGAAGGGGGGGGGGCGGCGACTGGGCGAAGGATTTTTTTTTGTGTTCGGACCCCTCAATTTTTATTTTAAATCGACCCCTCGTTCGGGCTGTGCGCCTTACCATGGACTATTACCATTAACGAAAATAGATGGAATTTAATGAAAATATTTGTATCAACAATTGTGTTGATTTGGATGCGATGCGATTTTTCTGATGAATAGCAACTCGCCCGCACCATTTCTGGGAGTTTAGTAGGCGAGGAATATCCTCAAGATTTTTGCGATTATCACGACAGGCTTTTCCGCGATTTTTTTAATTTTTGACGCAATCGGCTTCTCTTTACGCCCCCACGTTCGTGCTTTGCGCCATATAATCTAATTTGGATAGAAACCCAACAAGAATACGTCTCGTCGAAAAATGTCGGGGAAACATGTTATCGAAAAAAGAGTCGCGCGTATTTCTGCTTGGATGAGGGGGTCGAGTTTTTTACAAAAATAACTCGTTTGAGTAAGAACATAAAAATGTAGAAATGTATGCAGTCGATCGATTGTGATTTGTCATATTTTTTGAACCCCTCTTTGCAAAAATACAATAAATGATATGGGGCGAAAAATTTATAAAAAAATATAAAAAAAATTCTAACGACTTTTTTGTCTCTGGTATTCCCCCTCTAACGTTTTTGGAAAAATACGAATCGATTTTTTTTTTAATTAAAATATGAAAAAATATTGATCGAATGACGAATGAAAAATGAAATTTGTTGATGTTACAATCGTGCCCCTAGGACGTATCGTTTGGACGGTGGGATTTTTTGAGCGTTGCCCGTTTCAATAAATAATTTTTTTTTAACTTTTCATCGCCTTGATGAATATGGAAAAATGGTTTTTATAGTGGAAAAAACGGAAATTTCCGAGATGAGTTGGAATTTTTTCGGGTCAAATGATGTTTTTGAAGGAGCGCCGATTGAAGGAAAAATCTGAAAAATATGGAAAAATATCGGTCAGAGAAGGGAAAAAAATGGAAATTTCCGCGACGATTTTGAATTTTTTCAAAACGGGTTAAGTGACGTTTTCGAGGGAACGCCGATTGGAGGAAAACTCGGGAAATAGGAAAATTAGGCGTATGAGAAAGAAAAAATAAATGAGAAATTCCGCGACGAGTTTGAATTTTTTTGAAGCCAGTCAAGTTTAATGTGTAATTCAAAGTGGAATATCACCTTCTGCCTGCGAAGTAAAGAGCAAAATCAGTAGAAAATAAATTTTGGAATTTTCATTGTTCGGATCTTGATGATGGAATTAATGAGCAGAAATATAGAAAATAAAACTAGGTAAAATATACATCTGAATTCGATAGGAGAAGAACTACTTAAATTCATTAAAAAAATACGGGTCCGTATTCCAAAAAAGGGAGTTAAGGATGGTCTCCGAAAAACGAAACGTCGTATTGAAAATCATTGCAAATCAAAGAGAATTCAAAATAGAGAAGAAAGTTTCCCGAACAAATTTCCATATTCCTAAAAATAGAGGCGCCAGCGTAAAGAACAGAAAACGGGCCATTTCGGTTTTTTCTGTATATTTTGAAAACGGTTCGTAATATTTTCGATTTGGAAACATCATCACTAAAATAGGCCACTTTTCTCTAATTTTACCAACTTCCTATCATTTGCCGTTTTCGAGATGCCACTAGTGGTACGACATAAAAAATACGGACTTTATGTATATGTATATATATATATATATAAATATATATGTATATATATATATATATATATGTATATATATATATATATATATATATATATATATATATATATATATATATATATATATATATATTCACATCGTCAAAGAACCAATAATATTATTTACAGATATGGAATCGTATGAAATCATAAAGGACGTTTTGTTCATTGTTTCACTTTGTTGTGAGTATGTGAAAATTTTTGTTTTCACATACTACATTATACTTTATGTCGAGGAAAGCACAACTACAGTGCAGGTTTTGTCAAATAATAACCGAAAGAACACGCATCTACATTATAATTCCCATTCAACAGAATTCAGGAAGTTTTTTTTTTCGTGGCGCTTGGCTCATGCATGATAATTTTTATATTGTCCGAGTCCGCTATGTGGGCTTCTATTCGTGTTAATATATGCGTTTGATTTCGATATATTCATTTCTCTATTTTTTATAACAGCCCTGTGTTCGGATTTTCTTATTCTTGAAGGTCTTGACGTTTCTCCCATGTAAGTTTTATCACAAATACGTTCGATGTATACACACATTTCTGAATATTGGTTTTGTGTTGTTGCCGATTCTTTAGAATTTTATGGAATGACCAGGAATGTATGAAATTATTATATTGGTCACCAAAAATTTTTATCAGGGATTGTGGTGTTATTGAGAGCTCCGGTGTTCTCTCACAAAAATAAACTCATCCCAGATTTTTTTTGGTTTGTTGAATTAATCCATCTGAAAGCACTCACTCTTATACCTTCTTTTTATTCGGATTTACCTGTAATCCTGACATTCGACATCGAACAGGGTTTCGTTATCGATGATAATAATCCTTGAATGAGTTATAATATGGAATATTCATTGCGTGAATTCGTTGTTGGGTGAAATTTCAATAAAATGTTCCAGCAGATTCACAACTAATAGCCCCAGAGATCACATGCATTTCTGGGGAGTCATTTTTCAAAACCTGGAATGATATTTATTAATAAGTTTACGTTGTGCTACTGGGTTTCATAAATTGTTAAGTTAGTTGGGTTATACGCCATGTCCTGAGTTAGGCGTGCGAAGGTGTTTTCGTGTGATTGAATATTTTTAACGCACACAATTTTAGAAACTTTTACTTCTCATATTTATTCAAAAAGTTCATCATGCGTTAACAAGGCTAGATACGAATTGTTCATGAACAATTATTCGTTCGGATATATTAATAATCCTTTCAAGATCAGCAGAAAAAAAGCTTGATGCATCATCTTGGCCTCCTTGTCAGACAGAATTGCACGAACAACTGTTAAAAGCAAAATATATAACCGTCGTTTCGAGAAATACTCATTAACAAAATGTAACCAACCCTTCTGCTATCAATTACGGTTGGAAAGAAGTGAATGGAATTTGGAATTCAACTGGTTCAAAAGTGATCAGCTGCCAGCCTTCGTGAATGACAACGTGATTCAACCGGACGTTCAAGAAGAAGAAGGTAGAATGAAATAATATTGAATTTCTAAATAAAAAAGAAACTCTAATAATATTAGCTACTGAATACATCACCAATAACCATTCAAATTATTTTCAGATGATCTCGATGACAATGTCATTGAAGATATCGAAAGTGATTATGTAGAAGAGAGTGACAAAACTGATGGTAGCAGTGACAGCAACGATAGCGATGACAATTAAAAAAAAATGCATCGTTCAATATTCAAAAAACAAAAAAATTGGATAATGAGTTAATTGAATGTAGAAATAAAAATTATATAATATTGAGGAGATTTGTTGGGATTTGGATAAATTTTGTTGAAGAAAACCTATTGTTTCCTTGCCAACGTTTCGGATTTTGATAAATTCATCTTCAGGGCTCTGTAACAGTGAGTTTTCGTAAGTTGAAGGGGTTAAGAAATAGTAAAAATAAAGAAACATTTCACCACAAGAATTGGAACATTTTACAGTAAAATAGATTATTAAAAACGGAAAAGCTCACCAAAAATTAGTTTTTCCGAGTTGGATGTAAATAAAAATAATACATAAACAGACATTCTAGATACAAACGAAAAACACTTTGATGGGACAACAGATGGGATCTGAATTCTGGTCCGTTAACCGATTCTATCAGGCATAACTTTGTACTGGGTTCTTCGAATTGGATGATTCTTTTTTAAATAGATAGGGTATACCTCATATTTGAAAATCGAATGAAAATATCCACCCTCACGGGTGGAAAAATAGGGGATTATTGATTTTTCACTTGTGGCACACACATATGTAGTTGACAATGACAGATCACTACTGTCATTATTTTTGTTCCACATCCGTCACAATCATTATATTCTATGAGAGGATGGAATGACATAAGAAGTAATGAAATGAAGTAACCAGAACAACAGAAATTATTATATTATAATTAATTACAACAAATACTGAAAGTAGATAATCATATTATTTAACGGTTATAGTTGAAGTAAGGTGGGTAAGTGTTTTGGAAGTAATCAAAAAACAAGAAGGTGGTATTTAGTAGATTTCAGCCAGAAAAAATTGAAAAATGAAAACTTTTTAACAAAAAATTAAACCGACGAAATACGGAACTGAAAATTAAAAAATAAAATAAATCTTCTTAGTCTCAATAACTAAGCTTCTAAACTAATGTAAGTAACTAATTTTGAGTCGGCGCCAAACGAACAATCAACGAAGATCATCAAATTACTTCAAAAAAATTATCAGAATGTCATCGCGCAACTCGATGCCATCATTTTACGCCTTACACAATTCATTTGCTTGTTTGTTTGGCGCCGACTCAAAATTAGTTACATTTGTTTAGGAGCTTAGTTATTGAGACTGAAGATTTATTTTATTTTTTAATTTTCAGTTCCGTATTTCGTCGGTTTAATTTTTTGTTAAAAAGTTTTCATCTCTAGTATGTTCTACTAGAGCAGTGGGATTTTCGGCATTGAGTTTTTTTGAGTCCCTATCGTGTTCAGATATGCGTTTTTTTGAATATCGGCCAACATAGCATTTTGTACAATTATAACAGTTGATTTTATAAACGACGTTTGATTGTAGATTGGTAGGGGTTTTCGTTTTTTGGCGTGAATAAAACTTTTTGCCAACTTTTGAAAATGTGATCTTGGAATTTTCTTCGTTTAACGTTTTTGCAAGTTTCTCAGAGATATTTTTCACATACGGTATTTTGTAATATTTCATAGTCAAATTATTGGTTTTGTAAGAAGCTTTGTTATCCTAGAGAATTATTTTTATCATTGATGGAAAATAATTATTTTTTTATAGAAATTGTTTGATTTGTTCAAGTTTCTTTTTATGATATTCTGCGTTTGAAATTTTGAGCGCTCCAGTTTTCAAATTCTCAATGATGTTTATTTTATGTTGAAAATTATGATGTGAAAAATAGTTGAGAAACCTCTCTGAAAAAGTTGGTTTGTGATACCAATCTACTTTCAACACGTTGTTGGGAGTTTTAATGACATTGGTGTCTAGAAAAGCTGAAGCATTATTATTTTCTTTCTCTATAGTAAACTTCAATCGTGAGTGGAAACTCTGGAAAACGTCCAGGATTTCAGATTCATTGTTTTCAAGAATAACTGTGAGAATGTCGTCAACATATCTTTGGAAGAAGGGGACAGAGAAAGATAGTTTGTCTGCATTGTTGTTGTAGTTCGACATAATGAGATCAGCACAAATGGGTTTCATGCAGTAACCCATTCCTAAACCATATATATATATATATATATATATATATATATATATATATATATATATATATATTAGGTGAGAAATTCTATTATAATTAAAGTGAATGGAATCTATACAGAATTCAAAAACTTTAATGGAAGTATCTGGGCACAACGGGGTGAATTCAGAAATTTTATTCCAACGTTTTTACTTTCATTAAAGTTTTTAAATTATGTATATATTTCAGTTACTTCAGTTATGATGGAATTTTCTACCAACAGATATGTGGTTTAGGAATTGGTAATTGCACGACACCTATTTGTGCTGATATCATTATGTCAGAACTACAACAACAATGTTTAGACAAACTATCTTTCTCTGTCCTCTTCTTCAAAAAATATGTTGACATCTTCACAGCAATTCCTGAAAACAATAAATCTGAAATTCTGGAAGTTTTCCAGAGTTTCCACTCACGATTAAAGTTTACTATAGAGAAAGAAAATAATAATGCTTTAGCTTTTCTAGACACCAATGTCATTAAAACTCCTATCAATGTGTTGAAAGTAAATTGGTATCACAAACCAACTTTTTCAGAGAGATTTCCCCACTATTTTTCACAAAAGAATTTTCAACATGAAATAAACATCACTAATGAAAAAAATTCTCCAGGATAACCAACCTTCTTACAAAACCAATAATTTCATTATAAAATATCACAAAATATCGTATATGAAAAATCTCTCTGAAAAATTTGCAAAAAAATTTCCAAATAACAACATAATCAACATAAAAAAAAGTTTTAATTAACGCCAAAAAACGAAAACCCTTGCCAATCTACAATCAAACGTCGTTTATAAAATCAATTGTTATAATTGTACAAAATGCCAAGTTGGGCAAACAGGCCGATATTTAAAAAAACGCATATCTGAACACGATGGGGACACAAAAAAACTGAATGCCCAAAATCTCACTGCTCTAGTAAAACATACTAGAGAAAATTGTCATTCTTTTGATTCCGGAAACCCCACCATCCTTGATAAAAAACCTTTCCTGTCAAAAAGACTTTTGAGCGAAATGATCGAAATTGTCCACCAAGACACCGTCAATACCAGGAGAGTAGGATTGAACACGTCCTATTTCAACTTGATAAGTCAGATTCCTGAATGATTTGTTATCGTTTTTCACCACAATTATTTGTCTCCATCAATAAAATAACTATATGGTTCACGGATATTTTTTGAATATTATCTCAGTATTCGTTTGACTCGCACTTGATGTTAAACCTGTTATCCCGTGAAAGTGTTTTTTGTTTGTATCTAGAATGTCTGTTTATGTATTATTTTTATTTACATCCAATTCGGAAAAACTAATTATTGGTGATTTTTTCCTTTTTTAATGATTTATTTTACGCTGGAATGTTCCAATTCTTGTGGTCAAATATTTCTTTATTTTTAGTATTTTTTAACCCCTTCAACAAAAACTCATTGTTACAGAGCCCGGAAGATGAATTTATTAAAATTCGAAACGTTGGCAAAGAAACAATAGTTTTTCTTCAACAAAATTTATCCAAATCCCAACAAACCTCTTCAATAATATATGTTTAATTGGATCACTGAACTTACTAAAAATAAAAATTATAGTTTGATTATACAAATGCTTCATTACCAATTATATATACCTCCACATTGTTATTATCCATTCATAGTTTTTCCGTACGAAATAATATGACTTTTTAGTTCACAATTACTAATTATTTGTTTTTCTAGTTTCCAATGACTGTGACAGATGTCGCTCATTGAAGTTCGGGGGTACTTTATAACTCATCCAGAAAACATGCGGACCCGTAAATAACTGCCAGATTGATTTTAAAATAATTAATGATATTTTGGTTGTTATATAAAAAACTATCAGCCATTTGAAAATAAGTCCCAAGATGTAGGTTTGTGAAGCTGATGGTCGCGAGATCGTCTAATGACGCGCGGACCTTGATTAACTTGCCATACAATGTCAATACCGACAACTGGGTACCAGACAAACTTCATGATATTTATTAATGTTCATATTAACATTTCCTAAAGTAGCTAATTTTAAAAAAGAACGTAAAAAATCGATAATTTTACAATTTCAAAAATTCGCCAGGCTGATTTGCGACCGGTTATAACCTGCCAGAATTGTTTTAAAATACTTATAATAGTATAAAAGAGATAGAAATGAAGTATTCGCTTTCAAAAAATAACTTCAACATCATTGTTTACCTAACCAGACGCTAAGCGTCGCGACGCCATAGCGATCGCAAAGCCACGGCCAGAATCGCCATTTCGTTTTCAGCACAACTTAAACTAACGGATAATGATCATTCCAAGTTTAAAAAAATCATCTCTGAAAATGCGTGTGATCTCTAGGGCTACAACTATTATCAGACTTTTGACAACCCATTAGCATCCTTCAACCCAGAAATTGATTTTTATTTAACCGAATATATGCTGGATATTATTTCACATCCACTTATTCTAACTTTCACGAACACAAACTATCAGATGATGTCGGATATAAAAAAAACAGAGCAATCGTTCGTGCATTCAAAATCTCAAGTATTACAGGAAAGTGATCAGTCTTCCAGAACGACGTCTTTGTTTCAGCTACATTCTTTGACCGAGAATGGAAATAAAGTTCTAGACTCGTCTTTATAATACGGAACTAACTAATTGGATTACTCATTACTCTTTTGAGTTTCTTGAGATTTATGCACATTAAGAACAGTTGTATTTAGGAGATATGTTTTTGTTGGGAGGAAAATCTTGGGCAGTACATCCAGAGAAAATAAGTGGAATAAATTGGTCCATTCAGCTCGCAAGAAAATTATATTCATGAAAAATTTAAATGAATATCTGGTTACTCAAAAAAGATCGAGATTCATGTCGTTTCATATAAAATGTATAGGTATTTCAGACGTTCAAAACTAATCTTTCAGAATTTTCGCAATTATTCAAGTACAAATATTCATGGATATACAGTGCTTCTCAGAAGTCCCCTCCCCCCCTCTTATTTTTGGAAAGATTATACATAATCAGGTGAAATTTGAAAACTGAATATTAAAGGTTGTAAACTTCCCTACTAGTGATGATTGATGACGAAATCATCGACGATGACGTCACAAGGCCATTGTGACCAATAATTTTAAATGGAACCCTACGGCAAGCGACACCTCTTTTAAAAGGTATCGAAAAAACCTATTCGATGATACTCATTTTGTTTGTGTTTATGGCAGTTTTAATGGCTCATTAGTAAACATTAAAATTCAAATTCCATTCAGTATGATATTGATTATAGATTTAAGAATCAGTATCTACTTAAAGAAATTGCTCGAAGTGACCTCCATATACTTCCTGACAGTGAAATATCTTATTTTTAAACTCTTCTCGTACTTTTGCAAATGTGTCTGCGGAAACAGCCTCACATTCTGCAACAATACGTTGTTTTAAAACGTCAATATTGTTAGGTTCAAAGCTGCTAAAACAGTTAAACGTTCGATCAACAATACACAAATTATTGAATTACAAAAACGTCGAATTAGGGAGACTAACAAAAACGTCAGCTTATTTGACAACTATCCAGAGGCGGAGCTTGAATTTGGAATCTTAGTATCAACTGATTTAATTCATCACAGCTTTGCGTTTTTTGAAAGCGAGTTGCCAAAACTGCCATAAACACAAACAAAATTGGTACCATTGAATAGGTTTTTTCGATACCTTTTAAAAGAGGTGTCGCTTGCCGTAGGGTTCCATTCAAAATTATTGGTCACAATGGCCTTGTGACGTAATCTTTGACGATTTCGTCATCTATCATCACTAGTTGGGAAGTTTACAACCTTTACTATTCAGTTTCCAAATTTCACTTGTTTATGTATAATAGTTCCAAAAATAAGAGGGGGGGGAGGGGACTTTTGAAAAGCACTGTATGTGTATGTGATTCATCTTCATACATCGACTATAAGGTATACCTCATGAGGTTTATTCATATCCAAATTGTGGTAAATATTTGAATTCGAATTTCAATAAACGATGTTGATAATTCTTCTGAAGTGGAAAATTCAATTTCAAGGACAAAATTGAATGCAACGTTTTTATGTAAGGTTTTGAACTGATTGCTGCTCCTCTATAATTGAACACATATCTAGTGTAGGAACTTCTGTCCGGTTCAGAATCAGTATCTTCAGTAGAGTAGCTTTCTGCGCAGGACCCTTCGAATGATAAATATTCTCATGTTTAAATCATGTTTCACGTGAGGTAACGCAACATTTGAGTTGCTTTGACTCTGAGGGACTGATAGATAAAATAAGGTTAGATCGAGCTATTCTGTCATTGACTTCCCATTTTTTGCTGCTTCTAAAGCTTCTTGTTTAGCAATTGTACCATCGACGTCACCCCATAGGTCATCCTCAAGTATTGAAATGATCTCCATGTAATGCTTCCATCCGCATGTGATTTGCACTCATAATGAATATAATTTGATTGTGTGTTTTGCCCAATATATTTCAATAACGCTCTGGGCCCATAACCTGTTGTATTTCAGATGAAAACTGCAGTTCAGATTTGACATATATCTATGAACGAGTGATGATATATACCAATTGAAATATAACATTTTGAACAACATCCATAGCAATTGGCGTATTGTCGAAACTGGTACCTTAGATCATTTCCAATACATTTTATTGGTAAAAATTGTCAACACAATTGTTTTGGATTTTTGTAGATGGAAAAATTTGAAGAAGGCCTTGCAATTTTGAGTTCTATAATGAATTTGGGATCTATCATCCAGAAAAACAAATCATCCGAATAGGACAATGAATATTTTCTGGAGAAATGCCCTATTGAATGAATGTGGTTTTTTGTGGAGGAACAACGTTTCTTGACATGTTTTTTGGGTAACCTTCCACAGTCTGAAAATGAAAATATAATTAGGGAAATCTATACAAGTGTAGAAAGGGCAAACTGATTAGTTCACCCCGATAAGTTATTGCGTTCACCAAATTATATTTCCTATAGAAAAATAATTCAATTTGTCAATAACTTGCCGTTTTCTGAATTTGCCTATCGAAAATATTTTTTTTTTAAATTCAAAAGATACTTCTCTATATAGTTTTTGCTTGATTATATTTTCATTTTCAGACTGTGGAAGGTTACCCAAAAAACATGTCAAGAAATGCGCTACTTTTGAATGGGTCACTTTGTATAAATACTATACTGTGAGTTCATAAATTGTGGAAACGCTCCATTATCTTACGAGTTGATCATTTTTGGAGGTAAAGCTCGGACAGGTATTTTAGTTTTCCACTTTTTTGTTATGTTTTTCCCCCCACCACCTAACAAGATATGACTTCATCGATATATTTTTTTATGAAAGGGTATATTTTCATATCAAAATTTGAAAGTCCATATTTTTCTGAATTGAACCATACAACATACGTCGTATGTAACGGTATACTTAGTATAAAGAAAACTAGTGTTCACATTCCTTAAAAAAAATTCATTATTTATTATGCAATGAAAACCTGAGAATTACTCAGTAGTTAGTGCGAGTATATTGCCAAACTTGAGAAGGCTATGAAAACATCTGAAAGCCCTTAGCAACCAGACAATGAGTTCATAGTTAGCATTGCATATGTCTTTATTAAATTGATTTGTTGTGTGGTATATCGATATCGAAATTACGATGGTGCTGTCAGAAAAACAGCGAATAGAAGTTTTGATGATCTTAGGTTACGGCGATCGTAAAAGAAGTTTGGCAAAAGTATGCGACGTCTTTAATGAAAAATATGCTGATCGAGAACCAATAAGCAAATCGACGGTGAGCAAAATATTACATGAATTTAATGAGATTGGCAATGTTAGGGATAAGCCTAAGAGGGACAGACCTACCGTTGCCGAAGACATTGAATGTATTACGTGGAATTGAAGAAAATCCAAAATTGTTCAATAACAATTTCATCTGACGACAATGAGATGCTGGTGCTGTGCAGAATATTCTGAGAAAAGCCAAATAACATCCATATAAAGTTAAACTTATTCATGAACTTGAAGACGACTTCGATAGACGCATGGAGTTTTGTGAAATTATGCAAGAAGGATCTAATCAAAATAATAGCTTTGAATTGAATGTCTTATTATCCGACGAATCAACTTTTTGTATAAGCGGTACCGTGAATACGCAAAATCCCAATTGGATGATGGAAGCTTATACCCAATATCCCCAAAAAGTAACTGTGTGGGCTGGGATTCCTAGGAATACCATTGTAGGACCATAGTATTTTGACGGTACTGTGACGGGTGAAAATTATTTGGAAATGTTACAAACTTATGTAGTTCCACATTCAACTGTAAAATTTTCAGGCATTTATCAACCTGGTCGAATAGTTACTACTATTTGGTTCCATCAGGATGGAGCAGGTCCACATCATGCTCGAGTGGTTAGATATTTTCTCAATGAAATCTTTCCCAATCGCTGGATTGGACAACGCGGCCAGATTGGATGGCCTGCTAGGTCCCCAGATTCAACTCCCATGGACTTTTTTCTCTGGGATTACTGAAGAAGTGAAGGTTACATACATCGACCCAACAATCCGGAAGACTTCAAAAAGAGAATTCGAATTGAAATTCAACGAATTACACCAGACATGTTGTCAAACGTAACCCAAGAATTCATCAGACATCTTGGATATTGTCAACTAACCCAAGGAGCTCAGTTCGAGTATTTGTTGTGGATCTGTTACTTGTTTATTCTTACTACTTATGATGTTTTCATTGCATTAAATGAATGTTAAGAAATATGAATAAAGCATACTATGCCATAAAGCAGTTGAAATCCAGTTTGGATGAACCTGGCTTACTCAACATATATTATGCCATGGTCTATTCTCATATAAGTTTAAATGTTATGGCCTGGGGCGGATCAAGGGATTTTTCTAGAATTTTCTCAGCGCAGAAACGCGTCATAAGGCTAATCTTCAAAATGGACTTCCGAGATAGCTGTCGGCCCGTTTTTATAGATAAAAAAATATTGACAGCCTCTTCTATCTTCATCCTCAAATGTATCATGTTTGTCAGGCAAAACCCCAAATTATATGAGAAGACTGCTACAGATCGCAGTCATAATACAAGGAATGGTGATCTTTCGAGAATCCCACAACATCAAATGTCAAATTATAAAAAATCCCCTCATTATAATGCCATTACTTGCTTCAATAAGTTAAAAAATGTAGTCAAAAGAATAAGAAGTGATAAGATATTCCATGAATGTATTACAAAACTTCTTTTAGAGAAATGCTATTATAGTTATCAAGATTTCCTAACTGACAATCTCACAAATAATTTCAATCACTGTTCCCAATTTTAATTAGGATCAATTTTGTGAATGTTGTAAAATGCTCGCACACCTTTTATGTATGTGAGTATATATGTGTATTTGTATATATATATATATATATATATATATATATATATATATATATAGGTAAACCTGTGCTCGTTTTTATTTTTTTTTGTATTTTTACTTAATTTTCTTGAAACTGACTTACCATATATACCAAGTGTATCAAAAACGGTGGATAAAAATTATTATTATTATTATAATATGAACACTGGTTTCCTTTATACTCAGTGCTGTACCTTGAAGTTGTACATATGACGTATGTGGTATGTTGAACTCAGAAAAATATGACTATTCAATTTTTAATATAAAAATAAACCCTTTCAATTTAAAAAAATATCGATGACGTCATATCTTGTGGGAGAAAAACAAAGGTGGGAAACTAAAATACAAAATCAACCTGTCCGAGCTTCATCTCCGAAAATGATTAACTCGTAAGATAATGGAAGGTTTTAACACTTTATGAACGCACTGTATAATTCTAATGTTACCCATTTTTATTTTTTTCATTTCGAATGGATTCTTTTTCAAAATGATACGCAATATTCTTACGATTATTAAATCTAATGGAAATGTAGAAAATGAGTATTTGATTTTTAATATAAAAATATACCCTTTCAATTTAAAAAAATATCGATGACGTCATATCTTGTAAGGTGGTGGGAGAAAAAAAAGGTGGAAAACTAAAATACAAAATCAACCTGTCCGAGCTTTATCTCCGAAAATGATTAACTCGTAAGATAATGAAGCATTTCCACACTTTATGAACGCACTGTAAAATTCTAATGGTACACATTTTAATTTTTTTCATTTCGAATGGATTCTTTTTTAAAATAATACGCAATATTTTCACGATTATTGAATCTAATGGAAATGTAGGGTTGTATATCAGATAATGTGACCTATATGCCTGTTTACTATTAAGATTTCAGGAAAAAATAATGTGGTTACTTATTAGGGCAGATCCATAGTCTTTTGTAAGTGTTTCGATTTTCCTGGTGATTTTTGGACAGTGGAAAATGACATACTGAAAATATGTCCAAATACATGCTCCCTTTGCTTTCCATGAAGAACACGTGGTGGTTTTGTGAGCAAAAAAGTTGTTTCATTCGGAATATATTACAGTGGATTACTTGCTCCTATTATACTATGACAAAAAAGTCATCCATTCCGCATCTGGATCTCTTACAAGCAGCAATAATTCAAGTCAGGACCACTGCAGCATTCCTATATTTCATCCCGAATGAAATATGTCTTCCTATTGCAATTAATAAATTTTCCTGTTTATTCTCTTATCGACCATCCTGGCCAAAATTTATTGGAGCTCGTTAACAAGATAAACGGTTCTTAGCAATAAACAGGGTCTAAATACCTGGGGATTTTTTGTGGCTTGGCAAAATATTGATTTCGGAGCGAAAACGGCAGTGAGTAATGTGAGTATTGTGAGATTTTTTTCGGAGGGAAACGATTAGTGACATGAATATACAATAGAAATTGAGTTTTGAAATTTATATCATTCAAATGCTAGTTTTTTGAAAAAATGTTCTGTTGGTTGATATTTATATAATTAGTAGAGACAGTGAAGGTTTCAACTCCTGAATCCATCAAACTAGCTCCGACTTTGATTATTCTTTTTATTCTTGGTTACATTAAATTATTCAAAATAAGGAATATTCCTACTGGGGCACTTGAATAATTATATTGTGCAAACAAAAACTGGTGTCAAGCGGATGAAAAGGTTTGAAAATATGCGTTGATAAAAGTTAATTATTGAATCAGTCGTAAAGATGTGATATGTATCATGGTCTTCTATCACTGTTACTAGATTCAAGCATAACCCGAAGGCTCTTACTTTTTGGGCTTCAAATAAGTGGGCAACATCCAATCACAAATTCAGAATTTTGACAAGGACAAGGACCGGTGTCTAGCCCTTGTGATGGCGATGCTTCTCAAAAATGACCCAATAAGAAATTTTGAAATCAAAATTTTGCAGAAAATAATTTTTAGAGAGGATGCAGCTTTCACTACCCAGTATGGATTGGTAAGAAGCCCATCACTCTAAAGAGCACCTGGGACGTTTAAAACGTGAGGGGTCGTCTATGTTATAATCAGCGGCTTCCCTAACGAGGGAGTTCTCGTGGTATATTGTGCAACCGAATACTTTCTGATTGCGATCTCTGATGATACTGACAGAAAACAGATTTGAGTCTTCAAGGATCCGATCATTCCGCATGTACCACGGAGCGTTCGTTAACATCCGCAGAATTTTCAATTGCGCCCGTTCAAGGCCACGAATGCTGGTTTTGCAGGTTTGGCCCCAGGCGGCTGAGGCATACAAAATGACAGGCCTGCACATAGTTTTATAAATCATGACTCTGTATTGAAAGGAAATACTGCCTCTCCTGTTTATCAGGGGGGTACAACAAACAAATTTCCTTTGCAATTTTATTTTTGATGATCTGGACATATGGCCTCCAGGTTAGCCGGCGATCCACAGTAACTTCCAGGTACTCGACCTGCTCTGTCCATTCTATCTTCCTTCCAGAGATAGTCACCCCTCTCTCCGGGTTGCTTCTCTTACGACCCATCGAAATCGCCTGCGTTTTATCAGGATTCAACTTTATTTTCCACTCCAGGTACCACTGCTGGAGGTTGTTTATTGCATTCTGCAAATGAACAAGACCCATCAAATAGTTGACTGAAGAAGAAAGTAAAGCCGTGTCATCAGCGAACAAGAGTTTTTTCACATGTTCACTTCTTGGTATATCGGACGTGTAAAAGGCGTATAATACAGGAGACAACACTGCCCCCTGAGCCTCAGCCTCTCGAGTTCGAGGGAGAATTGTCGACCCTAATCTGAAATGTCCCACCTATTAGAAACGTTTCAATCCACTTCACCAGGCTCAGAGGTAGATGGAAATCAATCAATTGAGAAAGTAGGCCCTCATGCCATACTCTATCGAATGCTTTGTTGATGTCAAGGAGTATGACACAAGCGCTGGTGTTAGTTTTTAACGATGTTATAGTGTCTTCCACCAGCCTCAGAACCTGGAGCTCGGTGGAGTGAGCTTGTCAGAAGCCGAACAGCTCATTTGGTAGGACTTTCCTAACCTCCACTTCTTCGCCAAGCCTTTCCAGGACGATTTTCTCAGCCAACTTAGCTGAACTGCAAAGCAAACTGATTGGATGACTATTTTGTGGAAAGATCGGGTTTTGTCCCTCCTTTGGAATCATAACCACAATGGCATGCTTCCACCTTCGAGGGAATCGTTTAAGGCGTACTGAATTATTAATTATATTCAAAAGCGACTGCACCTGGTTATCCGAGAAATTCCCAATCATACGATTAGTAAATCGATCATAACCAGGTGCTTTCTCAGGACTCAATCCTTTTATATGCGCCCTATGTTCATCCATCGAAGCCGGACGGATGACTTCATGATTGGGTTCTCTTAGAGTACGATAAACCCGATCTTCCAACGAAAATTCACGATCCAGATCATCGTCTGGATGCTCATTCAGCCTGAATTGCCTTCCCATCGAATCTGCTTGAGCTTTCAACCCAGGGTCTTATTAGACTTTGTTTCCAAAATTGTCCATCATTTTCTGAATTTTGAAGTGTATTGCCAAATCTTCCATTCCTTAATTCCATTACCTTGTTTCTCACCTCCCTATTCAACTCATCTGCATGAATTCTGTCCGCAGGGAACAACCCCCTTTTATAAGCTCTTTTGGCACGATTTCGTTCACGAATCAATTTTTTTATTTTTTGTGGGAATTCGTATTGAAATTTTGATATCGGTTTCCTACGGGAGGAGTCCTCGAAAGCATTTTCGATGGTGAGTTCGTAACGCGCTACGGTCACGTCCAACTCAAGTGGAGAATCCATTCCCTCAGGAGCACAGTAAGTTGTATCCAGAAGTGAAATGAATCTCTCCCAATTCACTGTAGTACACAGACGATCTGTCTGGGATGGTGGATCACCTCCTAGTGATAAAATCACCGGGTTATGATTGGAGCCCAACTCGGCGAGAACGTGAATATCCCACTTCCAGGTGATGTTCCTGGCGAGGACAATGTCAAGCACATCAGGCCTGAAATGACCAAAATGCGTCGGCTCATCTGGAGCCAACACCTGGTACTCATACCTGTCACTGTATTGCCACAGCCGCTTTGTGCGTGCTTAGCGTTCAGATCACCCATGACTGAAACTGGTTGATCTGTTTCCATCAAGAGCACATCGAGTGCTTCAGGAAGTATTATATTGTTCGGAGGGTTATAGGCACCGATTAATCTAATCGAACCACTCCCACTCCTTGTGTTGGAAACAATGCCTACTGTTTCTATACCATGATTACCATCATTAGAAATTCCAAGATGAACATGCGAATGACAGCGCTCCACCAACATGGCAACACCGCCACCCAGACGCCCGAGTCGGTCATTTCTGAGCCTTTTGTAGTTAGGAGACGGGGTCTCCATTAAGACGAGTCTTCTGCGAAAAAGCAACATCAATGTTGTTCTCTACCAGAAACTCTTGAAACTCAAGTCTATTCTGAAGAAGACCGTTGAATTCCAACTCACTGCTTTGATGAAATTAAGAAGCTGTCTTTCACTCATTAATTGGGATTAACACCAATTGGAAATTTTGCAGCACCTTCTGCGAATTGTGCAAACATCATCCTCATTTGATCTAAAGTTAAAAGAATGTCTTTTGGGCTAAATCTCTTAATAAAAAACACCAAAAACGATTTCTACAAACAAAAAATTTCTGAAAACGCAAATAATAATAAAGCGATGTGGCACACAATACAGGAAATAACATCCGGCAAACAAAATAATACACCTATCAAACACATGAAAAAAAATGGACATATTGTCAGTGATGAAAAAACTATGGCAAATCTATTCAATGAACATTATATTACAGTAGGCCCAGGCTTGGCTGGCAAAATTGCAGTTGATCCAAACTATATCCCCCCTAAAAAAAAATCAAACAACTTAAGCTCTTTTTTCCTTCCACTTTGTACGCCTACAGAAATAATCAAAGTCGTAGAAGAATTGAAAAACAAAAAGTCTCCAGGCGAAGATGGTATTACGGGTGAAATTTTAAAATGCATAGTAAACCATATCTCTGAACCTTCAGCATATCTATTCAATAGATGCTTAGAAAAAGGATATTTTCCTTCCTTGTTTGAAACGTCTCTGATAAAACCAATTTTCAAATCCGGTGATCCCCTTGATGCTATTAACTACAGACCTATCTCACTCTTAACAACATTTGCCAAGATATTCGAAAAACTTCTGAAAATCAGGTTATGCTCCTACCTAGATCAATTCAACATTTTATCTAACAGGCAATATGGATTTCGAAGTGGTGTATCAACACAGGATGCCATAATGCACCTGACATCTGAAATGTATAGTGCAATGGATACTAATAAAATGGCTTTGAGCGTGTTTATAGACCTCTCAAAAGCCTTCGACACTGTTAGCCATACATTATTATTGAAATCTTTGGAAGATGTGGGTATCAGGGGCGTGGGGCTACAGTTATTTAAAACGTATCTCACAAAAAGGTAACAATTTGTACAAATCAATTATACCAGAAGCGAGCAGAAGGAAGTTACTTTTGGTGTACTCCAAGGATCCGTGCTGGGACCAGTCCTTTTCAAAATTTATTTAAATGATCTTTTCTCAGTTCCTATCACCGGGGAAATCATAGCCTACGCGGATGATACTTGCATCTTCTACGAAGAAGAAAATTGGAAAAAAGTCAAAACACTGACAGAAAAAGATCTTGCTAACATTCAAAAATGGTTTAATAGTAAATTATTCACCATAAACTTTGCAAAAACATCGTTCCTCCCCACTTATATTGACAGTAGAACATCACCAGACTTCCAAACAATCAAAACTCTGAATAACGCACATATAAATGCTGTTAGTGAATTTAAATACCTGGGAGTCGTCTTGGACTCAAATTTGAGATGGGACAAACACGTCAAACATGTTATGAAAAAAGTTAGATTCTTAATACACAAATTTAAAGTTCTACGAGATATTCTCAATCCTAAGATGCTACATACAGTCTATATCTCACTTGTCCAGTGTTGTGAGCACTCCTTATCAAGTATTTTAAATATAGCCATATGTAAACTGAAACTGAAGAAGGCCAATAAAATAAATCAATTTTCGTTCGAAATAAAAAACGGTCGCATTAATAGTAAAATTTATATGACAACTCATAAAGTCGAATACTTCCTCTATTAATTGTGTCGGCACCTCAATCTAAATTCCAATCCTATGTTCAGACATTCATAACTAATAATAGTACGCCGGGACAGATGAATGACCGCGGTCTCTTAGAAGCAATAATAGGCTTGGTGATATATCATGGCGGCGTGTCAACTCAAAGACGACTTGCCGACTCATTAAATATAATGTTATTGTTTAGGGCGGCATCGTTTGAACACCAACGCTATATATATAAGATTCTCCATACTAGAACTCTCTCTCATTCTCTACTCACTTCATTCAGAATCCAGTCGTCGATCTAGTCAGTCAGTACAAAGCTAGTTCAGCTTCATTATGAAGCAAATAAAAGTAAAGTTTAATTTCAATTAGCGAAGATGAAGTCTCATCTTCCTACGAGTAGTAAGCGTAGACTCCGTAGAGTTTATCTGAAGTAGCAAATTAATCAACCATATGCAGAATCATTGTGGAAGTGTAACTCATCCGAAATCATCTCAGTAATAACTAAAAGAATGGAATTAATATTTATCAAGAAGCTAAATAATCATATTGCAACAAGTGGAAGCGTAATATAATTCGGTAATAAAACGGAATAATTAAATCAGTGGCTCTTCAGTGGAGGGTAAGAAATCAAACTGTTTATTTGGCAAGGTATATATGTATAGGGTTATAAGAAAATATTCCATTATTAATTTTATAATAAAAGAAATTATTGATTCAACAAAAGTAAAATTATTATCAATTGTTTAAAATAACTGGAGAACAGTTATTTTAATTGTCAGCTCATATTGTTTCTCATTTTAAATTATTGTTTATTCAATCTCATTTTGACTTTCTATACATTTTTCTCAGTAAATTATACCAGGTGTATCAATAGTTGTATTTATATTTTAGAAAATACATATATATATATTATTACAAGTCTTAATTGTATTATTCTTTCAAAACGATTTGAGATTGGTCTTTGTACTGTCAAATTAAGTTCCCTCGCTTCATTACATACTGGGAGAAACAAGATCTCAAGCCGCTCTGGGAAATTGTTCCGTTATTGGTCAATAGACAGATAACGCCCAGTATGGTTAATGCATAGCTAAGTTAACAAAAACTAACGAGCAGCTATGATATTTGGTGTCAGGTGTCGAGGTGTATTTACAGGAAAATAACGTTTATATGTTGATTTTCGTAAAAGATGTCAAACTCAAATTTCCTCGATTCAAATAAGAATGAAAATATAGAAAAAAATTGTTTTCCTCGTAAAAATATTATCAGAATTTGTGTAGTTGAAAGTCAAAACATATATATCGTTTATACAAGGCTGATCTCAGAAAGTATTCGGAAAGGAAAGTGAAATTTTTTTATTCAATGGGGATTTTTATTAAAATTGTTAAATCATGGAAACTCCGACAACAGTGCCGTGGACTGGTAGGATTACCTATGAACCTACCATTACTATCAGTATGGATAATTTACCTTCTTTTAATGGTTCTACAGATATCAAAGATTTTATTCGTGAAATTGAGTATTTGGCAGCTGTAGCAAGATGGACAGACAGTCAAATAAGTTCCATAGTTAGATTAAAATTGACAGGAATCGCCAGATTATTTATAGATACAGATGATAAATTAAAAATACAATAAATTGGCCAGAATTTAAAAAGGAATTATTGCAGCAGTTTAGCAGATTGAAATTACCTGGAGAAGAAGAAAAAGAATTTTTGAATTGTTATCAGAAAAATAGTGAATCAGTTAGAAATTTTTCCATAAGATTGAGAGCATCCGCAGCGAAATTACGAAAATTTACAGGAATTAATAGGGTTGATGATGTATTAAAGCAAAAATTTGAACAAGATACGCTTGTGCAATTTTGTATAGGATTGATAGATCCTGTAAGGAAAAAGTTTTGTCTGCCAGTCCTGTCAGTTTAAAAGAAGCCATCAAATTAGCAGAGAAAGAAGAATTAATTGAGACACTAACAGCTCAAACTAATATGAATTTTAGAAATTTCAATACGAATAAAATAGTGTGTACACATTGCAATCGTAAGGGTCATGAAGAATCAAATTGTAAGAAGAAAAATTGTGTATGTTATCATTGCGAAGAATTTGGTCACCTCTCATATAGATGTCCAAATAGAAATAGCTTTCGAAATGAGATATTAAGTGAATCAGGACCATGGTTTTCCGACTATGCTAAGGGAAACAGATTTAGAAAATTTGGAAAAATAAAGAAACCAAGAAAAAGGTTTTCTAACTATTCAATGGAAAATAAATTTCGAACTCAGGGAAGAATGAACGAACAAGGACGTAGATTTATCAATCAATCAAATAGAAACCGATATCAGAATTTTGGGAGAGTAATTGACAGAAGACAAACAGGAAATAGTTACGCGAATGGAAATAGTCCGAGAAAGTATGGAAGAAATGGGAAAAAGGTTTGAAGACATGACCAAAATGATAAAACAGTGGATTGAATTAACTTTTGACGAAAAGCTAAATTTCTCAAGGGAGTGCACGCCCAAAACGAATTGCCGAGTAATCAAAAATGGATTTTCACGCCATGAAATGAGTCCAGCCGGCTCGAATCAAATGGAAATGTCTGAAAATAGTGAAGTGTTTGAGACACTAGGTTTCGAAGAAGTCGATTCAACGGAAAAGTATGGAAAATCGTCTAGGAAAGAAGATAACAGAGGTTATCGATTAAACAAGCCAAATATGATTGATGATTTGACAGTGACATCATTCATTAAACTAGATGAAGATAGAAAATTGCCAAAGGTGGAAATTGAAAAATCCATGAAAATCAGCAAAGGTATTAACAAAACCGAAACGCCCTGTACACTAGGAAGGATAGTCAAGCGAGACAGCCGGAAAAGTTCAAAGTATAGTCGTAGTGAAAGAGCCAGCTCATTCAAGAATGACACTTTTTCAACCAGAACAATGGGAAAAACCCATGATCTGAGAACGACCATCATGAATAGTACGCCACTCGAAAGTGACAGTCTGAAAGTAGAAATTTATTCGTCAAAGAACGAACATTTCTTGCCTAACAGAAACAGAGAGATGGAACGGAAAATTGCCAATGCAATACCACAGCGGGAATGAAAGAAAGTATGACCGGAAAATGGAAAAAGATATACGGATAGGTATGAAAGTTTTGATAATGAAAATATTCAAGAAGGTAGCAAACCATATACAGGAGTATCGGAATTGCAGAAGCTAACGCATCAAGGAATTTAGGGAAGAAGATCGTTGTAGACATAGGAAATCGTTGAAAGACAGTCTAAAAGGTAGATATGAATCACCCAAGGAGATATTCTACCCTCCAGGACGTTGGAAAATGCCAAGAACCTCGGAATGATAGTCGCCAAAGAAAGTACTTTCGCAGTAGACGAAAATCAAAAGGCTGAATTTTATTCGTCCAAGGACAAGAATTTGCCGCCCAGATTATTGAATATATGCATAGTTAAAGCAAGGAGTAACATGAATTCGGAAAAAATTTAAAATTAAAGAAAATAGCCAATAATGAATTTTCAACATCGAAAAAACGTATTATGGTACGAGATTTGAAAGAAAATACCGAAGAAAATAAGGAAGTAGTTAAATATATAAAAATCATCATAACCGTAGCCAAGTCAAAAGGAAAAATCGAATTTTAAGAAGTCATCGTTTTTAAATTCAGAAATCCCACAATTTGAAAACAGGATTGAACACATGAATCGACTGAAAGTTAATCAGAGAGAAGAAAAATCTCCGCAACTAGAAAATAGGCAGGAAATTATTTTAGAAATAAAAGGATGAGTAACGTTAAACCCAGAGCGTCCTGTATATAGGAAAGGATTATTTCCACCTAGGGGTGGCAATCCAACTCTTAACAATACGGTAGTATGCCACGGAAAAGCGACCCAAACTTTTCAAGAGAATAATTTGTTGAAAGATATCAAAAGGAATGAAAGTGGTATACAAGAGAGAAGAATTCCGCCAATTCATGAAATCAGAAATATAAGTAGAAATTTTCCACTGAGTGTAGGGAACATAGAGAGAATAGTTAGAATATGAGAAGGAGAAAGGATTAGAAGAATAGAACTTCAGGACGAAAGAACAATTGCAAGCAGGAACTCAAGAGGAAATAAAGGAAAAACCGATGAGAAAGATCAAGAAAAAGACCCCTAGAAAACCTAAAACACTAGAAGATAGAAAGTCAACTTGAATCAACCAGAAGATGAAGGAGAAAGTATTCCGAGATAAATCATAGTTATCAGACTAGAACACGTGGTACAGTAAAAGAGTTTCCATGGATTTATTCCAAAGCAAAAAGTCAAAATAAGTAATTTTCAAAAGTTCAAAATAATGCACTTATGAAGTAATAATATTGTCAATATTTTTAAACACAGTTGAGATCTAATAGTATAGTAAGCCATTATAGATAAATAATTGGAATTCATGAAATCTTGCCAGATATACACAAGCACGTATCGAAACGTGTAGTCAAAGAAATTGAAACACCCTGTAAATTAACGCGAAATAAATATTGATGGGACTTTCTACCTGAACCATAACGTACCGCGTACCGTTGGAAATATCGTCAAGGAATGAGACAGAAATTATCTAGTGTCGGTTATTCTACATGAGAATCGGACTTTTGAGTAAAGCATAGACAGTAAGAGAAAATTGTGTGTATTTCCTGAAATTTCGGAAGGACTTTATAGACATTAATGAAGTATTAATATAACGGTTATAATTCTCTACCGAGAAGAGATTTTAGCATGTAATTAAAAGTGTTACCTTGATAATGACTAAGTGAAATAACATTAATTGAAAGTAAAAATGTGCGAAAAATATCGGTGATAATAAAGAACATTTTAAAATTATCGTTAACAATTACGGATAATATAATATGGATTTTTGAACTATAACTGAGTTCAAATTAATGATTATCAGCTTCTCACCAAATAGTTATTTACTGAGCATCGTACCGCAATGGAGAGTTTGAACTTTTAATCCAAGTAAGTTCACAATACCCAAGGATGGATGGATATTCAAGCCCATAGTCAGAGTGCAGAGTTGAGGGACCCCCCAGGAAGCCTCATCGCAAGTGTGCAAGGGTGCACAAATTATCCAACTAAATAGAAGGTTGAACCATCACTTTAACACGGAAGAACCTTAGAAACTACCACTCACTGGAACTTTTAAACAAATGTCAGGTGACATTTTGCATCATAGAGAGAAGTCGATAATTACCGTCAAACACGTTCTCTACACGAAGGGTGGCTCGAAAAACTAACGACAAGGCCGTTTACTTCGCTGCAGACTGAGTGGAACTAAGTCATATGGTTCACAGATGATGTTTACATCATCCCTAGTCGAAGAGCAGACATAAGGTCGCTGGAGAATTTCAACCTGATTTCGCCAGACCACAGACGTCTCTATCACAGCAGGTGATGACAGGTCATATCTACAGGGTGGCGTTCCAATTCGAAGCCAGCACCGTCTCAGAAGACACTGACTTGAAAGGATCTTTATTGAGAATTATATAAAGATTTGCATGTTAAAATTAGTATGTTAGAATAGTAATTATATAAGTAGGGATATTGTTGACCATGTATGTAATATTAGGTGCATGATTGAATAAGGTAAAGGTCATATGTTATCATAGGTATTATCAGTAAGAATTTATTTAGTTTGCTCATGGTATGCTAAAACAATTGTCAGAGCCATAACCAAGTTGAGATCCAATACCACTCATCTACCCAAGATATTAGGGTCATGAAAAAGGTATCAATTAGAATTAATACCTTTTAAATGGGGAAAAGGAGGTGTGTTGTGAGCACTCCTTATCAAGTATTTTAAATATAGCCATATGTAAACTGAAACTGAAGAATGCCAATAAAATAAATCAATTTTCGTTCGAAATAAAAAACGGTCGCATTAATAGTAAAATTTATATGACAACTCATAAAGTCGAATACTTCCTCTATTAATTGTGTCGGCACCTCAATCTAAATTCCAATCCTATGTTCAGACCTTCATAACTAATAGTACGCCGGGACAGATGAATGACCGCGGTCTCTTAGAAGCAATAATAGGCTTGGTGATATATCATGGCGGCGTGTCAACTCAAACGAGGCAACTTGCCGACTCATTAAATATAATTTGATTGTGAGGGCGGCATCGTTTGAATACCAACACTATATATATAAGATTCTCCATACTAGAACCTCTCTTCTCTCTTCATTCAGAATCCAGTCGTCGATCTAGTCAGTCAGTACAAAGCTAGTTCAGCTTCATTATGAAGCGAATAAAAGTAAAGTTTAATTTCAATTAGCGAAGATGAAGTCTCATCTTCCTACGAGTAGTAAGCGTAGACTCCGTAGAGTTTATCTGAAGTAGCAAATTAATCAACCATATGCAGAATCATTGTGAAAGTGTAATTCATCAGAAATCATCTCAGTAATAACTAAATTAATGGAATTAATATTTATCAAGAAGCTAAATAATCATATTGCAACAAGTGGAAGCGTAATATAATTCGGTAATAAAACGGAATAATTAAATCAGTGGCTCTTCAGTGGAGGGTAAGAAATCAAACTGTTTATTTGGCAAGGTATATATGTATAGGGTTATAAGAAAATATTCCATTATTAATTTTATAATAAAAGAAATTATTGATTCAACAAAAGTAAAATTATTATCAATTGTTTAAAATAACTGGAGAACAGTTATTTTAATTGTCAGCTCATATTGTTTCTCATTTTAAATTATTGTTTATTCAATCTCATTTATTTAACCAGATGTATCAATAGTTGAATAGTTGTTTTTATATTTTAGAAAATACATATATATATATTATTACAAGTCTTAATTGTATTATTCTTTCGAAACGATTTGAGATTGGTCTTTGTACTGTCAAATTAAGTTCCCTCGCTTCATTACATACTGGGAGAAACAAGATCTCAAGCCGCTCTGGGAAATTGTTCCGTTATTGGTCAATAGACAGATAACGCCCAGTATGGTTAATGCATAGCTAAGTTAACAAAAACTAACGAGCAGCTATGATACCAGCCATACTTAATGTATGGTATAGTAGCATGGGGAAGTGTTGGAAAAACTACTTTGACAAATCTTGATGTCATCCAAAAAAAAATCATCAAAGTTATATATAAAAAAGATTCTACTTATCCATCCGACAATCTATTTCGGGAAAGCTCTATAATGGACACACGGCAGCTTTACTATTATTTTACAAACATCTACCAACATAAAAATGTGCATCAACTTGAAAATATCAATCATGAATACAACACACTTCCAGATAATATTAAAAATACAAAAAAATTAGAAAACTTCAAATACCACCTCAAAAGTTTCATTTTTGAAAACTCAAGAGAAATGATTCATAGAATAATAGAATAAACAGATAGTGCCCTGGTTGTATACTTATATCTATTTCATTATGTACTTTATTTATCGGACTTGTCGATCTTAATGATTTTACGCGTTGATTTTAATTAGTATAACTTATATTTATTACGATTATTTTTTATTTGTTTGCAGTTGCTTTATATATACATATATCTATATCTATTGTCAATCTCAATGATTTTACTCGTGATTTTAATTGTATAAGCTATATTTATCATCATTATTTTTACTGTGGTTTCATCTATATCTATGGACGATCTTAATAATTCTACTCGTTGATTTTAATTAGTAATTGGTATAATCTTATATTTATTACCATTATTGCTTTATCTTATATTGATTTGTGTATTTATGTCACGCACAGGTTTAACCTTTAGTGACTTTTTCCAGTTTATTTACTTTAGCTAGATTACTTATTTACATTCCAACAAGAATTCTACTGTTTATTCTGTAATAATAACATTTTATGAATAAACTTATATTATTATTATTTGGTACTTGAGTAGGAGGGGCATTACTGGCCGCCACTGCGTATGATACCCCCGCTTGTTTCCTTCCCGAGTTTACGGGAAAATATTATTACTATTATTAATACATGGGGAGGGTAGATGTTCACCTATTTTGCCCAAGTAAACGAAATAGTTTGAACACAGTTACAAATTTCACATGGCAAGAACAAAATTGCAATGAGAAATTTAATAAGAGTAACTGAGGGGTAGACATAGTTTATCGAAAGAAGAGAGAAATAAAAACCATGTATGTCAAATATCCCACATGTTCTGCACTGGAACCGAACGAAATAGAGGCCAAACTGATGTTATAGTAGTTGTCGAGTCTGTACTTGAAGGCATTTATGGATGGAGCCAAGACTATGTTGTCAGTAAGAGAGTTCCACTCGTGGAAGACTCTCAAGAAGCTTCAGGCTGTGCCTGCGGAGTCTCCCGTCAACGTTGAGGGTAAGGATGTGGCCCAGATCCACGGAGAAGGTATTACTAAGGATTCTGTATCATTGGATAAGGTCTCCCTGCTTTCTTTTTCTTTCAAAGTTGGCGAATTCAGTGCAGTGAGTCTATTGTGGTACTCCTGCCGGTGGAGATGGGGCACCCGTTTCGTGAGTTTACGCTGAACATTCTCGAGTAGTGTAATGTCTCTGATAGGATCAGTTGACCACACCGCGACATTATATTCGACTAGCGGACGTATTAAACTTTTGTAGAGTTGTATAAATAGCCTGGCGTCGGAGGATTGGCACTACTTTCTAACAATGTGAGCGGTGGTATTGCCTTTTTTACAATATTGGCAATATGTTTCGACCAGGTCAACGATTTGGTTATTGTCACACCAAGGTATGTCTGATAATCCACTGGTTGGATTGGTACGTTGCCAATGTGTTAACGGGTGTCCGGGTTGTTTGGAAGGGTTGAGAAGGATTAACCAGTTCTTACATCGGTCTTCCAGTGAGTGCCAAATCGGGCTGTAGGCGATTCGGTTCGTCAAGAGGGTTACAGGATAGTTTGGTATCATCAGGGAGTGAGAGCAGTGCAAAATTGAAGGTATACCTGACGTATACAGTATCGGAAATTATTTATCTTGGGTACGGTGGTTTCATGAGAGCGTAAAGAATACCTTGCTTTATGTTGAGAGAGCATTACAATTTCGCAATTCGCTCGAGGAAGGGATATTTACGTCACGTCACAGAGATAGGAGAATCAGGGCGGTCCCGGTGGTCAGCTCAGGACGTCAGTATCATACCAGCAGCAGTCGGGAGAATGTGCAATGAAGAAGAATTATTGACGATAATTTCACTTCAGATAATTTGAACAAATTAAACTTAATCATTGATTCAATTCAATCTGTCGGACGACAGGTAGATCAAAATATCTTTGGTGACGTGGTGGCCGCGAAAACAAAAGAAGATTCTCAAACATAAACAAAAGCAAACGATATTTCTGTAAGACAATAAAAACAAAAAACTAATTTCCAACAGAAAAACAATTATTTCTTGAATGGAGAGAAAAAAATATTTACAAGAAAAGATAAACCAAATTAAATATTTTGTGTACGGAATTATTTTATCAAATGTTCGAACAAACTACCATTTTGGGCCAAACAATAGCCGAATCTATTGTACTTTCTCTGCGGTTGTGTAAATAGGTGGCATGTTTCAAAAGGTAATAATTGTCACGATCTCGTATTTTCGCAACCACGGCTCGGCAAGCTGTGCGCTGTGCGTCGGGTGGGGTAACAGGAGGGGCGCACAGCAGTGCGTCTCTGTTTATGT
Organism: Gonioctena quinquepunctata; assembly: GCA_018342105.1. Taxonomy (NCBI): domain Eukaryota; kingdom Metazoa; phylum Arthropoda; class Insecta; order Coleoptera; family Chrysomelidae; genus Gonioctena; species Gonioctena quinquepunctata. The sequence goes on from JAFIRS010000170.1 coordinate 164,133, forward strand.
GGTATTATCATATCATTGCGTTCCTTGTTGCTCGTGTAGATTTCGGTCTATACCCCAGATAAAATGTTTCCGATACTGTATATAAGAATAGAATGGGGCTCAGGACGGACTCCTGGGGGACGCCAGAGAGAACATTGTGCCAGGTGGAGTAGGAGTCGCCCACTCGGGCCTTGCAGTTTCTGTTGATGAGGAACCCTCCTACCCTTTTGGGTAGTGATCCACGAATACCGAAATGTTCTAGTTTCGAAAGTAGTTGTTTGTGTGGTACTCGGTATGAACGCTCTCGAGAAGTCCAAGTATATAATATCAATGGGCTGCCCTTGATCGACGAGGCTTGTCCAATGGTGTACGCATTCGAATAAATTAGTTCCAGTGGATCAATTTAGCCAATATAGGGGTGAGACTTATTGGACGGTAATTACTGGGGTGGAGTTTCTTACTCTTTTTGAATATGGGGGTAACTGACGAGGTTAGCCAGGAAGCTGGGAGGGTTCCAGTATCAAACGGAGTTCGCATTATGTGTGCTAAGGGTTCAGCAAGTTCTGTGGCACAATTGGTCAGAACTGATCCGGATATGTTGTCGGGTCCCGGGAACTTTCAATGTAATAATTTCTTCAGGAAAAATCGATGTCTGTTATTTCTATTTCCAGTCTTGGGAGCATCGGAGGGAAGTTTCCAGCTGGTTCGGTAGTGTAGGTTGCCTCAAATATTTTAGCAAATTCTTCCGCTACCATGGTTGAGGATGAACAAACTGCTTTAGGTCCTTTTTGGCATAGGGAGTTCTCTCATATAATCTCCTTCTATGTGCCACATCTTTGGAAATATTGTTCGAAAACACACGGTGAGTACCAAAATCGCACACGAGTTGTTCTGAATTCACGCCAAAGTCTTCGTTTTGTTTTACATTTTTCAATTATATCATGTGTTACATACGGCTTTCTCCTATTGGTTATAATGAAGAATTATTTCCTGCACCGTGCGGTAAGGGCTGATATGGTATCGAAGAAAAACTTCCATTTGTCGTTGATATTTTGTGCATTGTAAATATTGTTCCATTCAACCATACTCAGTTGGTGCCTCAGGAAGATATAATTAATTCTGTGACGTTACGAGGAGGCGTTTCGGTTATGACCTGTATTTTAAAGCTGATATTTCTATGCTATATAGCAAGTCGACGTCGTTGGTGAGCAACAGGTCTAACTGACAAGGGTTCTGATTTGTTCGGAACCTAGTTGGTTCTTGAAACAGTTGGGAGAGATTGGAGTCTAGGATCATATTCGAGAACAGGGCGGCAGGGTTTCGATTTTCGGAGAATGCGGGTGAGATCCAGTTGGTTGATGGGAAGTTAACGTCGCCCAGTATAATATCGTCGATTGAATTGCTCATTCGTAGTGAGGTTTATTCCACGCCTTATGCAAGGACATCTAGGACATCCTCGATAAATCGCAGTGTGATCCCCCCTGCAATTGGCACACCTAGTCTTTTCTTCCCTAGGTTTTTTACAGTCACGCGAACATGATTTTGCCCGCATTTCACACAAGCGGGGACGACACAGCAGTTCATTTGGCAGTGGACAAACCTTCGGCACCTATGGCACTCACCCACAGAAGCCCTGGTCCTCTGGGGTTTAGCTGAGACTTGGACATTGAAGAGATTTTCGTTTCTTGTTTAGAAGAACTGAAATCAGCTAGAGTGGAGTTTTTTCTCCATTCAATTTATGTAGACGAACTACTGAGTTTGGGACGAACCCCCTCTCAATCAGCTTATTTTTCATATCTATACAGGAAATTAATTCTGGGACGCCCCTGAACACAACACGAAGTTTTTTGTCTTCGGGTAGACTGTACGTATGATGGGGAATGTTTTGATCTTTGAGAATACTTGAAATTGTAACTGGAGAATCAGGGAAATTTTTTATGCCATCATAAACATTCTTTGCTGGTTTGGTTGATTTAATATCATTCGACTCCAATAGCGAGTTGACTGTGAGCCACTTATTTTTATCCCTAACAGTAAAAGGGGGAACGTTTTGTCTTTTCGACGTGAGTGGATGAAAATATACAAATACGTTAAGTAGAAACTGACCTTTTTCAATGCAGAGAGACTCTACTAGAAGTCAAATTCCAGATATTACACGGGTGTGGAGTTTTCCACAGGTTCACTGAGAAAAATAAAATATTGAATGTTTTCTTTTCTCTTTTTCCGCTTTATGTAAATGTGAATATGTAATTGCCGTATGTATTTTTTTCCACTGATTATTGGTAGAATTCACCAGGCCATCGAAAAGGAGGAAAGGGGGGGTTGACATATTTTGAAAATTCACAAAGGCCACAAATGGCCATGTGAACCCTTCTGCTTTTGATGTGTATTTGTCATTGGTAATCCTTTCATCATTGATATGGCGCCGGAATTTGTCAAGTCGTCGAAGGTGGTGAAATGGGATATATTTTAAAAATTCACAGAGGCCACAAATTCTAACGAGGTATCAGTGATTAGTCGTCACAAATTATTTCTCATGCCAACGAGCTGGCTGCAGAAAACCTGGCCAAGCGAGTAACAGACTGAAATATTTTTGAAATGTTAGCACTTACAGAAAGCATGAGAAAGGTTATTAAGTGCCAGGGCAGAATTTGATCAAAAGTTTTGTATGCCCTCTCTCGGTAACATTTTTTCTGCTGCAACCTTACCAATGGAGTAACAGTTTGGAATTACTCTCACAATTTAGTATTTACATAGTGAACAAATAATATATTTCAGTCTTCGTTGAATCTTGTTCTAATACATTGGCACAAAACATTTCTTATTATCAAATTACAACCAAATTGGAGTTTGAACATTTTTCTACTAAAAATAATCATAATTGTTTATTGGATGATTACTTAATCATAATTGTTTATCCCTGAATACTTCTCTAATAGAATATATTGTTACGAAGCATTTTTTCCAAGCTCCGTTACTAAGAACGGCTAACCAAAATTTTGAAGTAATTTTGGTTCGTCCCTGTTTATTTGTGGTTTAATTTCAATTATTATCTGGCTCGTTTAGAAAATAAGTGCAAATATACAAAACTACTGAAATCATCACAAAATCGAGTAAAAGACTTTTACTATTTTTACTATGAGGATAGAAAAAGGTTGATTCATGTTGAAAACGTGAACATTCTCAATTGAATATTTTAGTAAGAACGTATTATGCTTTTACTTAAGGGGACATGAAGATAAGCTGCTTTTTGGTCCAGTTCTTATGTCAATCAGGCAAAAAGAGGGGTCTTTCTTCATACAGTTTTTACTTCCCTTCCGGAAACGGGCTCTCCACTACCAGTACCAAAAAAAAAACCTTTATGGCTTCCGTTCCGAAAAAGTTTTTTTTATTTTCCAGAACCAGTTATTGAAATCGTTCTGCGAGTCGCGACCGTCAAATAAAATAATTTTCCGTAAATCATAAGCATTCATGCGAAAGCTTTGTTCAAGTAGTGAGGTAACCGTAAGTGAAACATTGTTTATAATATTGCACTGTATATTTCCCCCTACAGTGTTTGATAGCCGTTTGAGTTCATCAGGTAGGCGAAACTCTGGATTGATTTTATTTCGTTTGTTGTGAATAATTCAAACGATTCGCACTGGTATAAAATATTCCGGTCCCGTGACTTTCACGATAAATCAAGTATGTATTTGGTTGTTATTTCGGATTGATTTATGTCGTGGGGTATTTTTGTTTAACAAAGAATATAGATTAATAATTCGCATCACCACGATAGCAGGATGCCTCACCAACTGACCGTCGTAACTGCATATATTTTATATTGATTGACAATCCCACCGTAATCGGGAGGATTGCCACCGGCATTTGTTTCATTGTTGACTCTGGCAGGTATTTAACGTATGAAGAATTCATGGCGTTCTGGTAGTCGATGTTGATGTATTAAATTTGATATTTCGCATCTATTTCGCTGCTGTGGAGTACAAATATCCTATGGCAAGAGATCGATAAACCATACGATCTCACAGCACCTCGAGTTACGTTCTTGGGTGCTGTCGAGGGTAACAATATGTCAGTTTTTCTAGCTACTCAAGTTATTATGGCTGGTCGAGCGAGAGCATTTAGCACGCTGATAAATTAATTCACAAGTTACAATTTTCGTTGTTCCCTCCAGATACTTGCAGAGTCCCGTTTCTCATCTTAAATTGACAATAAGACTAATATATAGATATTGGGGCTTTTTAATTTAGAATAATGTTCCCGAAGGTGGTTTCATAAGATACTTGAATTTTATATGTGAAAGTAATCATGAATCTAGTAAGTAATACATGTTGATGTCTCGTACGCAGAAGCCTTGCTTCATACCTGCTTCCTGCTAAATTGGTACTTAGCTAAGGGTAGATCAGGAGTGTTGGGGCTCCGACGAAGGGTGGTGCGAGATATTGAAGTAGTGCAGTTCTCTCTGAGAAGCTCAAAGTAATTATTACGAGTAGCCCGTGAAGTTTTTTTTATTGAAGACGAATTTACAAAGTCATAAAGTTCACTTTCCAAACTTAGATCTCAAAAATAGGAAAATCCGTTTCTGGGGTGACAAAGTGAGATGAAGCGGATATCTTGCAAAGATTTTTGTAGTTATATTTTATCAGAGGTGTTCTAGTTTATGTTCATTGTTGGAACTAATGAACTGATGAGTTTACGTTCATCTGTTTGATTTAGTGAATGAAATATATTGTTGAAGTTCTCATTACCTTGTGTAATAAAGTCAAATTGTGAAATTTGCATAAATTGAAGTTTAAATGAAATTGTTATATTGTGGTTACATTTGGACACTTCTATGGAAAGTACCTTTCCCTTTTCAAGCCTGTGAACTATAGAATCAGAATATTGTTTGAGTTAAGATAAAGACATGTCTATATTACTGTCTGTATAATAAGTCCAGTCCCAAGGGCTGTAGTCAAAGCCTACAGACTTCTGGAGATTTCAATGAAGTCAAAAGACCAGAACTCTGGATATATCCGTAACTCCATCTGTTGCTAATTCAGTATAAAATCTAGCGCCCGAGCGCAAAAGTTTAGTTTAAAAAAAGTTTGAAAAAGTGTCTTGGCGTCATAAATAACGCAACAATTCTAGGGATATAGTTATTATTCCCGACCCTAGAAAATCGCTATACAATATTATTATTATTAATAGCATAAAACTTTGAGAAATGGAAAGTCGTGTGCCAGGTATTTCAAATAGGCATAGACGTGGCACTTATGATTTTTTCAATAGAAAAATATATAAACTCCAATTTGGTTATAGTTTGAAGTTGATACTCCATAGGTATAGCAATGAACCAAATAAAGAGAAGTTTTATGCCAAGGCATTAGAACAAGATTCAACGAGGCACTAAAACATATTATTTTTTTACTCTGTAAATACTAAATTGTGAGACTCTTGGGGTTGATGGATGAGCGCTGTTCATCGCTCGAACTTCCACTGATTTGTTTCCTATATATATATATATATATATATATATATATATATATATATATATATATATATATATATATATATATATATATAATTTATGTGGGAAGTATTTGCTGACTAGTGAGGTACAAAACTAGGGATATTGGGGTAAGCAGCAATGAAAAAGTAAACCCTCTTAGGTTTATCCAAGCTTTCGAAAATGTTTATTTCCATCATCGGGGAGAAACTGTGTTGAGGTTGGTTTCAATGATGTCAAAGAATAGTGATACAGAAGAAGAGAGAACGTAGATCACGGAATAAAAAGAAATTCAAAGTTACTACAACCACATTAGCGTTGTTTAAAATTATATTAATATAAATGTGCACTCTATGTGGTGTGACTTGTCACACCACTAAGAACCATTGAACATCCTTGTTTTATCTGGAAACAGCTTTAAAAACCTGAATCACAAAAGTTTGGGTCAAAACTAATCAAATATTTGTGGAATGGACATTTTGCGGAAGATTAATTATGAAAACACGAAGGTGGTCACGTAGAATATTGAAAATGTTTACATTGTTTTTTCATTGAGTTTCATTTTATTTTCCGCATCCACCTAAACAATACTGAATTCAATCAGGATAGATGATGTACTATTAAGTTTCAATTACAAATATTAATTTAAATTTTATTTACGGGTTGAGAATATTGAATAAGCTCATGTGCATCAATATACAGGGCATGACTTCACCTTGCGAGAAGACTAAATCGTGTTTTCATAATTAATCTCCCCCAAAATGTCTATTCCACAAATATTTGATTAATTTAGACCCAAACTCATGTCATTGAGTTTATTGAAGCTGTTTCCAGATAAAACAAGAATGTATAATGTTTCTTAGTAAGGGTAGAGGAACAAAATGGTATTTGTGTTTTTTTTCCAATCTGGTTAAAAATTGGTACATGAGGTCCTTGTTGGATTCCAAACACATTTTTATTAATTTTTTTTTCGATATCTTGACAATTTGACCCCTTTTTCGACACCACAGACAACTTTTTTATTAATTCCTGCCAAACCTGAGGTCACGTGATATAAGTCGCAACGGATTTTTTAGTTGTCAGACATGCAGTAACGGACCGCCATTAGAGTTTTTCAGAAATTTCAATAACAATTTTTTTTACATATGTAATCAACTTTATGAGGGACACTGTATATATATATATATATTAAAAACTGACCCAAATTATTAATGCCCGAGCAAAAATATGAATAATCACACGTCAATGTTTTTATTTCCCACCGATCATACCGAAATAAAAAATGTGATCCTATCCCTGAAAAACAAAAAAGCGGTGGGGTCGATGGAATAAAGGCTGAACTTCTGAAAAATACAATCCTATTCATCATTGAATCTTTAGTATATTTAATAAACAATTCTTTCACCGACGGTATTTTCCCATCCATGCTGAAACTGACACAAGTAATCCCAATATACAAAAATGGCGATAAAAATGAAGTTATAAACTATCGACCAATTTCTTTGATCACTGCTGTTGCCAAAATCTTTGAAAAAATTATAAAAATCCGACTATTATCCTACCTCAAAAAATATAACATCCTCTCCTGTAGACAATATGGTGTCCGAGAAGGTGTGTCGACACAAGATGCTATCCTAGATCTAACGGCTGAAATGTACTCTGCTATGGATAACAAGGAGGCATCACTATGCGTTTTCATAGACCTGTCAAAAGCTTTCGACACGGTTAGCCACCCACTCCTCCTCAAATCACTTGAAAATGTAGGTATAAGAGGAACCACACTGAAACCGTTCCAAAGTTACCTGCTAAACAGGAAACAATGCGTCAAAATTGGAAAACACAAAAGCGACTACAAGAAAATAGAATATGGGGTCCCACAAAGAACCATTCTGGGCCCAACTCTGTTTAATATCTACCTCAATGACTTATTCTCAATTCCAACAACAGGAAAAATATCTACATATGCTGATGACACAGCCATTTTTTATGAGGACACAACCTGGATTTCCCTGAAAAATAAAGTGGAGATGGATCTTGGAAACATCAAAAACTGGTTTTCACATATACTCCTCACAATAAATTTCAGCAAAACGTACTACCTACCAATTTATGCTTCTGCATGTTACTCACCATCTTTTACTTCCCTTAATGTGTCAAATTCTTTCACCATCACATCTGTAAAACAGATCAAATATCTCGGCATTATTATAGATGACAAGCTCGAATGGGAATCCCATATAATAAACGTGATAAAAAAGCTGCAATTTCTGATGCATCGTTTCAAAGTCCTACGAGATATGCTAGATAACAAAACACTCAAAACGTTATACTTCGCTCTCATTCAAACGCATATTACTTATGGGATACTGACATGGGGATCAGCTGGAAAGACCACTATGGATAAACTGATAGTGACACAAAGAAGAATCCTTAAAATAATTTTCAAAAAAAAAGAACTCATCCAAAAGATGCTCTCTATCTCGAAACGAATATATTTGATCCCGTACAGCTCTTCTTTTTACATACTAATATCAAATGTTTCAAATCAGAACACAAACATCCTAGAATAGAACACGAATACAACACTCGAAATAAACAAAATAATTTCAAAATACCTTACATGAATGAAGCTGTAGGGCAAAAAAGCCACAGCTACCTGAGCCTTAAATTATTCAATACTCTACCAAATCAAATAAAAATTTCAAAAAATCAAAATGAAATCAAAAGAAGATTAAATGACTACATCACTAGCTTGCCTCGTACAGAGATACATAATTTATTATATTCCTAATCATCCCAATATAAACATTTTTCCGTTTTCATATAAATATCCTCTATGACATAACAACCTTCCCAAAAATTTGTCCTTTATTATATCGTAAATGTAATTTTATCTTGAAGAACAAACAGTTCATATATATGTTTATATTAATGTAAGTATATAAAATTGTATAGGTATCTATGTTTCGCAAACACCTAGTGTTAAAAATTAATCTTGTATTTTATTATTTTACTACATGATACATTTTTACTTCCAGTTTATGTGACTTCTCTCTTTTATTAACTTATTCCCAACTTCTGCCTATGTTTATATATTGTACCTGAAGTTGATAAATTATTATTATTATATTATATTATTACATACATATATTTAAATTGTGATCTTTGTATCAGAATGATCCCATTGTATGAAAAATATTACTCCTTTCGGGAATCTGCGCGGGCATGCGCTAGTGGATAAAACGTCCGGTCTATCTCTCTGACTCATTGCAACATGTTTCCATAAATTCTACCTAGCCCGTAAAATTAACTGAACATTTCAGATCCGCATTGTCCAATCAACATCAAAAGCGTTATGCACATACACAGTTCATTTTCCATTCTATATAATTTGCAACGAATTCACCCATAATCTAGTTCAAATAGTTTCCAGGCTGGGAAATAATTGAATTTTAACCATCACGTTATTTTCCGTGGTCACCGGTTCATCGAAGAACAAACAGATTGTTCGACGTTGTCAGTGTCAAACGCAAATGGATTCTCGTTCGGGATCAATTAATTCGCTGAATTGATCCTATATGCTAATTGTATGCACTTCGAGCAAGTTTGGATCACCGGACCATTATCTACTGGAACCAGGTAGTTGAAAGTATTTGTTTGGGTGAAACGGATTGGTTACATCGTAACACCCCATAGAAGGGAAGTTCATTCTGTTTTGATGTCCATTAGTGAATATGGCATCTAGTAACACACTTAAGAAAAAATTACCTCCATCTCGACTATGCACTAGGTTGATTATTGGAGTATCGATTTTATAATTTCGTTTTCCATCCACCTTTCCATTAGTTGTTTATAAAACTTGATTTCATTCACCCACGGAGATCAAACGACAGTATGTCAACCCTATAATGGAAGAACCGTAACTTTCCTTACTTTTCATCAAGGGGCGTATATGGAATTGAATTATTAGCCCAACTGAAGTTATAGGATAATCATATCAAACACAAAGGCACCATTGGGAAGTCAATTTCATCTAATTTTCAATATATTCCACTTCAATGCTTTTATAATTCTGAAGTTATTATTCAGTGATAAATGATTCACCGTCCCAAGAATTGAATGAAGTTGGCTTTGATGGGAATTAGGACCAGGGAGTAAAACTAATTTTTTATCGCTGAGGTTTCGGAATTAACTTATTTCTTTTCCAAAGCTGAAATGACAATATTTACATATACAGATTGACCCATTTGAAAGCAGGCCACCAATCTAGAACTGTTATTTATAATCCGATTCGGAAGTTTTTTTTTCAGTAGATAGATTATCAATAGTTCTAGTTATATGCCATAAATTCGAAATAAAAATAATAATTTCACGGCAAACTTCGAATTTTTTTAGGGTCAAAAAACTAAAAAAACATACTATCGATTTTTTTTAATAAAATTTGACGACGTAACTGGATTTGTGATGCTTTCAAACAGGTGTGACCATGATTTCACGATGAAATTATTTTTTTCAACAGAAATATGGCATAAGTAAAATTAATATCACTTTATCAAAATATTTCGAATAGTCGTCATATAAATCACAATCTAGTTAAAAATTTCTTTTAAAATGCTCTTTCAGGTCGTTAGCAGTCGAGTTTGTAAACAGCAGTCATTCAAAATGGCGTCAAATTATGTTTCTCCCAAACGTAACTCCATAGTATAGGAGATAGTTATGTCCATCAGAACACTGCAGTTTTTTGCCAAAGAAATTAAATGTACACCTTTATCAAATAGTAATCAATAATCAATAATAACCAATATTGATAACATAAATGAACTACAACAAAAGAATGGATTGAAATGAGTGTGCCTACACAATAATTTTCGTACTTTTCAACCAAATCCCGATTTAATTCGATACATTTATTCTACCATTTTCTAATGCTAACTAACCGTAAGATTCGATCATTGGTTCGGGGTAATATCTGTGCAAGCCTGTCTTATTCTTTCACGCAGTTCCTCTCTGTTGGTTAAAAGTTATTCCAAATGTCAATCTTGGTTTCATTCAAACATGCTTGGGATACCGCATTCCAAAAATATTATTTTTATTAGGAGGCTTTGTAACTTTAGTTGCTATAGAGATGACAAGTCATCAGAACAATAGACGAAAAGACACAAATTTGTCAGTGTTGATAGTGAAATTTATAACACTTCAAGTACCACACTAATGAAGAAGTTTGGCTGATAATTTAACTTTGTAGGAGAAAATTGAAATAGTAAGACTTTGCGGTAACAACGACAGATCCGAGAGGAAAGTATGTAGACTTTTCAATAACATGAATCCGGAGCGTCGAAATATTAGCAGAGCTACAGTTGGCCGAATAAACCAAATCTTCAATCGGTATGGAGCTGTTTGTAAACATATTCTGAAGAATAGTAATATGGTACAAAGACAGAGACGGAATAATTCTGAACGAATTCGAAATTATTCCGATAATAATCCGGAAACAATAGTGGGAATTGCAAGTTTGGACATTAACTTACCGCGTGAAACAATAAGGAGAAATCTTAGGAAATAGAATAAGATGAAGCCCTTTAAACCAAAGTTTCTTCACACCATAGGAGAAGGCGATGATGAAAAGAGGATGGAGTATAGTTTATGGGCTCAAGGAGAATATCTGAATAACAGGAATTTTCTGAACAAAATTTTGTTCAGTGACGAGGCAACATTCACAACCAATGGAACAGTCAATTCTCAAAATACAAGGTACTGGACGGAAGAAAATCCACATTGGATAATAAATTGCAGAAGACAGACAATAAATGTTTGGTGTGGAATATTACATACCAAAATAATTGGCCTCTTTTTTGTTTAAAGCAATTTGAATGGTCAACATTATTTGAATTTTTTGAAAAACGATTTTTTTAACGCTATTGATAAACTTCCACTGGCAGAAGAGGCTCATCTTCTATTTCAATTAGATGGCTGTTCCATCCACAATAGCAGGATTGTGAGAGATTGGTTGGAAGAAACTTTTCTTAATCGGTGGATAGGGCGATATAGTGCATTGATCGAGTTTCCCCCCAGATACCCGGACTTGACTCCATTGGATTTTTTTTATCGAGCTTCGTTGAAGAAAAAGTTTACAAAACTCGCCCAACGAGCAGAGAGGAACTGCGTGAAAGAATATGACAGGCTTGCAGAGATATCACCCCAAACCAATTATCGAATGTTATGTTAACATTAGAAAACGATACGATAAATGTATAGAATTAAATGGAGATTTCGTTGAACAGTCCGAATTTTAATGTGTAGGCACTGTCACTGTCAATTTATTCTTTCGTAGTAGTTTATTTATGTTATTAATATTGGTAATTAAATTATTGGATGTAAAGATGTGCATTTCTATTCTTTGACAACAAACTGCAGGGTTCTGAGAGACATAACATATCCTACATAGAGTTGTTATGTTCTGAAGGAGTATTTTAAACCATATTATTTACAAAATTGTGATTTATATGACAACTATTTGAATTATTTCGATATTGATTATGCTATATTTCTGTTGAAAAAAAAAAAAAAAATTTTATCGTGAAATTTTGGTCACACCCATTGAGGTGGACATTTTGAACATCTATCGTGATTTTGATTCAGATTTATTTCTGGTGTTCCGTTGTTTACTGTTGTTTGAAAATTAGCGTTAAAAATGTTTCTATGTTGAATTGAAAAAAAAGTTTTTAAAATTGTTTCACATTTTGACAAACACATGCATCTATTAATTCAAATTAAAATATTTTGAAAACGGCAGCTTTCAGCGACTTTTGGAAAGCAGACCTCTTTCACGTAAGAATGATAGAGAAATCGATTTTTTTCTTCTAGAAAATATGATACATACATGCACGACAAAGTTGTGACTCCCAAAAAGAGACGAAGACCTATAGGCGGCGCCCCATACAATTAAGGGCCAAACTAAGATCAAGTTTGAATTTCCCATGATAAAAAATCCGCAAATACCAAATTTTGTCCAAATATCGGCATTATTTCAAAAAATTATTTACGAAAAACCAAAATAAAAATAAATTTTCAACACCTTGTATATAAAAAATGAAGGCCTTGCGGACTCATGCTTATAAGAACTTTTCACCTTATAAATAACTGAGGATTCGTCCTGTGAAATATCAGACACTTATTACATAACACCCTGTATAAGCATGTTATCGAGAAAAACCCTGCATAATTTTTATTGATTTGAATGACAAGAAAGCGAGTTAATAAAAACGTGGTAAAATATCCAGCGTTTACATTGAATTTATGTCACGTGGTCACAAATTTCGGGATCTATGAAATTTCGTTCAATCTGTTTGTCTCGAACATGTCTGAAGTTCGACACAATTCCTTTGAGAACTAGATTACCACAGTATCAATGTTACTTTTCTGCTATGGAGTTAACTTTGTTCCCTTCTACTTTCCTGAAGGTATGTGAATCGAAACCCCCGAAGGTTTCGGCTCTCGCGGGGGTTTTCACGGTTTTATCAAAAAACGACCACGGAAGCACGTATTACATAGACAGGAGCTCGGAGAAATGAATTTACTCCAGTAATGCGAAGTATTTCAGGAACGGGAAACCGTTTCTTCATATTTGCAGGAATATTTGTTCCGTAATATCAGAGGCACAAAATTGAACTTCTATAGGAAACAAATAGATGGTTTGGAAAACAACTGGAGAGCTGTACCTAATTGGCAATGTTGCTGAATTATTAATGTTTCATATCTCAGCTGGAATTTCGAACGACATCGATCCTCGTTATTGCTCTACAATGTTTGTTCGGAAAGTTCTCAATGGACCTTTACATTTACGAAAAAAAAATTCCAAAACTTATATAGGTCGATTATATTTCATATGAAACGTCCAATTGATTTAAAATGCCATCATATATTTTTTATTTCGAAAAGATATTGCGTTTCAAAGTGTACCCGTGACGTCACGTTCATCGAAAACTACCCCCTCCATAATCCACGTTCAGAAACACGCATTATTACTGTTCTTGTCAAAAATATAGCTCACTGCTTAATATACACCATTAATATATAATTGAACACTGTTTATTGATAGACTCATCAACAAAAAAACCCATTTCAACAACGGTTTTCTTCATTTAAAACATTAAAAGTTTCTGAACGGGCCTTCCTTTTGATGAAGAGCGACCAGTGGCAACACCGCAACTATTAAAGACAGTTCCCATTAAAATCATATTGACATTTGAGGTTAATGTTTATTTTTATCAACTTATTAATTTCTCAATATCATAAACGATTTGGTGTGTTTATAATGAAACAAGGCTTCGTAAAAGCAGGTTCGGAAAATTTGCCAAGGATGGATTATGAAATGCTTTGTTTATGCCCAAGAACTAAGTGAACTAATAACTAAGGATTCAACACTAGCAAATCAATGAGCGCGTTTATGGAACCCCTAGTAGAAGAACTAAGAACCATGACTAGAAAGTTGCCCAACTTTTAACTAAGAACTTTGGTTCTTAGTTGAAACGTTCGTGATTGTTTAGATATAATCAATCATAAATGCATTATACTGTGAATATATATGTAGGCTTTGTCTGTTTGTATTATAATATAAATAAATTCATATTCGGTACCTGTTAGTGTTTCCTTCATATGATGAGTCGAATATTTATTAAGTTTGAACTACTGAAAATATAATTAATAATTTAGAATGAATAGACTTGAAGTATGTTCATACAAATTTCGTAAATTTTTTGAAAAATTATTTACTTATTTCACACCAATTCTTTGTTGAGGGATACTAATCTATTTTTTACAAATACAGGCTTACATTTTCTATGGTAAAAATTTTCCCTATGGTTACAAAGCTATAGAAAAAAAAATATTTCTGAAGATATTGGCATTCATGAAGAGAATGTGACAACAAACCTTAGAAAACTTTGACATAATACTGCACATTCTAGTTATTCAAAGTATTTTTGAATTTCAATCAATCAAAATAGAAGAAATTATTCTTATCGACAAAGTTGTTCAAGAATTCTTCCACCGTATGCTCCTGAAATAAATTGTATTGTGCCATTTGGAGTAGCAGATATTAAAAATTTTACAGTATTGCATTTTTTCTATTCTGACCAAGTCATGAACAGACGAACAGGATCAGAGAGTTTTTCAATTTCCAGACAATAATTGAATTAACTTTCTTATAGCGAGCTCTGAAAGGGATCGGCAAATTTCTTTCAATTTCAGATATTTCAGGCCAATATATAAGCTCTTATAAATAAACTATTTGCCATCATAGGCACAGATTTTGTGAAAATCTTGTGAACACTTGATTTACTCATATCAGTCATCAGCCAATCGAGAGTATACATCCCCAACCCGTATCTTTTTTAAACTTATCAGAACATCCATATATTTAATTTACTCAATTTTGGTAATGTATTTCACAATGTGGTAAACATTTTCAGGGAGCCCCAAATAATATTACTCTTCTTTTCTATAAGTGCAATAGATAGGCGCTGGCGCTGCTGTCCTTCGATATTTTCACAATCAGGATCGGATGAAGACTGACTAGGAATATACTCAGAATTTTTTTGGTGGTGTTATTTTGGTGAATCGGATAATGTACTAGCTTGGCTACTGCTAGGAGAAGAACTATTCGAAACTCTTGAGTAAATATTTCCCATGGATGTAATGTCACTCAACACAGTTTTACTAGCTGAAGGAGTGATGTTTTCATTTGGTTTGGGTTTCTTCATCGTTGGTAGGTCATATACTTATGATGAAACATTGTCAGACCAATGTCATTTCAGGTTGATATGTGGACAGACATCTTGCTTCAACATAAATTTGGATCCCCTTGTTCTAGCATATTCCTAATTCGTAGTATCTTCTTTCAGCTGGAACCAAAGAACAATATGTTTATAGTACTGGATATAAAATACAGTACTGATCGATGATTTTGCAAACTTGCATTGAGTGAAATTAAAGATCGTTCCTTGATGTACTCACCTGGAAATGTTCTGCACAAAAGCATATATTTCCGCTTTTTATAAAAGTTTGATTCACTTTCACTGGTGTTCAGACAACCGTGCACATAGCACTTTTTAGAAATTTCATAGTTATTAAAATTAGAAAATAATTTCCGAAATTTTTCAATACCAATCATTCATGGCGAGCTTGTTCATTTGCAGCAGTTCTCTGCATATCTCGTGTCTCGTATCAGTCGTATCAGATATATGCAAGAAAAAGAGCTGAAGAGAGAAAAACGATTGATAATATTCTATTCCGTGAAGCAAACGAACGAACCTATCAAAGTATCAAATAACAAATGTCATTACGTCACAATTCCATGATTCGCAACTCATACAACGATGCCAAATCAACTTTTAGTGAACGTGACGTCACGAAACCACTTTTTTCCGGATTATGAAAAAACTACTCATCAGAAAAATAAAATAAAAAATCCCAAGTGATATTAGCACATATACTTCCTAATCACAGTGTTTTCACATAGTGCATAAAAAGGTCCATTCAGATCTAAATAGGTACTATGTTGATTATCGGGTTGGGGAGATTCGACAATATGAAACGGTATATTCGATAGAATTACCATAATCCTAATTACGAATGAAAATTGAGTCTGTGAAAAATATGAAAGAATGAAAATTGTGGCATTTCAGACAATTTTCCTTTTTTCACATACGCAATTTCCATTCGCAATTATATAGTCGGCAGAAATATTCAGTGGTCAGAAATCGGCACCTGACCCTCGACTGAAGCCGCCAATTCACGTTGACGTTAGGGAAAGGTAAAATTGGTCTTCCCCCAGATTCAATCACTGGAAGGTTCTTCATCATATACCGGGTGATTCTCTAAGGTGGCTCACCCCTATTACTTTTTTATTATTGAAGATAGAAAAACGAAATTGGAGGTTGTGTATTATAGTTCAATTTACATTTTTTTTGAAATATTTACTTGCTTTGCGGAACTTCCGATTTGACCGGAAATGACCCCAACTTTCGGTTTTTAAATGGGACATCCTATATATTTTTACTTATTTCGATCGAGAATGACATTCTGATTCCAACAACATCTCATTTGTCAATAATTGACAAATAAAGTAATTTTTATTCCAATTCTTATTTTTCGATCTAGAATGCCATGGATCGTCTGAATCGCTTCATTTTCGATCAAGTAACATGGAAAAAATTGACTTTGAGGCTTATGGCTTCATAGTCGTGTTAGGAATTATTCAAAAGTCACAAATATGAAAGTTTCTTGACTTGATTTTTTCATATGGAAAGGGGGTGGCTCGTCGGCTTTTTGTGAAAGATCATTTTCTTACGAATTATTTGATACCACACAGTTTCACTTCATTTTTACAATTTTTCTGAATAATTGCAAGAAAAGATCATACCTAATAACGAATAATACGTATTCGGTATACTTATGCACTAAGTCCTGTTATTCTAGTTATCCGTGTCAAACAGTTGAAGCTGTTGCTAGGACTACCTAAACAAATAAGCTGATGAATATGCTGTCACTTTCAAAAATTTATTTGTTGCGTAGTTTATAATTTGATATAGAAAATCATACTAGAAACGTGAGAATTGACATGTTGCTAGTTTACGCAGAAGCAATAAATAATGCAACTGATGCAGCTCGAAGTTATGCTCATAGATTCTCTAATTGTCGCCATCCCACTCGGCATTATTTTCCAAAACTAGAAAGGAAAATGCAAAATGAACCAGAAAAAAATTACAATAACTTCATCGTCAGTGAAGAAAAAGAAGTAGACGTGTTGCCCTAAGTGAATTGTACGGCGTCAATTCGCCAAATTGTTTCTGAGTGTGATATAACTTATTGGTTGGTTTGGAGAATTCATCACGAATATAATTATCGATCATTCAAGTACCAACTACACCAACATCTTCACGATAACGACCACAACCGGAGATTGACTTATTGCAACTGGTTCTTGACTAAATACAGATGAGATGTACGTTTTCCATTTAAAATTATTCATTCAGATGAAACTCGATTGACCAATCGGAATAATGAAAGGTACTGGTCTCAAACAAATTTACATCTGATGCAAGAAGGAGATTTTGAAGAGCGATTTGGTTCCAATTGCTGGATGGGTATTATCGGAGAAAAACTTTTGGGGCCAATAATTTTAGACGGACAACTTACTGCGAAAAGATATCTACAGTTCCTTAGAAATCAAATTGATGATTCCATTGGAGATTTGCCACTGGCTAACCAAGTTGATATCTATTTTCTACAAGATGGAGCGTCACCTCACAATTCTCAAGTCGTAAGAGAACATCTGAATGACACCTTCCCAGAAAAGTGGATTGGCACTCATATTCAGTGGCCATAATGTATTATTTCTTTTTCATATTCTAGATCACCAGATCTAACTCCGCTGGATTTTTTTTTCTGGGGAACAATTAAAAATCAGGTATATAACACAGCATCAGCTACTCGTTAAGAACTGGATTATAAAGTGAGGGTGGCATTCCAGAACATCACTGCGGAACAGCTAATCATTGTGGTGCGCGAAACAGTTGAAATTTGCCGTTATCAAGGAGGAGGTCATTTGAAAAATTCAGAACCTCAATGGACTAATTTGCGACTTTTGAATCATTCTCAAAACGACTGTGAAGTCATAAGCCTCGAAGTCATATTTTTCCCATGTTACTCGTTCAAGAATGAAGCGATTTACATGATCCATGCCATTCTAGTTCAAAACGTAAAAATTGAAATCAAAATGACTTTATTTGTCAAATTTCAACAAGGGAGGTGTTGTTGGATTCAGAATGTCATTCTCGATCGAAATAAGTAAAAATATATAGGATGTCCCTTTAAAAATCGAAAGTTGGGGTCATTTCCGGTTAAACCGGAAGTACGGCAAAACAAGTTGATAAGTCAAAAAATGTAAATTGAACAATAATACACAATATCCAAATTTCGTTTTTCTATCTTCAATAATAAAAAAGTTATACACCTTGGAGAATCACCAGGTATATGTGCCTTATTCGTCCTTAGTTACACTTTATCACATTTTACGGATTTTATTTTCTCCACTACATTGTAAGTTACCCCCATATTATTGTATAACATGATATTTTTTTTAGTTTCCTTCATCAGTCATTGTATTGCCCACTTGAAGATGAAAGCATATACGTTCGAAACATGTCTTCAATCAATTGTTTGGACTTGGTATCCAATCTTCGAAGAATTATGCATTTGTGGAGACTACTTTGTCATCATCCCCTAAACTTTGATCTTTCTTTTAGAGTATGGACGACTATTTCCGTATTATCACTATGTTATAGTGAGGAATTTGTGGCATAGCAGACACATTTTTAAATTCCAGAGAAAAACCATCTTTGAGCAGGATTCGAATCCACGACCTTGAGATTACTAGTCTTATGCTCTACCTCTTTTTTTCTGGAATTTAAATTTTTTTCTGCGATGCCACAAATTCCTTACTATTTTCTTTATATTACACAGACATGAAAATTGATCACTCTTGTAATCAGGTTAGGCAAAAATAAATCTCGTTTTTAGTGGCCGGAGATCAGAGCCGCCTGAAGCCGGCAAATTTTGCGACGTTGGCGATAGGTAAAATCTGTTCTTGATGATCATAGACAACGCACGAAGATTCTACATTTCATATTTTCACTTTCCATGTGTCAACAACTAACATTGAATTCTGGGAAAAAATGGTATCGCGAGACGCAGAATCCAGGGTCTTCGACAACTCAGTTGGTAGAGCATAAGACTAGACATAAGACATTGATAGCCGAGAACTCCAGGCTATCAATGGAAAACAAACTTACGATATATAAGCAAATTATCCGGCCAGTAATGTTATACGCCTGTCTGGTGTTTTGCAGCCTGTCAGAAACAACACAATTGAGGTTGAACAGGATGCAAAACAAGGTGCTCCGAATGGTAACAGAGCAATAGATCCGACTGAATGATCTGCGGGAGCTGGCAGGCGTTCCGCCTATACAGGATTATATCAAAAATTTCTCATATGAGTTCTGGAAGGATTTTATACAAAAAGTCCACTGACAAGAGCCTACGATAATGAGCCCAGATAACATGGTGGGCTCATCTATCAAAAACTGGACATCTTCTTCGAGAGACGATAAGCTGCACAGAAAGTCAAATAAGGTGATTATGAAATTTTATACTTTTATTATACCATCAAGGCATTCATCCAAGTACTGATCGTGGTCGAACATAAATCTTTTTAAACCTGTTTTTTTGCCCTTACTTTTACCAGGCTGTGGCTAAAAACTCAGAAACTTTAACGCTATATATATATATATATATATATATATATATATATAATATATATATATATATATATATATATATATATATATATATATATACATATAAATATATATATATGTATATATATATATATAATTCTACTGTACGTGTGTTGTCACTGAACTCCTCCTAAACGGCTGGACCGATTTGAATGAATTTTTGTGTATACGTTTGGGTGGCGCCCTGGATGGTTCAGATTCACAAATCATAACCCTAAATGTTAAGGGTGGTCCACCCCCTAATTTATTTTATATTTTTCAGACAACATTTTTGTATGATACAGCATCTAAAAATATATACAACCCTAAATTTTCACCCTTCTACGATCAACCCCTATTTTTTTGGCAAAATTTTTATTTTTATGTTGTCATGACTTAGAATAAAAAAATTCATATTACTCTTAATTTTTACCCTTCTACGATCAACCCCTATTTTTCCTTTATAACATATATATATATATATATATATATATATATATATATATATCACTCAATGCTCGAAACTAAAAATCACAAAACTAGAGAATACACGCAAGTAGGAGTCCCATTAGTGAAAATTAAATTTGTTAAAAGTTGTGATAATAATATTGGGAAATTCGTAAGCACCGCGAAAGAGTCCCCCACTGCCCCCTCTGGGAGCGTGCGCGATGCTTACGAACCGAGAAACATACTCTCCCTATGGCAACATAGGGAGACTTATGTAACCCGCGCCTTTCCACAAACCCCATCTTACCCTTTTGACCTCTTTACCCTTCCCTCACGAGAAGTGGATAAACGACGGAAGGAATAGGATGAAATGTAAAATCATTACAAATTATAGATGTACCGTACTACAGTAAATAAACCCTTGTGAATTTGAATGAGACTATAATCTTAAGGTAGTGAGTTCGAATCCTCTCGAATATGGTTTTTCTCTGGAATACAAAAAAATTGTCTGCAATGTCACAAATTCCTTACTATTTTCTATATATTCACAGACATTGAAATTGATCACGCTATATGTTAGTCCAAATATTCCAGAACGTTTTGTCGTTTCGAATGATCAGAACCTATCCCGCAGTCAAAGATTATGGGATTATGAGCGAGTTATTGACATGATACTGCAGTTTTTTGCACTGAATAAAAATGTATTCACCTGGCTCCAGTGGAATATATTCAATTTACTTTTTCGTAGTGCTACACAATCCCTAACTCTGTGAATTTTTCTGTATATCACAAGTCATCGGCGAATACAGAACATTTTGAATCTTAAACTACAAACATAAAATGAGAGAACGAATAATAGTCGCCTAAAATTTTAACCTTCTGGTACTCCAGAATAACCGTGTTTTTCAGACATATACTCTTTGTATATGACGAAAAAAACACCACTTCTCAGATAGCCACCAAATTACTGTGAGTTATTCTTCAGTAATTTATAGTTGCTCTTTTCATTAAAAAAATCATGATTAAAGTGGTCCAAGTTTTTACGGAAGTCTGTATAAATTGTATCAGTTTGTGACTTCTACCCCAGGCTGTCGTTGGTATCATAAACAAACTGAAACCGATTAGTATCTAGTGTTTTTTTCACGAAACCGTTTGATGTGTATTAGATCATTTTCCCAAGAAATGTGTACAAACTATAACGTTTGTTCACACATGATAGGGAATTAAATCCTTGATGGCAGGGAAATCTGTGCATTCAGGCAGTCTATTGCCAATAAACCTCTGAATATGTAATGGAAATGTATGCAGTTGTTAACTCTGGAATGCTTCAAATAGAGTTTATGTGGGCAAATAGCGCAACGGTCCCCACGTCATAGTAGTAACATAAGTAGAAATATTACTTCTGACAATTATTTCACTTCTATACCACACGCTAATGATTTAACGAAAAACCTGTTTCAAGTGAATACGTAACGAAAGAATGAACATGAAATTCGCCTAATTTATCTAGACAAAAGAGTACGCAAATAATTTAGCACCACTTTGCATGGAGAGTGGAACTCAACAAAGGGATGATAGTGTGACCAATCACACCTCACGTGCCAGCAGCCTTTCAAATGATTAATTTCTTAGGAAAAATTAGGTTTTGAAATTTTAATTATTTTTGATCGTCGAGCAGTTGGCAAATTTGATTCAACTCTAAAATTAATAACTTGCGTGGATTCAGAAATGCAGACAGGAGATGATTGCTAGAGAATCACAGATATATTTTTCATTCATCAGAGTGACTGTATCGACCCAGTACAGGGTGTTGTTTAATTAGAAACCCAACACTTCAGTTCACTTGTTACCAACTAGGAAGGGATTTACTGGCTCACGGAGCTAAATGAGTCAGGGCTGTACAAACAAGCGTATGCAGACGACTTGGTATTGCTGGCTCAAGAGCAACGGTAATCATCATGAAAGCTCTTAGGAGAGTCGAACAGTGGTGTTCTACCGGAGGGTTGAGAGCCAATCCAGAAAAAGCGGACTTGGTACTTTTGACCAAGAAACGCAAAATAGGAACTCTTCTAGATATGTAACTCAGGAAGACAGCTTCCGTACAAAGGGTCGACGAAACACCTTGAAGTCATCATCGACTACAACCTGACCTAGAAGCAGACTGGAAATCGCACCAAGAAGGCTACCTGACCCTACTGGGCATGCAGGAGGGCCTTCGGTAAGACATGGCGCTTGACACCAAAAACTCTACATTAGATATATATGGCGATTTTTCGCCCGACGCTAACGTACGGGTCCATCGTCACCACAAGAAGCAAGTATAGAAATGAACTAGATATAGTACAAAAACTGCCTTGCCTAGGAATGACAGGTTCTATGAGGACGACGCCTACCAGAGCTCTGGAAGTACTGCTGTGACTGCCACCTCTGCACCTAGTCATTGAACATGGAGCCATGCGTACTGCCTACAGACTCCTAGGTACAGGCCAATGAATTGGCACGGAAGCAGACCATGGACACTCCAATATTTGGAACAAGGCAAAAGAGGGCTGTCCAATCCTACCAATGGAGAGAGATATCATCCCGCCTGTTCTAAAAAAGACCAAAAATCATCATTCCTACGAGGGATGAATGGAAAGACGCTGCGCTTGGCAGACACCCTGACTACGGATCAACCTGATATACAGATGGATCAAGACTTGGGATCCGGCGCAGGAGTATACAAGGAAGGTACAAAAACAGAAATATCAGTTCTTCTAGGCAAAGACGCCTCAGTGTTCCAGGCCGAAGTAAATGCTATACCTGCGTTCGGAAAAGCCTTGACAACTGAAGTCGATGATCTATTTTCATCTATTCAGACAGGACGGCAGCAATCATGGCGATATGATCAAACAAGATCACATCCAAATTGGTGTCCGAGTGTAGAAACGCCATAGAAAAATTGAAAAAAAAACAAGAATAGTCAGCCTCACAGGTGTTCCTGAGAACGAAGAGGTGGACAGAGTAGCCAAGATTGGATCGTGAAAGACTCCAGTCGGACCGGAACCAATATTGGGAATACCCAATAACATGGCCATCTCAAACATGGAGGGACTGCTGCAGAATCAGTTCATCTAGACATGGCAGGAGGTGCCATGCTTGAAGCAATCGAAGTTCTGAATAAAGGAGTCATCGAAGAAACTGTCGAGAGACCCTGTCACTTAACAGACGGGATATCAGGACTGTGACTGGGCTCGTTACGGCACACAATCACCTGAACAGGCACATGGAACTCATCGGGATCAGAGATGATCTCTTATGCAGATGGTGCCTGGAAGATGACGGGACATCGTCGCACATCCTTACTGAGTGCACCGCTCTGATGCCCCAGAGGAAGATCAATCTGGGTAGCATAATTCTGAACCCATAAGTTGTCAAAGAGATTCAGCTGAGGAAACTGCTGAGTTTTGTTAGAGAAATGGGCATGCCCAGCTGATTCTCAGATCACGTGGGTGCACAATGGGCCCAAGTTAAATATTTTTCATATTCTTTTATGTTTAATTCTAAGAAAAATTAATATTAGCGGTAAAAATTGTTTTTCAAATAATTCAGGCAATCGGGATATTTTATTTTTCATTCTAAATAGAATGTTGTTGGCGTATGTTGCCAGTTAAAAAATATTTTGTAAAGTTAGCCATGGATTTGACATTCACTACTCCTGTCAATCAATATTTTATTTGTGGCATTATAAGTTTCTCATAACATTGTATACGATCATGAGTTAGTAAAAAAGTGATAATAAAATGAACTTTCAATCGTATGAATTTTGTTCATTTTGCAAAGAGTCACAGCACATTGAAATGTACCATAAAAATGTAAAATATCTAACATACCTAGTGAAAGAATCTGAATTAAATCCTGAGCAAGAAAACTTATTTGAAGAGATTCGCAACATTCTGCGTGATATTGTGCCTTCTTTTGGACATAAATCTAATACTCAAAAAAATAAACTGGAGTCTCAGTATTATTTTTTTTTATGAAACACAGGCATATTGTTGAAAAAACACAGGTACTGTGTTTTATTCACCACTTAGGAAAGAGAAGGTAGAAGTGGAATTTTAGAAGAATTTAAAATTAATTAAGAATATTATAGAATGTACACCTTAATAAATTGTTGTAATATTTCCAACTTATAAAGTGAGTAAATAAAAAATATTGTCAATATTATTTCAATATTATTTTTGTCTAATTATATGATAGCTGTCATGTGCCGGGAAATTTCCACTTAATAATTTCACGTCTACATGCTAATGTGGATAAAAAAAAATCAGAAAATTTGCTGGTTACCATAGTAACAATGTCGGAATAAAGCATCTGATTGGTTGAAAATGACTGGTATAAAATTTTCGCTGTAATTTTGCGATAATTGACAGGAGGGAAATATTAATTATCATTCGTAGCTTCCATTAATAAATATTTCTATACGGTAAAATTGCACAAATATCCCCGAAATGAATTTATTGACATAACACAAAAACACAATGTAGATGGAATCTAACACCTCACTACTTATCGTGGGATGCTGGAAAGTGTCAGGGATCGTGGTTGAAAAAAATATGTCACACGGAACGTAAAAGTAAAAAACAACCTCGTCGAATGACCTCATTATACCTAACATCTTTTCCTATTGTTGCAAATAAACAAGGATTTTATGACATCATGCGCGAAATTAACGGTGGCATTTAGAGTCCGGACTTCCATTCCGGTGGTTGCTTAGTACACCTGTTATCTACGGTTATAGTTATTTACGTAAGCATATACAACGTAGCCTGCACGAAAACGGTTCTAGGTGTGCATCTGAGAGATTTATTGAACTATTTGAATTATTACATTTTTATTCACTCGGCTGTGGTGGGATGTAACGGGGTATTATCGTTTTATATAAATTGGATTCCCACAATTCTATACTGTTCGATGGCTATAAATGGGTCTCGAATAATGCAAGCTCTGATTCTCGGCGTCAGTGGCGTCTGTTAGGGAGAGTTGGGATGATATAAATGATTCTCAAACAATTATAATGATAACGTTTATTTAGACAAGATTCACCAAAACTTGTTTCCTGTGTTGGAAATAAAACGCTAAAGTGTAATCGCGAGTGTTTAGTACTCACTGTGCGGAAAGATACACATATTTCAGTTTGGATTTAAAGAAAATAATAAAATGAAAAAAAAAATTTGGTACAGCTATACAGGGTGAGTCTGAATAAGACCGACAAACTCCGACTATAGATTCCTCACCTCATTTCGAGGTGAAAAGTTACCATCAAGGTATGTCCTGAAATGCATTCCCTCTGAGATACAGGATGTCGAAAGTATGAAAAAAATTAAGATTCAATTTGTTTTCTCCAAAATATCTGAAGAAAACAATTTGAAACTCGGTACACTAATCAAGGTTCATCAACTTGCTAAATTGAAGTTACAAGGTTTTTATTTTCGTAAACCAGTGGCGTAGTTACGATGGTATGTGGTCATATGTTCCTCCATATTTTCTTGGGACAAGTGAATGGACAGGTGAGCGTTTGACAACAGTTCGGCTCATCAATACTCAACCTAAAAGTCCATTCCATGTGCCTGAAAAGGGAGGTTTCTGAGATAATTAAGAAAAACTGAAGATATGTCCTTAGTAGAGACATAATTTCCTATGTGCAATAATCGCATAATGCTAATTTCTTACAAGATATCGGAATATGTGTCAACCTCCTGAACATTTTTCAATGTTGGGAGAATCGGAAATATAGTACGGGTGAGTAATGAGACCGATATGATTGTTTCAACAGATCAACTGACAAACAAACCCATCCCCAAATTTATTATACTCCACTTGGATAAGAGTTGAGGTCTGAAATAATTTTTGCGAAAAACTGAAGATAAGAACCTACTCTTGATTTGTTGAAGTTTATGTTGGAGTATCCTTATCAAAGCCATTTCTGATTTAATCATTAGGAAAATATCCAATCAACAGGTTTTTGCTGAAGAAAAACAATCATTGTGTATTAATATCTACTTAAATGATTTCTTTCGATTCGTGATAACTAGTTACAAAGTCGAGCCATTCATGCTAGTTTGTGGTAGGCTGTTCATTACACCACTGATCAACGCATAAAACATACACAAAATTTGGAACTAAAAAGAAACTAAACTAAAAAGAAACGTACCCTCTTTTCATTGTTCCCGGTATATATCGATACTTACATCAGACATAATTGACAGTAACCCAAAACAATTTGTATTATTGACAAGTGATCTGTCATCATTCCAGTCAGTGAACATCGTTTCAAAATAGATTATTCATTTGAAGAATATATAGATATACATTTCGTTTATGGTGAAATAGGGGGAAATGCCAGCCGCTGCTGAATTATATCAACATAGATATCCAAACAAACATCATCCACATTTCACTACTTTTATAGCTGTGCATCGACGATTGAAGGAAACGGGGTCCTTTAAATTCAGTGAACACCATTGTGGTGGGAATAGAACAAGAAGAGATAATGTTATGGAAGAACAAATTCTTGAAAGATCAGTAGCAGATCCTTCTACCAGCACTCGGTCTATTTCGTACAGGTTACAAGTGTCACAGTCAACAGTAAGTCGGGTAGCACGTGAACAACTATTGTATCAATTTCGCCTACAGGAAGTGATGGCCCTAGATGCTGGTGATAATGGTCCGTGTAGATTTTTTGTGAATTGTTTTTGAGGATGTATGAAGGAGCAAAATACTTTCTAGATATGTTCTATTCACGGATGAGGCATGTTTCACAAGAGATGGATATCTCAATAGTAGGAACAGCTATTCATGGGATGAACAAAATCCGCATGGAATGTTTCGAAAAGGCCACCAACAAAAGTTTTCAGTGAATATTCGAGTAGAAATTATAGAAAATCGTATCGTTGGACCATATGTTCTTTCTCCCCATTTCAATGGGCAGAACAACCGAGTGTTTCTTCAACATGTTTTTCCTGGGCTACTTGAAGACGCACTTCTTTCGGTTCGTCAAAGAATATGGTATCAATTTGACGGAGCACCGGCCCATTCCCAACGGATCGTTCGTCAATTTCTTGATCAAACATTTCATGATCGGTGGATAGGTAGACGTGGTCCCATACATTGGCCTGCACGTTCTCCGGATTCAACTTCACTAGACTTTTTTTCGAGGAGACACCTTGGGTCATACCTCGATAGCAACTTTCCACCTTGAAATGAGGTGAGGAATCTGTAGTCGGAGTTTGTTGGTCTTATTCTGACTCACCCTGTATAAAATACAGGATAAAAAGGTAGGAATGTGAATTAATTATACATACAATATAGATTACAAAAATATACAAATACAATATAATAAAATACAATATGCAATATAATATATATGATATAAGACAAGTATTGACAATAAATATTGAGTAAATGTCTAAAGAATTGTTTTTTTCGTTCTCAGTTATTTTTAGAGTCGATAATTTGTTCTATTTCTGTTCTATTTTCTGATACGATAATTTTCACGACTGTTTTGAATTTCTTTGCGAGATGTATATTTATCATTTGTGGTGGAAGTGAGTTTATGATTTTGGAGCCTAGATAATTCTATGACCAACAGTCTTTTTTTATGTGTGGGAGTTTTCAGTATGGTGTCATATCTCGAATTGTGAGCGGTCTCAAGGGTGTTTGTATTCGTAAATGTAGAAATATATTTATCTTGGATTGAAGAGCTTGATTTCATGAAGTAATTTTTCCGAAGAGTAGGTATAGGGTTTTCTTGAAATAATTTCGTAGAAACGCTTGAGTAAAGTTTCTAGTGGATGTAGATGGGATTTTAGTATTCCACCCCATGTAACTACTCCATAGGTGAGGTGTGGTATACTACCAATGCATTATACGGGATAATTTGATCATTTTCATGGAGAAAATTTCTGAATTCATACAATAAATAGATTAAGGACCGTAGTTTTTTTATGACGGATTCCTCATCGGTATCCCACTTCAGATGACTGTCGATATGTATACATAAGTATTTTACGCTTGCGACTGTATTTATCATGATATTTTTCTCCATTTGTAGAGTGTAGAGTGTAGAGTTGTAGAGAGAATTTTTATACGAGGTGAAAGGTATAAAAAAGATTTTTTCGTAATTCAAGGTGAGTTATCTTTCTTCCATTTTTCAGTTTGAATGAAATGTTTTTCAACTTTTATTTTGATTTTTTTCCTAGTTTGTATCGTTGTAATATATAACCCTATCGTTTGCAGAAGTAATAATTTTCTCAACTGTATCCAGAAGAAATAAGTTATTTACGTATAAGATGAACAGCATGGGACCTAGAACTGTTCCCTAAGGTACACTGTATTTTCGAGTTTCAGGTTTGCTGAAATTTTTATATATGTTCGAAATTTGAGTTCGGTTTTCAAGATAGTTCCGGAATAGATTTAGTTGTAAGCCCCGTACTCCAATATCCTCCAAGGATTTGATTGATAGCGAAGAGCTCACTGTATCAAAAGCCTTAAGTTTCTGTTTATCTAGGTCCCGATAAAAACAATTAATTACCTGTGCAATTGGGTCTTGGGTTGATTCATCTTTTTGGAATTCATATTGCTTTTCGGATATGATTTTATATTCATTAAGATAACACCAGATTTTGTCTTCAATGATTTTGTCAAATGTTTTAGCAAAACTAGTTATTAGGGATATAGGTTGGTAGGTAGTTGTAGCCAATTCATCGCCTTTTTTATAGATTGGTTTTACCACTGATATTTCGAAAATTGACGAAACGTCTCCAGTATCGATTATAAGATTCATTAGAACGAACTGTGAATAAATATCGTGCGGTCACATATAAGAAGTAACTTGTATTTTCACTATCTTCTGTCACATATTATTGAAAAATCAGGTTAAAGAAAACGTTTCAATTAGAACTCTTGTAGCAAAACGCCAATATTTTTATTTCCAAAACTTCGACAAAATCTACAGTTCACAGAAATATCATTTTGTTTGAAAAGGGAAACCCTCTCAATTGAATATTGAATAGAAATATTTTTCTGTGAACTGAAAAAACCACGATAATGAAAACTTTTCAACAAAATATTAAACCGACGAAAAAATCAACTGAAAAGCCAAAAATCAAATAAACCTTCTCAGTCCTAATGATAATCGAGCTCCTAAACTAATGTGAGTAACTAATTTTGAGTCAGTGCCAAACAAACAATTATCGAAGATGATTATATTACTTTGAAGAAGTAATCAGAACGCCGCTGAGCATCTCGCAGCCATAATTTCACGCTTTACGTAATCCAATTGCTAGTTTGTTTGGCGTCGACTCAAAATTAGTTACTCACATTAGTTTAGGAGATCAATTATCATTAAGAATAAGAAAGTTCATTTGATTTTTTGCTTTTCAGTTGATTTTTTCGTCGGTTTAATGTTTTGTTAAAATGTTTTTATTTTTCAATTTTTTGTTGCTGAAATCTACTAATTAATACACTTTATTTTTTATTACTTCCTAAACACTCACCTAGCTCACTTCAACTATTTACTGTTGAATAATATGGGTATCTCCTTTAACTATTTATTGTTATATAATATAAATTATTTTTGATAGTTCTGGTTAGTTAATTCCATCACTTTGTATATAACTCCATCCTTTCATAGAATGTAAATATTGTGACGGATACAGGAGGATCTTTCAATGTCAACTACATATGTGTGCCAATGTTCACAAGTGAAAATTCAATCATCCCCTATTTTTCTTCCCATTGTGAATTATTTAATTTCAAATTGAAATATGTTCAACTATGAGGTATACTCTATCTAATAAAAAAAAATCATCCAAATCGGAAAACCCATTACAAAGTTATGCCTGATGGAATCGGTTAACGGACCAAAATTCAGAGGGTGAAAGATCAATATCCTCCATTTTGCTACCCTCAGTGATGGATTTTAAATTCGAATGGGATCAACTTCTGAGTACACCCTATCCAATGAGAACAAAATCATCGAAATAATAATATAATAATAATAATAAAGCGGCTTTATTCATCATTTTAGTTAAAAATAGAAGAAAGGTACAGAGTGGCATGGAATAATAAACAGAGTTGAAAATGATGAAAGGCGAAGTGTCAGCAAGAGCTGTTTTTCAACTTAACCATGAAAAAAAAAATTTAAATAATAAAACTAAGAATAAATACTCTAGATTTATATATAATATTTGGAATGAAGATAGATCAATGAGTTACCTAATTGAATAACAATGGAAAAAACATTATAGTAAATTCAACAAGAACATCCAAAATTGGGTAGCAGTCATCAACGTCTTAAAGAGAACTGAGTATCTCTTAGTAGAAGTTTCAGCTTTTTTTTGAGATTGGATAGCGTGTAAGACCTAAAATCATTGGGTAGCTGATTGTACAATTTGGCGGCATTATATGAATAACCTCTGGTAAAGATTGCAGAGGAGTGAGGAAGGATAACAAGTAAGTGTCTATTGCGTGTTCTGAGGTTGTTTATAGACGAAAACATGTTTAGCCTTTCGAACAAATATTTTGGAGCTTTGGCTTCAAGTATTTTGTGTGTGAATGAGAGTATGTGGAGAGTCCGAAGATCGTCCAACCTCAGCCAGCCCGGGTCTTCCAGTGCAGCACTAATATGGTCAATTTGCGGATACCGTAGGAGAATCGTATACAAGAGTTTTGTATTCTCTGAAGGCGATTTTGGTGATACTATCACAATAAGACAACTTTGACGTTATCGAGGTTTCACATAAGGTGAGCTTCAGGTGCTTAGAAAGTAGATGTCTATTTGGAAATAATTGCCTCAGTACATTGTAAGATGCTTGACATAGATGGCTAACGTGTTCAGAGAATCTTAGTGGGGTGTCAATCCATAGTCCCAAATTTTTGGCTTCATTAACTATAGGGATTATATCGTTTCCAATATTAATTTTCAGTTCATCACGAACTTCCTCCAATTTCTTTGCGGAGCCAAAAAGCATAACCTGTGACTTCTTAGAATTCAAACGTAAGTTATGAGCTGAAGAAAGGTCACATAAGTTATTCAAATCATTATTCATATAATTTTGAGCAGCGGTGAGATTAAGACTATTGAAAGAAATATAGAGTTGAGTATCATCGGCGTAGTGATGTATTCTTGCATTTTCAATGATTTCATGGAAATCGGAAATATATAAAGAGAAGAGAAGAGGTCCTAAAATGGAACCCTGGGGAACACCAAGATCCACATTCAATGAATCTGACTCAATGCCATCCAAAACAACACGTTGGGTACGATTGGTCAGATAGTTAAATATGAGATCTACGGCCCCGTTAGAAAAACCAAAGTATCTGAGCTTGGAGCAGAGTAAGGAGTGGTCTAAGGTGTCGACTGCTTTACTATAATCTAATAATACCAAACACGATATTTGCCCTCGGTCCGCTGCCTTGAAAAGATCATCCGTGATTGCCATTAGTGCAGTTGTAGTACTATACCCATTCCGAAAGCCAGATTGTACGGGGGTTATTATTTGATTGGCGTATATGAAACCTGTCATTTGGTCTCTGATGATCATTTCTAGGGAGAGGGAAGGCAGTATACTTATGGGTCTCAAGTCAGAAAGATCGGTAGGGAGATTACATTTGGGCAGAGGGAAAATCAGTGCATGTTTCCATTCAGAAGGGAAGGTACTCGAGTTCAATGCGGAATTTAAAATGAAGGTAAGATGTCCAATCAAGTGTGAATGTACCAACTGAAGCATCCTCAGGGAGATTTGATCAGTTCCAACAGCATTGCTTTTTATTTCATTTAGATATTTTCTAATAGTTTCGGGAGATACATTGCTGAAAGAGAAATCAGTTTCGTTTCTAACATTATTATATTTATCAAGAAGAGATAATTGTAAGTCAGATTTGTCAGTATGAATAATGCAATTGAATTGACGATTTATTTCGTTCACGTTTTTCAGTTGCTCTGGGATGCTAGGTTTTGACTTTTTCCGAAGAATATCAAGCGACCTGAGAGTGTTGTAGATCTCTTTTGAATTTTTACTTTTCAAGACGTGTTCGAGAAATGCCTTTTTTTCCCGGCATATGGCTCCTGTGGTATAATTCCTCAATTCAGTATAACTTTCCCATGATGCAATGGTTCTCAAGGATTTGTACTTGCTATATGCTTATTTTGAGTTTAATCATTAGTTTTATATTATAGGTATGCCAAGGAGCAGGAGGTTTGGATACTCTAATAGTCCTAAAGGTGCGTGGTGACTAAATAAATCGATTAGACCTTGGTTCAGAAAATTAAGCATTTCGTCTACAGAAAGTAATTCAAAAATAGTGTCCCATTCAAGAGATGACAGATCTTCATTGAAGAGATTCAAGTCGAACCTGGAGAAGTCCCGATAAGTTATATACGTGGGATTCCTTCTCAATTTAGGACAATCCACTTGGCAACTGACCGCCAAGTGATCCGAAATTTCGTTAACGTCTAGGACCTCTAACTTTATTATATTTTCTGGATTCGAAACGATTACCAAGTCAATCAGTGTTTGGCTGAGACTAGTGATTATGGTAGGTTCATCCACTAGTTGAGTGAGGTTGAAAGATTCGAGAAATCTATAGAAGATATTGCAACGATTATCATAGGCTAGTAAGTAAATATTCAGAAATCGAACTGCTCTGTGAGAAGTTATGCGTGATCATACATGAAAATAAAAAAAATATACGCGTCGACTAGAGAACCTCCTCTTTTTTTATTTCGTCGGTTAAAAATGAAGTTATTCTTGTGATTATCTGGCAGCACACAACTATTTCCCTGGCTTAAGCCACGCTGGACATGAAGTACATCTGGAAGATATCTTTCTGTTCAATATTCAATTGAGAATGTTTCCTTTTTTAACACGAATACCCCGCAAGAGGTTATCTTGAACGATGGAACGTTTATCTTTGAGTCGCAGATGATTCCACATATGCTTTCACGAACACTCTGTTCATATTTTCAGACAAATCAATATATTTTGTTGGGATGACCTCCTCGAAATATATTCATTTTAAATTCCCTTCGTAGAAAAGGGGTTTAGCGGCAAGTTGATTTGGGTCGAACTTTCAGATGGTAATCAATGACATCAAAGGTATTCAAATGATAGTTAATGAAAAATTTGTCTGTGCAAATAGTAAGGAAACCGCAAATATTGTTAGGAATGAGGAACTAGATAGGCGCGGGGGTTATTTTTTTCCATAAAAATTTTTTTTCGAAAAAGTGGACTTCGAGAAATTTCGTACCAAATAAATTATGTTGATTTGCATCATGTGAAGCGTCTATCAGATTTTGTCAAGTTATTGTCAACAGATTTCACAAAACTACAAGAGCAATAAAAAAATGTAAATTCCATGTTTTTTCTCCTGATTTGATGAAATTCATATGAATTCTCAAAATCATAATATATCTGGATTTCGTCTTCTCAGTCATCACACTTTAGTTTTTCTAGTTATTGAAGTTGTTTTCATGATTCCTTTGCGCCATGTTATATTGGAAAACTATCTTCCGATTTTGCAGAGATAATAATGGGAAAAGAATTCACTCCACCTATCTATTCTTGTGTTCCATGGGAACGACATGAAATCAACAGAAAGCATTTTGCGATTCGTCTCAAACGTATAACATCATTGGTTATTCCTCAAAATCCGAATATAAAAAATATCCATCCCATCATAGTGCCGCAAAGAAAAATAATATTTACCAGGTCATTTTATTTTCGCGAAATCCCATCCCGAGTCCAAGAAACTCAATAACCGATATATTTATTTTTGAAGGCACTCACAGTGTCGAAAGTAATATTATCTTTTCTATATTTTTCCTTGGGTCATTTCACTGGGCGAAATGGTGAGAAGTTCGGACGGTCATGTTTATTTTATGTTTACTGCTCGTATATGCTGCAATTTTGTCGGGAGTTATGAGCGAAACTCATATCTTCGAATAGAGCTAGATGGAAAGTTTATCCGTCGGGCATTCTGCTCTACAGGGTGTTCAGAAAGGAGTGTCTTATCCCAAACTTCTTTATATCCTAAATATAGTTAGATCACAGAAACGGTACTATGTGGTGTTCTTCAAAGATCTGTCCTCGCACCAGTTTTCTTTTACATGATAAGTTGACAATTTGAAATTACATAGAGATATGAAGATGTTTGCTGATGACTCTACTTTGATATACAGGGTGGGGCACCCCATATGGCACGGTCCCTGTAAACCAAACCAATGATTTTTTCGGGAATTTCTCCATTTCATTATATGTATATTGATTGAGGCTGCAAAAGGAAATTATTTTGGAGTATACAGGGTGGCTCAAAAAAGTGTGACATATCAAAGTTGTTTTTTTTTAATGTAACACCCTGTATTTTCTTACACTTTCGAATAGGTCAGGAAAAAATTATATGATTTCATATGAGGTACTATGTACCTAACTATAACCGTTCTCGAGTTATTGATTTTTTTATGAAAATGCTAGGTACTAAATAACATCGAAATCTATAGAAATCCCTTCAAATTTTGAGCAAGCATGAAAGAGGTTTTGGGCTATTGTTTCCGAAGGAACCCGTGTCTCAATATTATACAGAATGTTCAAAAATCATTGTCACTTTTTTATGATTTCGGACAAAGATAACTTTGTTATTTCAAATAGAACACCCTGCATTTTTTTGATCTGAACAATATAAAATTCAATTATCTTTCATTTCATATTGGGGTTCCCTATGCCTAAACTGAATAGTTTTTCAGATATTGGCTTTTTCGAATAGTAGTTCTTATTTCAATCCATTCTTTGAATCAAGATAGCTTTGAAATTACATTTATTCAACTTGTTGAAAGAATTCTTATTGACAGTTATTGTGTTTTACGTTATTCAAAACATTCACTGAATTATTAGCGTCGAAAATGAAAACGTATCCCATTCAAGAGCGGATAGATATGATTTTAGCGATTGGTGTGTGTTTAGAGAATTGCCTTTTGGCGTCGAGGGTGTATGCCCAAAAATATCCAGACCGGAATCATCCAACAAGTTGGTTTTCAAACGATTGCTATATCAATTTCGTAGGACTGGAAGTGTAGCTCATGAAAAGGCAAATAGACCAAAACCTATCATTGGAAATGAGGAAAATTGATTTCTTATTATGGGATCAATCATAGAAAACCCTCATACGAGTCAACGTAAGATCGAGAAAGATACACGGATAAGCAGACGGAGCATTTCTAGGGTAATAAAAAAATACAAATTTCACCCGTACCGTATTCAGATGCACCAGGAATTATATGGAATAGACTTCTATCAACAAATCGAGTTTTGTCTATGGGTTCTGGACAAGTTTGGTGATGATGAATATTTTTTGGATTCCATTTTATTTTCTGATGAATCTACTTTTCATAACGATGGCTTAGTGAACAGACACAACTTCCATTATTATAGTGATGTGAATCCTCATTTTTTCCGCACTCTGGATCACCAAAATTGATGGTCTGTTAACGGGTGGGAAGATATTATAGGTACACAAGTTATAGGACCATACTTTTTTTATGGCAACTTGAATGGTCAATTTTTTTACAATTTTTTCGAGATGGTCTGCCTGAGCTTCTGGAGAATGTGCCGCTGAATATCAGACAACAGATGTGGTTACAATTGGATGGAGCTCCGGCACATTTCAAATTCAGTGTCAGACAGTTTTTGAATATGTGCTTTCCGAATAAATGGATTGGTAGGGGACGGTCACAAAATTGGCCAGCGAGATCACCAGATTTGACTTGCCTTGATTCTCTCCTATAGGGATACTTGAAGAATGAGGTTAACGCCACTCCCCCAACCACACTGGAAAATATGAAGAAGAGAATAAGGGCTGCTTTTCGAAGAGTGACGCCTCAAATGTTATTAAATGTTAAGAAGTCTTTCATAGAGAGAGTGGCTCTTTGTATTCAACAGGATGGTCGTCATTTCGAGCACCTACTTTGAATGAAATACATTTGTGTTTCATATTTTGTTGTTGTTGTTTCAGTTGAATAATAAATAAAATCGTATAGTCTGTTTAATGAACTACTGTCAGAATATGAATGTAAATGATAACTTCATTTTCGTGAACAGTAAATATTCTCGATGAAGTGAAGTATAACAACTGTCAATGAGAATTCTGTGAGCAAATCAAATAAATGTCCTTTCAAAGATATCTTGATTCAAAGAATGCATTGAAATAAGAACTACTATTTGAAAAAGCCAATATGTGAAAAACTATTCAGGTTAGGTGTTGGGAACCTCAACATGAAATGAAATACAATTGAATTTTATATTGTTCAGACCACAAAAATACAGGGTGTTCTATTAGAAATAACAAGTTATCTTTGTCCGAAATTATAAAAAAGTGACAATGATTTTTGAACATTCTGTATAATATTGAGAAACGGGTTTTAGCGAAATCAATAGCCCAAAACCTCTTTCATGCTTGATCATAATTCGAAGGGATGATTTCTATACATTTCGATGTTATTTAGTTTCCCATTGTACCTAGCATTTTCATAAAAAAATCAATAACCCGAGAACGCATATAATTAGGTACATAGTACCTGCTATGAAATCATATTATTTTTTCCTGACCTATCCAAAAGTGTAACAAAATACAGGGTGTTCCATTAAAAAAAAAACAACTTTGGTATGTCACACTTTTTGAGCCACCCTGTTGACTCCAAAATAATTTCTTTTTGCAGCCTTTATCAATACACATTAATGAAATGGAGAAATTCCCGAAAAAATTAATGGTTTGGTTTACAGGGACCATGTCGTATGGGGTGCCCCACCCTGTATAGCGAAATCAATTTACAGGGAATCAAAATTGATCTTGATAATTTTTTTGCATGTGTGATGTATCACAAACTATAATACTGGATTATCTTGAATACCCATAACAAAAAAAAAACAATATTCTCGGATAAACCTCAATAATTCAATTCCATTTATTTAGTTCTGGAATATTATACAAAATGATGAAACACGTCAAAAAGCAGATAACGTAAAAATCATTCAGAATCTCCTGTATATGAACGGATAAAACACGTTTGGAAAACTATCCATCAACTGTGAAAATGTTTCTATCTTCAGTAAGCACTTCGAATTCTTACTTGTCAAAATCATTTTGAATTTTTTCGGAAAATTGGGATGCGTCATGTTGCGGAATATGACTGGTGATGCGGCTTCAAACGAGTGTTTTCGCAGTCTACTTTGTGGTTGCGAAATCATGGTGTCATATCTACTGTCGAGTCTGTGAACATCGAATTGAGCTCCATAAGAACTCATATTTATTTTTATGAATAATAAGTTCTGGTACCTATAGGACAATTGAATATATGGTCATAATTTTTATTTTTTGAATAAAGGTCTATTGTTGGTGCCTCAGTTTACTCTTTGTATGCTGCATAAGGCAGCTTTCTGAATTATATTTTTTTTGCATATTATAAAATACGGAACAATATCATTCTCATTTTTCATTCCTGATTGAATTTTTTAGTACATTAAATTGATATCATTATTTCACCATCATGCATCGAATTCCAATTAGTCATTCACCTGAATAAGTAAACAAATAAGTTCAATATAATAAGTGGATTATTTCTGACTACACAAAGTGGTCAGTCCATTCTGGACACCCAATTTTCTGTTCGACCCAACTTCCTGTTCGGCAAGGCTTTTAGATAATGTAAGTACTCTTTTCATATCTGTCTTTTCCTATGTTATTTGAATATAATAATAATAATATTTATTAATCTGCTCGATATATAAACAATAGACAATACATTATACAGACTTTTGATTAAACATTTTTACATTTTACATTTAAATATGTGCGGATATGTGAACAAATGAATATGGGAATACACCATATAAGGCATGGCCTTGAATGGTGTCAAGTTATACACATTCTACCTGAGATTTGTCCCTATTCTTAGTGCTTATAATGTGGGGGTTCATTAAGAAACATCAGCGATTTGTGAATAATGACCCTCTATCAAATATTACTTATTATGTGCCCTTCATAGGTTATCCTTAACGAATTATAGACATAGAATTATAAAAATAAAAATAAATTATATATAAATAAAAATAAAAATAAATAGTATATAAAAATAAACAATTCTAACAAACTCTTGAGTTGTAAAAACATCTAACAAAACTGATCTGAACTAGTGTACCTATAGTTATTAATTATATTACTTTAATATTGGAATGGTAATTATTTCTCACATCAATGAAGTCGTGTAATTGCGATCGAGGAATTTGGAATATCCATTTCTTCACTTTTGTTTTGAATAATTAATCTGAATTCATATTATTCATTTCAATCGTTAGAATATTATAGAGTTTTGGTCCCAGATAGGTATGACATCTAAGTGCAATATTTTTTTCAGGTTTTGGGATTACTGAAGAAAGTTTTTTGTATCTCGTATCGATTCATGCTCAATAGGAATTAAGGTATGTTTGTGTTGATGTTGTTTAATAAGAATGTTATAGCAGAATAATTGGCAAGGATCTAAATTTGTAATTCTGTTTATAGTATATTCGATGGATAATCTCTCGTTTTTTTGTAGATGTTTTCAATAAAAATTTCTGAATTCTTTCTATTCTTTGAATGAATGTATTGCAGCATCACCCCATGCTACTACTCCATATGTTAGATGTGATTCACATAATGCGTAATATAGAGTTTTGAGGTATTGTATTCTGAAGATTGATGAGAAGTATTCAAATTTATAAATCAGATACCTTAATTTTTTCACTAGGCTGTTAATATGTGGCTCCCATTTTAGATGATTGTCAATGATGACTCCAAGGTATTTTATTATATAAATCTTGTCATTGTTTTTCAACCCAAGTGTTTCATTTTAGAAGTGGTTTACTCAAGAGTTATCCCCTATTCTGCAAAGTCTGCTTAATCCTAAAAAAGACTACGTGACATATGGTGGAGTACAGCTGATTCTTCCTAATTAGCTGAATTTGGTCTAATATTTTTTGTTCAGATAACAGATCTTTGAATAAATTTTGTTTGGGGAAAGGAACATATAGCAAATGTTAGATTTTGGTGGACATAGAACAAAATAGGAATTTTACTTGACAAGATTTGTTCATCATTTCAGCATTGATTTTTTCAATTAATTTTCACTTGGACTTGGACAGGAGATTTATGAATTTTCAC
Organism: Gonioctena quinquepunctata; assembly: GCA_018342105.1. Classification (NCBI taxonomy): domain Eukaryota; kingdom Metazoa; phylum Arthropoda; class Insecta; order Coleoptera; family Chrysomelidae; genus Gonioctena; species Gonioctena quinquepunctata. The sequence continues at coordinate 203,613 of JAFIRS010000170.1, forward strand.
CTTAGGTATTGAGGGATAACACTTACTTTTTATTTCTTAATTGGGGAATTTCATGTCACTCTCTGTAGGAGCTTTACTTAACGTCAATTCCTCGATACGTGAAGAAAAAAGAATAAAATTACTTATTTTATATATCAAACTTATAGAATATATTTTTTCTTTCGAAAAATAAAATAACCCAATATCTTCCCACATGTAAACATTTCTCCATCCTCACTTTTGGAGTGAAGTGATATTTCTGCTCAGTCAGATTATAGTGCTCATTGGGGTGGCTTATAATTTTTCGATACTGTACTGTAAGTAACTGTCTGGTCAGATCAGGTTTCAAAAAACATCTATATTTTTTCATGCTATTTTCAAATTCAAGCCTACAAAACATTTTGTGTGGTTGCTTACTACTCTCTACCTTCCAACGTTCCCTCATACCAATCCAACCAGTTTTTTTAAAGAAATTGTACATACTCCTGCCAGGTACTATTAGACACAAACGATTCTTTCTACATTGAGAAATATTCATGCAAAGTCGAAATATTCCTTGAATACGTATTTTTATCAATATCTCCATGACCTCAATGTGAACACATTGAATTCTGTGAAGGCATAAAGCATAAAAGTCCACTGATATTTCAAACATTTCCTAGAAATTAATATTTCTATCTAAGTTCAATTAATATTTTTATCTAAAGTCAATGACTCGTATTTTGTTGTCTTCATTACAAATTGCAAACAACGGTGGGTCAGTAATCATGACGATGCCAGAAGAGAGTGATATATTATCCATATAAGTGAGGAAATCTGTTAATTTCTCTATTGTTGTGTGAATTTTGAAAGATAATGTTATGCCGATATTCATTTACTTTGAATATTTTGAGAAGTAGTAGTATTAATACAATCATAATAGGAGCATAATGATTATTCCATTACAATAAGTTGAATTGATAATGGTGTAACATGTACAATGTCTTGATGTTATTTCTTATCAAACGGATAAATTAAGAGAAAACATTTTTTTAAGTTGTGTAATATTGAATTGGAGTTGAACTAATTCATGGTGAATAGTGACCAGAGATGAAAAAAAAATCCTTTAAAAAACATGAAGATTGAAAAAGATTGTAATATACTAGCACTGGCAAGATCGCCATGTGATATTCTTGAGTTTATTCAGGTTCGTTTGTATTCAGTTGGGAATAAAACACTATTAAAACTGTATCTATTTTACGATGTTTTCCCAATCATAGTTTCGAATCGAAATCCCTTCTCGTGTTCTAATTAAATACAATTGCTATCTAACTTGCAATATTCGATAATTAAATTGTATCAGGAGAAAGCTGCGTTGGCTTTTTTTTTGGTGTTCAAGTTTCGGAGTTTAATATATTGAAGTTGATATTGTTTCGAAATGGATACACGAGTTGTTATAACAGTACAAAATATATTTAAATGAAAAAGTAATCTCAAATGAATGAAATATCCGATTCTTTCAGTTACTAGTGCCTTAATGATTACAATAAAAATTCTGGCGAATTTGGAAACTATTTAGTGCTTCGGTGATATCTAATATCTAGTACATCTTCATGAAAAGCATTTGAAATCATGAATAGTCCTTAGAATTGATGAAAGGCGTCAAATTAGTAATATATGTGATTAGACAATGGAAATAAAATACCTCAAATAATTCCCGCGGTCATTCTATAGGTAGAAAATTCTCACTTTAATATTTTGAATTGAAAGTTTCTGTTGGTTCCCAGAAATGTCAAAAAATAAACGGTTTAACAGTCTCAAAAATATTTCAAAAAGGTTCCATGAAACACCAATGCTGGAAAGGAGGGTTTAAATATAGTTTTTTCAATTTCCACATAGATAAAATCTCCCGGTTAAAAAAATTCTTATCGTTATGTTTTCGAAAACTTTTTCAGTAATGGCATAATATAAATTGATATTTGGGTGAATATAATTCGCGAAACTAGTGTCATGAAATTTTGAATGTATCTGATCTTCAAGTTTCAAGTGAAGTCAAATTGAGCTCTTGAATTCGGAAATCAAAAGATATACTGATCGTATAATTCATTTGTTGATGTATCAAGGTGTATAAAATATGGGTTTGGATATATTGATGATAACTATAGATACATGAATATATAAATGGAATATAAAAGGATTATATAAAAGCAGAATAGTTGAAAAATAAATGATTGTTTTTTTAAAGCTGATTCAATTGAATAAAATGAATTCTCCATATAATTCAATGCCCGTCGAGGTGATATCCAAGGAAGTAGTTGTTTTGATAGGAATACAATTCATTCTGTTATCAATTTGATCATATATTCGGAATATGCCCTAACAAACATTTATATATGAAAATAAGGGCAGGTCCTTGCCAAGGTGGATACCAGAGAAAGATATGGTGAGTAAATATGAATATTTCACTTACCTGGTATTGAAAAAAATGGTAAAACAGAGAACGGTCGATAGACATGTTTTCCGTTATAATTGGTGACATCAGCGGGACATTTTTTTTCTATAAAATTCATTATTATTCATTTTTACTGAAAAAATCAAAATACGGTCAAAGTGGCTAGTATTACAGGGGTGACAGCATTGAGAAAGTTATGAAAAGATGAATTTCTCCTTGTCAGGTAAGTTATATTTTTTATCAATATGAAACAAAGAAATGGTCCCAAAGATTATTTATTCCTGTTACAATATATCAAAAAAAAAAATTTATGAAATTATAGTTATATCCGATGAGTAAAAAAAAAATGAATAAGAGAACTTCCACCGACGAACATTGTCACAACAACACTGCCCTCCTTTTTCTATCATGCATATCATTCATATCGTAGCTGGAAAACTGGGAAAGGGAGAAATCATGCCATCTTCGTGACACTATGATCAAACAAATACCCTGAGGGCAATTTCATTAGGCGTTTCCTTTGTGCTCCATTCAACAAAAACTTGCTACTATTAAATTAATGAGTAACATTTTCATATTAATTTTCGCGTTTTCCTTTGTGTTTTCGCGCTATACGAATGGTTTTGCATGTTTGTTTTTGACAAATGGACTGATAGAATGAGAATGATAATTGCAGGGTGTTGGTTTGTCCGAAAGGAACACGTTATTACAATGACAATGTTGCCACGAACTTTCTCTTATCCATTTCTTACATTCTCTTGAGAAATATAATTACTGGAATACGTTGGAATAAATCAAAATTTGTGTTTATTCATTTCATGGTGAGAACGCCAGTAAACCTCGAATATGGCGAAAGAGTAAGTATCAATTTCTTACATTCTCTGGAGAAATATAATTACTGGAAAAATCAAAATTTGTGTTTATTCATTTCATGGTGAAAAAGCCAGTGAACCTCGAATATGGCGAAAGAGTAAGTATCCATTTGTTGAAAATATAAACAGGATGTTCATAAAATCAGATGTGGAATCATCTGCGACTGAAAGATAAACTTTAGTCACTATCTTCCATCGTCAAGATAACCTCTTGTGGGGTATTCAATTGAGAATGTTTCCCTTTTCAACAAGTAAGTATCCATTTCTTACATTCTCTGGAGAAATATAATTACTGGAATACGTAGGAATAAATCAAAATTTGTGTTTATTCATTTCATGGTGAGAACGCCAGTAAACCTCGAATATGGCGAAAGAGTAAGTATCAATTTCTTACATTCTCTGGAGAAATATAATTACTGGAATACGTAGGAATAAATCAAAATTTGTGTTTATTCATTTCATGGTGAGAGCGCCAGTAAACCTCGAAAATGGCGAAAAGTAGTCAAATTAACAAAATTGGCGAATTAACTTATATGCAGTGCTGTCGTGAAGTATTGAATATAGTAGAGATCCGAATTAGAGACGACCTGCACCCATTTGTTTATTGGATGAAAAGTATTTAATATTAAATTTAGTATGTTAAAAAAAATAAGGGCGTATAAGGGCCAACAACAAAATATTTTTTAAAATATTAGGAATTGTCACTTCAAAGTGACAATTGTCACTTTGAACTGACAATTGTCACTTTGAAGTGACAATTGTCACTTTGAACTGACAATTGTCACTTCGAACTGACAATTGTCACTTTGAAGTGACATTTGTCACTTCGAACTGACAATTGTCACTTTGAAGTGACAATTGTCACTTTGAACTGACAATTGTCACTTTGAAGTTGAATTTTGATTTAGTTATACGATACAAACTATTGCAACAGCGAGCGGCGGGGTAAAAACCCATTTCCAGATGGTTCTATCAATAAAATTGCGAAAAAAATTGAATAGTTCATCTATTGGTATTAAACTACTTACTCTATTTAACTTGAGTTATTTGAAAGAAAAATAGGAAATTTATAAATTGATCAGAGAATATAGAAAAAAAAGGTGATTTTAGATATTTTCGAATAAATGCTTGGAACTGCACCTAAGCCATAGTATTGGATTCTAACTGTTTTCGAAATTCTGCCATCTTCAAAGTTTTTTTTAACTTGTTGCCTTACTGGCCATCATGTGAAATTTCAATTGATTTTGAGGTTATCCGACATGCACAATCTATAAAAGTTTTTTCAATACTTTTTCCTATATCTATGTTGAAAATTGACTAAATATTCAACCTGTTTCATTTTTGATGGCCTACTCTCCTATGAACATCTCATTTTGTATACAGGGTAGTTCCTTTCGAAAAATGAATGGAGTTTTTTCTCAAACGTCTCGGACGGACACAGTGCTCTTTTTTTTAAACAAAATAGGAGATTTTCCACGAGAATTCAATTGGTTTTTCTGGAATGGTTTTTTTATCGAAAAGGAAGTCATTTTCAATCAAGAATAAAATATAATTTTTTTATTATAACAATATTATTTTAGCAGTTGGCATCAATTGTCATTCAAAGTGACAATTGTCAGTTCAAAGTGACAATTGTCAGTTCGAAGTGACAATTGTCAGTTCGAAGTGACAATTGTCAGTTCAAAGTGACAATTGTCAGTTCAAAGTGACAATTGTCAGTTCGAAGTGACAATTGTCAGTTCGAAGTGACAATTGTCAGTTCAAAGTGACAATTGTCAGTTCAAAGTGACAATTGTCAGTTCAAAGTGACAATTGTCAGTTCAAAGTGACAATTGTCAGTTCGAAGTGACAATTCCTAATATTTAAAAAAATATTTTGTTGTTGGCCCTTATACGCCTTCGTAATATCGCGAGTGGGTCGCCTAAAAAGTTCCTGGCCAGACTATGAATTAATAAAAAATTCAAAAATGACTTTTTTTAACATTGCATTAATTAGTTTAACGAACAAATTTTATACCAATCGAAATTTACAAATGTTGGGTTTCTACCTCATTCACAGGGTGTGATTACACGGCAGCATTTTACAATAGAGAAAAAGTTAAACCATTTAAAATATTTTCCAAGGATGAAAAGTACCAAACAAATTTTGCATCATTAGCTGATGAAGCTGATATTTTCATTGACGAAGAAATGAATTCTGTTCAAGAGTTTACTGCTTGAATGTATAGTGTGAATCACTGCACCAGAGTTAATGATGCAAAATATCGGATTTTTTTGATAAATTATTCTGCGAAAGAAGACAGCGAACAGTTAAAAAAAGTTTTGGCCCGAACACTATACCAGCATGCTGGATATCTCTACAACAAAAAAATTTCAGAACAATTCTCGTCAATTCCATGTGGCTTAATGCAACGGACCCTGAATGCATAAAAGTCCAGCCTGAAAACTGCGGTTGGCATTTAGATGATTATGTAAAACCAACAGGATTTATTTGGGACCAAACACCTTTGACATTACAAAAGATGGGGGTACTCAACTCAACTTCAACGATACCCTGTAATGTATCGATAATATTTCTCTGCTGATTTAACATCCTGAATGAAAGAATACATTGTGTTAATCAAGCTGATGCAGATATTATCAACTTTGGAGGTAGCAAAAGCAAATCTAGGTACTTTATAAATATGTAGGAACTATACTTCAACTTACACGATACCCTGCAATCAAATGAAAAAATACACTTTTTTTATCAAGTTTATATGAATTCCATCCAACCACGAAGCCTTGGTACCCAAAAATTGCGTTTCAAAGTAGAAATTGTCCGGGAGCTTCACATGTCAACAAAGTGTCAAGCACCAAAGTTTTAGCTGAAATTTGGTAAAAGGGAAACCTGGTTCTAATGATAAAACAGATATCTCGGACCATTTTTGTGTGAGTTTCAGATTACAAATCCGTTCGAGAATTCGAATATTGACATGTTCCAGTCAGGAATTTGGAATCTTGAAAACAAAGTCTGTAACCCTATATACGGGCTTTATCCTATAAAAGCTAGCCTAGAACCGCTCAAAAGGCAGTACTGCAATGGAATTCCAGTTCTGAATTCTGGCTCAAGGAATGGAAATGAGTTCTCTCTAAAGAACACCAATCCACTTTAGAGAATCCGGGCCCGTAACTATTAAAATTAAATATGTCTGAATTCTGCATTCTTTCTATATTGTTCATATCAGTTCAGCACCAATGTGCAAAAATTTTAATGCACAACATTTTTTGGCTGATAATGAGGTTGAGTCTGACGATGCCATTGAAAATATTTTCAGTCTCATTGAAATTGAAATTTTTGACGAGAAAGGCAATGTCAAACCCATTTATGTCAATCTGACAGTGGAAAATATTCCGATAAATTTCGAGGCAGACTCAGGCTTTGCTCATGCGGCTGTTTCGGAAAAACTGTATACAAAGTATTTCCGAGATAAAAAACTTTTTCAAAATGATTTATCTTTTCAAACCGATTGGATTTATCAATCTGAATATTGTTCAAGATGAAATCAAAACTGTATTGAAAACATATGTTATTCAAAACGGGGGCCTTCCTTCAATGGTTTGAAAACATTGAGTCTAGGATTTTGTAAGGTAGGAAATTTCTAAAACAATTTTCTTATTGATCCTTCTACTAAACTTGATGAGCTGGGGAAACAAAGTTTTTATGGCAAAATGGGTTCTTTCAATAAATTCAAGGTATCTTTGAAATTGAAGGTTGATTATGTTCCAAAATTTTTCAAAGCACGTCCGGTACCATTTGCTTTTGAACCTAAAATAGAACAAAAATTTGCACGTTTCGTCAAAAATTATGTTTTTGTTCCAGTACAGTTCTCAGTATGGGCAAAGCTTATTTAGAAAAAGAATGGTAGTCTTAGAATATGTAGCGGTTTTAAAATTACTCTCAATCCTCAGTTGGAGATACAACAATATCCATAACCCAGGATAGAATATGTATTCAGTCAATTACAAGATGGCGAAAAATTTAAAAGAATGTATTTATCCGAAGCTTATCCACAAATAAATCTTACTGATGAATCCACTAAATCAATTACCATTTCCACTCAACTCTTATAAAAGGCTGCCGTATGGAATTCACCGCGCGCCATCTATCTTTCAGAATTTATTAAAACAAATAGTCGTTATACCAGGAGTCGTCTAATTTATAAATGACATTCTGATAACTGGTAGTAACCATGAAGAACACATTAAAATATTGGAGGAAGTTTTAAAAAGACTCAAAGAATGTGGGCTAGAAGTTAAGAAGAAAAATGGGCATTTCTTCAGGAATCGATCAATTACATGGATCATAAGATCGATAAAGAACTAAGGAACAAGTAGAAGCAATTGAATTATCCAATCCAAAATTCCTTCGAACGTCACAGAACTCAAATCATTCCTTGGTATGGTGAATTATTATTGTTAATTCATTCCCAACGCATCCACTCTTTCACATCCACTTTATCGATTGTTGAGGGAAAATGTTAATTGGCTCTGGCCAACTGAGTGCCAGGAAAGCTTTGATGGTATCGAAACTCATTTAGTCTCTCCGTTGGTTCTGACTCATTTCGTTTCTGAAAGACTAGTGAAACTCACGGTAGATGCATCAAGCATAGGTTTGGGTGCAATAATAAGTCATATTTACGACGATGGGTCAGAACGACCTATTGCTTTTGCATCTCGTTTGTTGAATTCTAGTGAAGTTTCATATTCTCAAATTGAAAAAGAGGCAGCAACTATAATATTTGGTGTTGAAAAGTTTTTTCATATCTATACTGTCGGATTTTTTTTTATTTTTTAACAATCACAAACCACTTCTCCTATTCTTGGAGATGAGAAAGGTTTGCCTGTTTTTGCAGCAAATCGACTGCAGCGTGGGCACATATTCTGTCTGCATTTAATAATGATATAAAATATATCAGCTCTGATAAGAACTGTGCTGTTTTTCTGTCTCGATCACCCGCACCCATGAATACAGATGAATATAGCAATTCATTCTCTTTTTATGGAAATGGAGACAGCGATAAAATATCATATTTAAATTACCTAAAAAATTCTGACTTTCCTATCAATTTTAGATTAATAAAAAAAGAAACTTCCAAACATGTGATTTTTGGAAAGGTAGCACATCATGTCCGTACAGGATGGCCAACAAAAGGTACTTCTGATGAATTAAAGCCATATTTCAATAGACGATCCCAAATAACAGAAGAACAGAGTTGTTTAATGTGGGGATATCGATTGATTGTACCAGTGATATTTCATCAGAGTGTTTCACAAGAGCTTCATTCTAGTCATATGGGTATAACAAAAATGAAGTCTTCAGCCGGGTCTTATTTTTGGTGGCCAAATATCGACAATCAATTTGAAAACTTGGCAAATTCTTGCGACACGTGTGCAGTTTATGCCAGTTATTCGCCCAAAGCGCCACTGATTTCTCGGGATTGGCCTAAAAGTGCATGGATTGGACTCCATGTAGATTTTTTTGAGCCATGTTTGAACAAGTATTTTTTAGTAGTTGAAGATGCAACTCCGAAGTGGATTGAATGTTTTGAGGTTAAAAACATAACAACTAATACCACAATTGAAATTCTTCGTAAATTGTTTGCACGATTCGGATTACCCAAAGAATTATGTTCTGATAACGCACCAACTTTTTGTTCGGGGGAATTCAAATGTTTTTCAGATCAGTATGGAATTAAACATTCAACTGGCGCACCTCATCACCCAGAGACAAATGGTTTAGCTGAGTCTGGTGTGAAAATTATGAAAAAAAGCTATTTCAAAAGCACATAATGATGGTTTTAGAGACATTTATCTCAATTTGGATTCTTTTCTATTGCATAACCGTAACTCCGAACACACAACCACAGGAAGGACACCAGCAGGGCTACTTTTTGGAACCAGCAGGGCTACTTCTTGGACGTAATTTATGAACCAAATTTGATTTAATATTGCCATCAACTGAGGATATGGTGAGAGAAAAACAAATTCGTAAGGAAAAAACTCCATTGAATAGAAGGGATACCATTTTTTCACAGGGTGAGAAGGTGTGGGTCAAAGATTACCGCAAAAATGCACAAAATTGGTGTAAGTGAAAGATCCATCAAGTACTTGGTGGAAGGACCTTTATTGTAGTAGTTGATAACCATAGACAAATTAAAAATAAAGAGACTGTTTGAAACATTGGCGATCTTGACCACCAAGTTTTTGGTACGGCCAGTCGCGCATGGAGGCGCTGCCCGCAATAAACAGACGACTGACATGATAATTTTCCAATTTCGACATTTGTCAGAAAATGACAAACCACGTAATAATTTCAGAATAATTCTACTGTTAAGTGTCATCGAAAAATTAATTATAGAAATTATACTATGGACTTGAATTATGAACCCAACGTCGAAAATTGAATGTTTTGTTATTCGAGTTGACGCTGAAATTCCTCGAAATATTCTTTCACAAGGTGAAATATAAGCTGCTTTCCACAAACTGATACTTATTTCCATCCATCAGTTGCAGAAATTTTTTCACAAACTGATACTTATTTCCGTCCATCAGTTTCCATTTCCTATCACCATTTGAGGAAGTACGAAGATTATCATCAAACTAGAGTATTTGTTAAGTATACCTACTCGTTCTCCTTTGTGCTAATAAATGAACAAAATCATTGAAGGTTTGTTGTAAATGTAATTTGTTTTTATTTTGGTTGATTTGATGAAGACTGAAGAATATTTTTAATTTTTTGTTTTTCGGAGTTTTGTTATTGTTTTGTCTGTAGTTGTACCTTGTCCTAGATACAATAAAATGTGTTTTCATAGTGTTCAACTTATTATTCTTGTTTTATAAGATCTTTAATTTTGTTCTTGATATCATGAAATAAAGATTCACTTTGAAACTTTATTTTAACCACGAACGAACTAACAGATTCTACGAATCGATTACTGTATATATTTTATTAGTGATTGATTTGCCATTCCTGTATTACATATGATACAACCATTCATATGGGATACAAGGATGGCAAATCGATCACTTATAAAATATATACCATATCAATCATATAAAAGTAACACATTTGAAAAACCCGCCTTATCTCAGTCGGTTTTACCAACTGTACTTAGTTCGGCCAGTTGCGAGATATGTCGCCACTGTCTAAACGTGGTGCCAACTTTTACTGCAGGTTTGACAACTCTCTTTATTTTTAGTTTCTCTATGTTGATAACGGTATTACATGGAAAAGACATACTGATCAATTGAAAAAAGATATAAGTGCTTCCGGGCAGAACGTTGCACAAAATGTATCTGTAATAATACCGCGATCTTCATTAATAGACGTTTCCTCTTTACCCACTTCAGTGTCCAATATTGACAATGACAGTGAAATGAATCGAGATGTGACTGCTCGTGTTTTGAGACGACGAAGTCAATTGAGAAGACCAGACAGGTTACATTTTTAGTAATGAATGATTGATATTAAAGGAGAAGGAGTTATACAGTGCTTCTCAAAAGTCCCCTCCAACCCTCTTATTTTGTGAAGTGAAGTGAAATATCCTATTTTTAAACTCTTCTCGTACTTTTGCAAATGTTTCTGCGGAAACAGCCTCACATTCTGCAACAATACGTTGTTTTGAAACGTCAATATTGTCAGGTTCAGTGGCGTGAACCTTCGATTTAAAAAAAAAGAAGAAGAAAAGAAAAAATCCAAAGGTGTGAGGTCCGATGATCGAGCTGGCCATTCCGTTGAACATCGTCGTCCAATCCATCTACCACGATACTCCTCATCCAAATACCGTCTTACTGCACCGTGATAGTGTTGGGATGTTATTTCCAAAATGCCGAATTCATCTGGATTATCTTCCAAAATTTCAAGGATAAACGGTTCCATTGCGTTTTGAAACAGCTCAAGATGAACCTCACCAGTTCAATTAGTATTTGAATAAAAAGGCCCAACGAAGTGGTTTCCCAGGATACCTGCCAAACATTCACCTCCTGGGGAAATTGGGTATGTGTTTCACGAAACAGGTGAGGATTTGCGTCACTCCAATACCTCACATTCTGTGTATTTACATTTCCATTCAGATAGAAAGTACTTTCGTCACCAAAACAAATTGTTTTGACATAGTCTGGCTGTTGGTTGATTTCAGTATCCATATTTTCACAAAATTCTAGCCTTCGGTCTGGGTCGTCGTCTGAGAGTTGATGAAACATTTTCAATTTGTATGGATGAAATTTGTTTTTTTTTTCAACACCCTGTGTACTGTACTTCGACTGACTTGACGGGTAGATGCAACGAGAGTTGTTGAAGTAGGATTGACTTTTACTTCTGCCAGTATATCAATTTTTTCTCATCAGAAATTTGTGGTCTGCCAGATCGTTTCGCATCATTAATACTACCCGTTGTTTCAAACTTACGAAGAAGCTTCCTCAAATAAGTCTGCTGCATGAATATTTTGTCCAGTTTCACCAAGAATTAGGATCGCTGCTACTTTATCACCTAAAGCACGTACCATTTCGCTTCTTGAAGCACTTAAACGTTCGGCTCACAACAGTTTAACAAATTATTGAAATGTACAAAAATAATAAAAGTACCAGAAGCTGCTAAAACAGTTGAACGTTCGATCAACAATACACAAATTATTAAATGTACAAAAACTTGGACAATTACAAAAACGTCGAATTAGGGAGACTAACAGCTTATTTGACAACTATCCAGAGGCGGAGCTTGAATTTGGAATTTTAGTATTAACTGATTTAATTCATCACAGCTTTGCGTTTTTCAAAAGCGAGTTGCCAAAACTGCCATAAACACAAACAAAATTAGTGTCATTGAATAGATTTTTACGATACTTTTTAAAAGAGGTGTCGCTTGTCGTAGGGTTCCATTCAAAATTAATGGTCACAATGGCCTTGTGACGTCATCTTTGACAATTTCGTCATCTATCATCACTAGAAGGGGAAGTTTCCAACCTTCAATATTCAATTTCCAAATTTCACTTGTTTATGTATAATCGTTCCAAAAATAAGAGGGGGGGGGAGAGGACTTTCAAGAAGCACTGTATATGTTGTTTTCCTCTCTGTATATTATAATTGATATGGATCTAGTTAGACGAAGTTACTTTGTGACATATTGTATTGACGTTTATGAATATAAAAATACCCCACATAATTATCAATTACTTTCCTAAACAAAACAAGTTTGATAAAAGTAGTTCTAAGAGAAAAGAAATGGTCAGATCATGCAGTGTCACTATCAAATCAGTACAATTAGGCTTGATAGAGTCAGCATTTTCCAGTTAGGTTGGTCTGGATCGTGCCATCTCATCGAGTAAAGTAATGGTTTCATTAACCCTGGCACAACTGTGAAATAGTGGTACTGAGTATGTTTACCTCGTCCAAATGTAACTGTTTGCCATAAACGAATGAATTCCCGTCCTACCACCTTGCCAAAATTTTAACTCAAAGAGTGACCGTGGAAAGTAACGGGTTTGTCATCACGGGTGCCCCCAAAAAGATTTCGGCCGGTCTCAAGTATTTCTCTAATTGTAACAAAGATCACAAATACCAATTTCAATGACCCCAACTTCGGCACTAACGTTACTCCTATAAAAGCTTTCAACCCCAATTTTACCCCTTTTGAAGTTTGAATTTCCAAAAACAACGAAACACTCATTTCTTTGTTTGTAACAAAAACCATAAATTCTTATTTTCATAACCTGACTTTCAATTCCCCTTTTAACCCCTTAGGAATTTAATTTCCAAAAATCCTGAAATAGATAATTCTTATTTGAAAAAAACCCAAATACCAATTTCCATATTCTACTCAAACTACTCCCATTAAACTTTCTCTCCTTTTCCCCTTCATTTCAACCCCATAGGGATGGAATGTTGAGGATACTCCTCTAAGTGGTTGCTACGAACCATTTCTTCTATTGAATGTGCTTTCACATATGTCACAATTGGAGCTTTTCTCGATATCATGTATATGCATGTATCATCTTTCCGCCCGAAGCTCTTGCTACATCTATGACATTTGAAAGGTTCCATACCAGAATATGTAGCATAATGCCTGTCTCTTTTCTGAATGGAAAACAGCTGAATGACCTGCTGCCTGCATGGGTAGCTCGATGCTTCTGCAAATTATCTGCGTTCGTGAACTTCCTCAGGCACTAACCACTATACAGGGTGTTTTGTAATAAGTGTCCAATATTTTACAGGACGATTCCTCGGTTATTTATAAGGTGAAAAGTTCATACAAGCATGGGTCCGCAAGGCCTTCATTTTAGATATACAAGGAGTTGGAAATATATTTTCATTTTGTTTTCTCGTAGATACTTTCCAAAATAATGTCGATATTTGATCGAAAATTGGTATTTAGAGATGTTTTAATATGAGAAATTCTGAGTTGATCTTAGTTTGGCCCTTAATTGTAGGGGGCGCCGCCTACAGGTCTTTGTCTCTTTTGGGGAGTCACACCTTTGTGGTGCATGTATGTCTCACATTTTCTAGAAAAAAAATCGATTCCTCTATCATTTTTGTGTGGAAAAGGTATGCATATCTACAAGTATATGTATGTGTGTTTATGTGAATTGCCTTTGGATAAAAGAAACAGTATTACTATTACCTTTGATCTCGCCACTACACCCTGCAAAACTCATCTATGCTAAATCTCAAATCATTGAGAGATATAACGATGAGTCAGTTAGTGGTATTTTGTTCCACATATCACATACATTCTATCATGTATATCTTCATAGCATGAGTCATGCACGTTCAAAATTTGATACCACTTCAGCTTATTTAAGTTTGCTGAGATGATCTACTTTCAAATAGGAGTATTCTCATGGATATTCGGATGATTTTAGTAAAACAGGTTTGTAATTGAACGTAATGAGAATCAACATAAAACTGGAGCTAATATAGAATTTGTGTTATTATTTATAATAAGGTTTCTGTTAATAAGTAAATTCATGACAATTATTTCAATCAATTTTTCATATTTTCATGTTGAAAGTTTCACAAGAAAATAGAGTTGTTTTATGATTCAAGAAAATATTTTTCGAATCTTTTCGACATTTAAGGAATATAAATAAATGAACCCCATCTTAACCAGGTCATATTCTCATTGAAATCAGACCACAAATACATTTTTCAGGGGTTTATTCACACAATGAATACATAAATAGTGTGGAGTTTTTTGGTCTTAAAATCATTTATGGTTCATTTGTTCGAAAATATGAGCAGAGTGTTCATAGAATCACATGCCGTAGATATTTCAATTTCCAGAAAAATCTTTTCATTCAATGTTCAATTGAGAATGTTTTCCTTTTAACATTTATGGTTAGTCGTTGAAGCTTTCTCAAAAGGTAGGGTAATCGGACGCTCTGAGCTGGGAAAAGACACACTGGAAATCCAAAATGTAGTAGGTCATTATTAAAACCAACACTACATCTTGAACGATGGAAGATAGTGACTAAAGTTCATCTTCCAGTCGCAGATGATTCCACATCTGATTTTATGAACATCCTGTTCATATTTTCAAGCTTCATTTTACCATTGTTTCGAATGTGAGGAATATATTTGATTGCCTCGCTCATTTCGACATTAACCCATATTTTTCCCATTAGAATGTTCATTTGAAAAAAGTTTACATAAAATCTGAAAAATATCGCACTATAATATTATTCGAACCGAAAGAAACACGACTTGCAAATTATGGAAGTGAAGACTTTTTGATGAATTCTATGAAGAATCGTTAGTCCAGTCAGTTCCTATAGATTCCAATGGTTCGATTTTCGTCAATTCTCAAAACTGTTTTCCACCGGAGGAGGATGTCATACTTGAAAGTTAAGCGACCACCGTAGATATTCTCCGATATCGAGTACACATAATATCAGTAGTAGGTGTTTGTCAAAAAGTTAAACAATTTTGAATTTTTTTTTGTCAATTCAGCATAGAAATAATGCAAATTTTTAAAGATCAATAAACACGTAACAACAGATATAAATCTGAATCAAAATCACAATGAATGTTCGAAAAGTCCACCTCCTGCCTGTGTGCACGCATCCAATCTTCTTCTCATTGATTCGCGCACTCTTTGGAAAATTCCTGGAGTCATTTGAATCGTTCTGAAAAAGTTAATGAATCGATTACTCAATTCTTCTTCATTTTGGATAGGTGTCTGGTAAATTGAGGATTTTAGATGTCCCCACAGGAAAAAATCCATACTGTTAAGGTCTGGTGACCTAGGGGGCCACGGTTGAGGCCCTCTCCTACCTATCCAACGGTTGCCGAAAGTTTGATCTGAAAATTCTCGCGCTTTGATGCACCATTATGCATAAACCACATTTAATTTCGTAGTTTAAGCGGCACATCTTTCAGTAGAATGGGCGAATCTTCTTCAAGAAAATGACGATATCTCTCTCCGTTCAATCTTCCCCGAATAGAGAATGAACCTATAAAATAATCTCCAAGGATTCCTGCCCACACATTGGGAGAGAACTGTTCTGGTCAATGTGATTCCTGTATCGCATGAGGAATTTCGTCTGACCACAAATGATCGTTGTGAAAATTGCGTATAGCGTTGCGTGAAAAATTCGCTTCGTCGGTAAACAGAATTTGATTTTCAAATAAGGGATTGTGAATAAGGCATTGGAGAAACCAATGTGAGAAGTTGATAGGTAACGGAAAGTCACGAGGGAGTAGTGCCTCAACTCTTTGAATATGGTAAGGATATAACAAATTATCAAATAAAATTTTCCATACCAGAACATGAGAAATGTTTTTTTTTTCTGGAGCTTGTTTCCGGGTGTTCTCCTACCAGATTGGAACTGTTTTCTCGGTTTCTGGGGTTCTCACCGTCCAATGTGTACCCGACAGATGACTTACTTTTTCCAAACTTCCTGTTTCCCTTAACCAAGCGTGAATTCTCGAAAACATTTTTTTGAAGTAGGAGTTGTGCGGTTCGGATAACGCTCCTGATATAAATGTCTAGCTTCATATGCATTTTCGTTAGCAAGTACGTATCTAAAATGTATGTCAGCATACTCTGCATTGGTGAAAAAAACCATTTTTGATTAAATAATCCCAATAATAATAAATAAAACTATTTGACTATGCGTCAATATATCATTTTTGACATGAGAGCACAAAAATTTAATAAACTTACTAGCCTACTTGATACCCTTGGTTTCAAAAAGTTCGCGAATCAATGAGAAGAATATCGATTAATTTAAATGAAGATATTTCCAAAACGGCTGCTTGTACCGACTTTCAAAAAACATACCTTTTTCACGTAAAACTGATAGTGGAATCGATTTTTCCTCTAGAAAATGTGATACATACATGCACGACAAAGTTGTGACCTCCCAATAGAGACAAAGACCTGTAGGCGGCGGCTCCTACAATTAAGGGCCAAACTAAGATCAAATTCAGATTTCTCATTTGAAAAAATCCCCAAATACCAATTCTCGTCTGATATCGACATAATTTAAAAAATTAATCACGAAAAACTAAATTAAAAATAAATGCGGGTCCATGCTTATATGACCTTCTCACCTTATAAATTAACTGAGGAATCGTCCTGTGAAATATCAGACACTCCCTGTATCGGTTCGAAAATTCCATTTCAGAAATAATACCAAAAACGCTTCAAATCCTAAATTTGAAATGACAGTTGGAAAAGTTCCCAATTCAACTTCTCCCTCTGCAAATATGAACTTTTCGATAAAAAAAAAACAATATCCTCACAATTGTAGACATTACTTGCTTTGTGGGAAAAACCTCTCACTGACAATAATACAGTAGTTTATGACTAATCGTAGTTCAGACATCAAATTACTTTCGAAGAATTCCAATTAGGTTCCGCGACGAATTTATTTTCTCATTTCAATTTTCGTCTCAATCTCATTGGTCTTTCGGCTATCCCTTTTAAGTGAACTCGCCAGCAACACGTCAATAAATACGAAATTGCCACTTGAAGTGCTGCGTGGAGCTATTAGGTGTACAATCAAAGGAAGGACAATTAATATATTGTGGAAATAATTAATTCGATTCCTGATTCGTGTCGATTATATTCTAATGGAACTCTCCATGGTAGAGAAGTTTCATTTGTATTGAGTCAACTGTTCATTGAAAGAGTTGAGAAGCGGCCTTTCTATTTGAACTTCTCTGAATCCTGGTAGGATGTATCCATGAAGAGGGTTTTGCGGAAGATGGCCATGTCATTCATATCTTCCGTTGCTGGATATTTTGGATCGTTCGAAGTTGATTTGTTCAAAAAAGAAGGGTGTTCATGATATCAGATGTCCAATGATCTGCATTGGGAGAAGTTCATGTTGAAAACTACTACTTAGCACCGAACTAACATCGTGAAATATTGCAAAAGGCCCTAACTCAAAAGAAAACTATGGAGATCGGAATTTTTATTTCCATTCAGATAGTTTTTCGCTTCTTCAATTTGGACTTGACTGCCAAGTTGAATTGAACTGTTAATAGTTCAACATCGAATAATTATTTGAGAGTACACAATATTTTTCCAATTGTAGTCTGGCTCTAGCTGGTTCGATTGTATTGGAAGATATGCTGAAATGAACTGGCAGACATTGATTTACTCCATATCTCACCAAGAGTGAGTCATCGTTTGAGAAATAACTTTTTTATGATTGTTCTAAACTTATTCTCGAACTCTGTCACTAGGACAGCTCAAATATTTTATGGATACAAATAGTTCAGTTTTGGAGCATGATATAAACCAAGTGTCAACGTATTCTTCAGACTGCCATGGTTTCCAGAGTTCCGGGGATATGAGATCCAAACTAGGCTTTTTCCTGCCTAGTTGAGTGCTTATGACGGTTTGATATTTCCAAAATCACTAATTGGTTAAAAAAAAGATTACTTGAAGGGAATTGAACCTTTTTTTGGTTAATTTTTGGAATTTGTGGTAGCAAACACTTTACAAATGTGATTTAATCAAAATTGGTTTCCGAAACAGAGTAGTAGTAGTTTCAATTATACAGAACGTCTCATCAAGAATGTCTGAGATTGATTCAGTTCCGAGGTGTTTCCGAAATGTTTGACTTATTTAAAGATTGATTTATTCGCAAAATAATCATATATTCCGTTTTGATCCTAAAATTGAAGTTATGAATCTGGTTTTGTTCAATTTTGTATCCACGGCCTACTTGATGAGCGATATTTTCCCATAATTTTTCGACAAATAATTAGTTATTACGATTTATATATATATATATATATATATATATATATATATATATATATATATATATATATATATATATATATATATATATATATATATTATATTTTATCTATATAATTCTACTGTACGTGTGTTGTCACCGCACTCATCCTAAACGGCTGAACCGATTTGAATGATTTTTTTATATGCGTTTGGGTGGCGCCCTGGATGGTTTAGATTCATAAATCATCCCCCTTCATGTTGAGGATGGTCCACCCATTGATTTTTTTTTTTTTTTGGACAAAATTTCTTGTTTTTATTTTTTTATGATACAGCATTCAAAATACATACAACCCCAAATGTTCACCCTTCTACGATCAACCCCTATGTTTTTGGCAAGATTTTTATTTTTATCTTGTCATGACTTGGAATAAAATTACTCTCAATTCACCCTTCTACGATCACCCCTATTTTTCTAAGGAAAACGGGATAACGGGATAACGGGATGATGGGATAACGGGATAACGGGATAACGGATAACGAAAAAACAGGAAAACGGGGTAACGGGATGACAGGATAGGGAATAACGGGAAAACGGAATAACGGGATGAATAAAAAATGGGATACAGGAAAATGGGATAACGGAATAATGGGAATAACGAGATAACGAAACAACGGGAAAACGGGAAAACGGGATAACGTGATGACATGAAAGGGGGATAAGGGGATAACGGGATAACGGGATGGATAATGGGATAACAGGAAAATGGGATAACGGATAACGGGATAACGGGATAACGGAATAAGGGATAACGGGAAAATGGGATAACGGGATAACGGGAACAGGAAAGGGGAAAAAAGGATAACGGGAAGAACAAAAAGGAAAATGGGATGAGGAGATAACGGGAACATTTTCGGGAAAAACATTACAGAGGACTGCTTGTATCACACGTTATTTCAAAAACATACAAACAAAATGTTTTTGAAATAACGTGTGATACAAGCAGTCCTCTGTACTCGGATTGCCACATATAGGTTATGTACTTAATGTTTATACAATTGATAAAGCTCCAGGCCAGGAGCGAAACGTTTTGCAAATTAAATGTACATGTAGAGAAGAAATTTTTTTAATTGAAACCTGTCCCGATGGAATCTGAATCCCAAGAAAAATCAAACAAATATATATATATATATATATATATATATATATATATATATATATATATATATATATATACAGAGTGACCCAGCGGCTCTGTAGGACGGAAGAACCGAATTATATAAAAACGCTCGGATACGTCAACAACATTTGCGACGGGGACATCGTTCGTGATGGAATTCATGCGAAATACATTCCATCCCTCGGAGCTGTGACCGCCACCCCTGAGTTTTTAAATGCCAACATATGGTAAGGTATTTTTTTTCCCTTCTTAATATCAAACAATAAAAATAAATTAATTCTATTCGTTTTCGAGATATAGAAACTTGAAGTTGGGAAATCACTTTTTATTCACTCAATCAATAAAAATAACATCTACCAATGCAACTGTTTAAAGATAATTATCATTGTCAAGGAATTGAATGATCTAACTATTAACCAACAAATAACATGCAATTCCGATTCAAATTTTTATTTCATCCTCATTTACTTGATCGAAAAAATTTTAAGGTTCTTATGAATCGATAAAAAGACGTTTTCTATAATTCGACTCAAATGCGAATACAACAAAAACATGTATGAGATAATTTTCCTCGCCAAATCGGAATTGTGGACGTCTATCAGTGTCAAACTGATCTCTGATTGAATGACATTATAGTGAATTACTTGACTAAAGCTGCTGACTATCTTTCCGCAATACTGGTGTATACGATCGCGGAAAGAGTTGAAATAATAACAATTTTTTCTAAGAATGATGAGTGCAGTAACCGTACAGCTAATTTGTTCAATGAATGAATATACATTCCAGAATTAGTGCGAAATTTCGTCAAACTGGATCAGTAGCCAACAAGGAACGAGATCCAGAACGTGAATTTCCGTTGAGAAATGGAGCTGTTGAAGTTTCACTTTTAGTTTATGCAGACCCAACATTGAGCACAAGGAAATTGGCTAGTGTTACCAATATCAGTAGAACCAGTATCCGCCGAATCCTGAAACATCATGAATCCCACTCCTACAAAATACATTTGGTATACCAATTGAATGAAGATGATTTTGATAGGCGACAGGAATTTTGTGAAATTATGACTACGATAATAGATGCTGATAAATTTTTCCTTTTCTACATCTGCTTTTCTGATGAGTCTACATTCTTTTTGAATTCGACTGTGAATTGTCATAATTGCCGTTAATGGTCAGATGCCAATCCACATGTTTTCCACGAAGTCCATACTCAAACTCCCCAAAAACTCAATGTCTGGGCCGGTATTTTTGGGGACCGTTTGATTGTACCAGTATTTCTCGACGGTAACCTGACAGGAGAAACTTATTTGGAATTATTGAATGAATTTGTTTATCCACAATTAGTAGACATAATTGAAAATGACGATCGTTACCATGAAGACCACTTGAATCTATGGAAACCATGGATTGTCTAAAATCTGAAGAATACTAAGAAGGGAAATTTGTGTCTGTAATGTATAATGTAGAAGAGAGTTAGCGGCGAGCAGACAATCACTCCTTAATTCTAGAAAACGATATCCTCGGGCAGGGATTGAACCCACGACCTCATGATTACCAGTCGAAGGCTCTCCCAACTGAGCTACCGAAGACGTACGTTCGCATCTGCGATCGAGATATTGCTTTCTAGAATTTAATGTTAGTGTGTTTAGGGAAGTTTTAACGTGGAAGGGAACTCATTTGCTATCAAATGATCATCAACTTCCAATTTAAACTTTCACCTTGCGTCGTCGACAATTTGTGGAAGCTCGTTAAGATTCAAGATTACGTATAGAAGAAGTTGGATTTGAATTCAGGAAATACACTGATGTAGTGAAATTCTGTACAAAACGTTCACATCGAATACGAATTGGTTTCCCAGGTTAGCTTTTATTTTCTGTTGTTTCATCTACCGCAGACCGGTATAATGGATATTTTCAATAAAACATCAACCTACTATAAAATATCATCCAATCGCTAATATGTACTGCATCAAACAACGTTACCCAACCATGGCCTGAAGGCTCTATGTATTTACAATAACATAATTATATCAATATCAATAAAAATGCTTCAATATATCCAATTGCGAGAATTCATTCATTATCCCAGAATACAGCATAGGTTGTTGATGGAATTATTTGATTTCATACCTATAGATGTGGATAGAGTCACGTGGCAAGTAATATAAAATGGTTTCCGGAGTATGTATATTTGACTCTATAAAATGTATGAATATAAAAAATTCCAAAAATTACACTTGAGAAGGTCTGAGTATGGAAAAAATCTAAAATTTTATTTAAAAAAAACAGTGGTCAAAATATTGAATATTTAAAAAAATACAAATTTGAATTTTCAACCATGTTTCAAAAACCAAAAACTCTAGTTTAAAATGTGAATTATGAATAGCACTTTCTGAGGCTTGTTATCTGTACTCAAAGATGATTTGATTGGTTTTATAAAAAAAATAAATTAGGAATAAAATTTCGACAAAAACCAAAATCTGTGAAATTTGTTATTAAATAAACTTTGATAACGATAACGTTTATAAAGAAAAAAAATTTGCCCATCTAATCACCATATTACGACAAGGTATACCAGCGTAAATATTTTTTTCTTTGTTAATATAGTGTAATTGTATCAAATAAAAAATATTACGTTTTTTAGTAATTAACAAAATGTCATTTTCATAAATGAGTTTCTGCTAATTGTTGTTTAAATAGGAATATCAGTTCATCCATTGATTTACTTCATATTGGATCGAAAACATGATATGAATTCCAGAGGGAGATAGAACACGAAATAACAGTTGATTGGTTAGATTAGTGCTCACCTGACGCTCTACGTATACTAGTGGAATAATATTAGATTTTAGCTTTTAGAAGTTGGGGGATGGTAGTATCTTTTGACTTTACATTAGTAATAATGTTGGGAACGACATATAAAAAGTTACCAACCGTAAAGTGTGTGCTTGATTGATTATTTAACAAATAAGTTGCCAACATTACATTATATATTGAATATTTAAAAGCAAATGACTGACTGAAAGTATATAAAAAAAAGTTTTAAAATGAAAACTGAAACTGCAGAATTCTTTTGCTGAGGTGCAAAAATGTGAGGCGGCGACTCTGAAGTGCAGCGCTGGAGGAGCACGCAGCCACGAGCTCTCTAAACTGAATTTGTTATAATTTTGATCTATTGATCAAATTTTGCTAACAAAAATTAACTGCAAGAAGAAAATGCTGCTGACGTAAGTCATTTATAAACGTGAAATATGTATAGGAATAGTCCTATATGAAATTACGTTGAAGTAACATTCTGTCTGCAATCAATTGAAGATTTTTTTTTTTCATTTTGAAGATCAACATTTGATATTTTTTCAAAATGGCAAATAAAAAAAGGGCAATTCAAAAAAAACTTATATTTTTAACAGCAGTTCAGTTGGTTTACACATCTGATGATAATTAATTCCTCTAAGATAGGGTATTTCAGAGTGGTTATTTATCCCACTACGATTATTTATGATGGTTTTCATAAATAAGAATCCGATTTTCGTTATCTCTCAGCAAGAGACATTTCCAATTTTGTCAACACAACACAAAATGTTACGGTTTTCATTAGATGTAATTGATATCAATGATATATGATGGAATCCTTATTTGACATCACATGCGTTGAAATTTTAGTTCATGAAGATATTTTTTGATTAGATCTTATGTTTTCTTTTTATCTCTTGACGTGTCTATTACTTGATGGTTCTTTTTAACATCATGTGGTAGCTATTTTCGTCTGCATTTTTGAATTCTTAAACTTTTTTCATATTTGAGGTGGCCATTTTTTCACATATAAGTTCGTTATATCTATATATGAATATTATCAGGTCATAACAACTCCTAGCTAGAAGTCTAATAACCTAGAAGCAGATTGTAGATTGTTCAGTTATTTGATGCCGTTCGTGAAGGGATTGAACAAGTAATCATAAATAGATCTGATACTGATGTTTTCGTGCTTAGCTTTCACTTTTGACATAAACTGTCGAGTATTGGTTGTCGAATTATGTGATTTGCAGAATCGAGCGAAGAAGAAAATTTTGTAAGCTCTCATTTAGAAGCTGAAACATTAGGCGAAAAAAATTGTTATATTTTACCCGCGTAACATGTTCTCAATGGTTGCAACACAACATGCCAAATTACAACTGAGAAGCAATGTGATGCTCTCTTGACTTCTGCAAACAACTCCAAAACTGTAATGCATTTCAACGACATTAAAGAAGTCTGCACTTATTTATTTTCCAACAAAGATCCACAGCAGATGAACTGCGTTTCAAAGTTATTTGCAATTCATATGCGTTGTGTATCCATTGCTTACGAGATGCAGCCCAAATATATTCTCAGAGAAATTCCTCACAACCGTTATATGATCTTCTGCATGTTCTCCAATTCAGCTATGAAATGCGAGATGATAATTCCCCAATCAGGCCTTGCAAATGTAATGCTGATTGGAGAACAACATAGTCCTGTAGTTGCAAAAAAGCCAGATTTCTTGTATCTCTCTTTGCAAATGCACCCACAATAATTGTAAAAACTTACCTGCATGAGTGTAAAATTTTGTTATTTTCATTATTTATCAATATGAATTTTTTTTAATAATTAAATTTGTATTTTATTATGATCATACTGTTTCTCAATTCATACCTTGCGGTTGATAGTCATAAACAACGTTTGTTGACAGCTGCAGCGATGGAATTGAAACCTCCTATTGGAGGGCCGAAAAAATTATTAGCACTTATTCCGCCAGGCAACCTCCACGATCTCATTCCTTGAGTCTTTCTCATCTTAAATCATCAATCAGAACGCGGTCAACGGTTCTTGCACACGGAATGTGTTTCGACACCAGGTCTATAAAATATATCAGATATCAGTGAAGAACAGTAGAAACCCTAGGTCTCAGAACCTTTTTTGCCATGGATCCTTCTGGGAAGAAATGTCCTGTCTTATATTCCCGCTCTCTCGATGATCAGCAATGACATTGCCAACATCATCATTTTCATTCTCAATTTTCGAGGAGTTTCCGAAATTCTACCAAACAACACCCCCAGGCACGCTAGTGTCTCGACATTCATCACGAAACATTACATAATAGTGGAATTATACCGCTATACATCATCTGCATATTTAATTAAACAGGATCACAATGCGTTTGTCGGCCTTCTTGTCTGTCTGTCTCTTTGTCTGTCGCTGAGAAAATTCGAACAACACTCCATATCATATTCAGTACAATAAAATTGTTGGTGATTCAGGTGAACTATTCATGCATTTATTATCTCTTACATGCGCCCTACGTTTTCAATCGCACAAGTACTTTCATAGCTATTGAAAATTCACAAATCACAAATTTTTTGGACAATCTGTTTAGAGTTGGGGATCTTTATTCGGTTATAAATCTGAATATGACTAGGTTACAGTATTTTACACTCCCAGTTAGTTAATAAAATAATATGAACAAGAGCTCATGAATAATTAGTTGGGCTATTATCCTTTTGGACCACTTCAGGAGAATACTTGGTCGATGAGCATACTTATCTGCAAATTTTACTGTTCAGATCTCCTCATAATATAAAGCAATTCCCAGAGATTCATCCATTCGATACCAGAATAAGGGTTATAGTATTTCATTTCCTGGAAGTTATTGCACATTTCCATTCCACTGCATTGAATTCCAATGAGATAATAATGATGCTCGATTGGAATATCAAGTGACTAACAGAAGAAAGAGTGGAAGGGATAAAACTATCGCGTCCGAATGGATGAATACAGAATACAATGAACTTCTTCATGCAGATGAGATGATTCAAATTGAAGTCAGAAAGGAAGACAACTCAACTGAAGATCCTGAAAACATTGCATAAAACTTCAATGACTTCAGAATATTGGTGGAAAATTGTCGAAAAACATCATTTCAGATAAAATTATGAAGACAATGAATTATATAGAAATTCTTCTATTTGGAGCTGAAGAAACAAATTCATAAACGCAATTCAATATCTTGAAAATAAACAATTCTTTTCCATTGACACATCATAAACAAATCAATGACCACAGGATTGCCATAATAAAAAAAAAATAATTTGCATTTGACCACTGTCAGTTCAGTCAAGTATATGAGATTGATAAAGTGCATACAGTATATTGAATAGAATAATAGTGAACCATTCCATATGTACACAAGGAGTCACGTTTTCATTGAACTCATTTTCTCATATTTATTTTCTTGATCAGCAATTTTTCGAAAAAAAAAAGTTTAAACTACCCTTATAAGGTAGCTGATGTGAATGATCCCTATAATGGCACGAATATGTTTTGTGTCATCATATTCCAGCGTTTCAATAAAACCTATTCATTGATGGTTCTGCCCTGGTAGCAAAGTTTTTTCTAAAATCTCAAGTATAAACTACCCCCATGAGGTGACTGATCGGCTTATTTTCATGGTGGCACAATTGATATGTTTTATGCAATCATTTTCTACAGTTTAATGATACATATTCACTGGAAAAATCGCAGGTATAAATTACCCTTAAGGGGACTGATTTTTTTTGGAATTTTTTTTTTGTGCAATCTACATTCAGCGTTTCAGTGGAATATCTTAGATAGAAATCCACGGTCTTTAGAAAAATCCTCAAGTACAACTTCCCCTAAATGGAGGTGAATTAAAAATTTCAATATGGTGACACGAAGGCATTATTTCATAGTTGTCCATTTTACATTATGATTCTGATAATTGAATTACAAGTTATATTGAAATCACTTATTACATGACAAGTAATGGAACATTTGGATTACACCCTGTATCAACTAATGCAATTGCTATCATGGTCACGTAGTAACATGAGAACTTCGGAAGGGGACTCAGCCGTAACACAATGCAGAATATGTCAACGATGGGGACATGAAGCCCTCAGTTCCAATCTTCCTTATCGATGTCTCAAGAAACTCAAGGGCACGATACAAGCACATGCGTAAAAAGTCCGGATGATCCTGCAAAGTGTGCTAACTACGAACAGGATCATCCGGCTAACTCAAAAAAATGTGAGGTACATCAAAAATAGCCCCAAGAAAAAAATAACCCTTTACACACCCAACCACACAGGGTGTAAGAGACAAAATACCCAGACATGGACAAATAGAAGAACAATAAACAGTACCAAAACGCTAAACCACCCCACGGGAAGCCAGGGTAAAAGCGCAACCCCAGGAGATGGACAGCATAATCAAGAACCAAGAAATCCTACGATTCATTCATTCAGAATTCGCAAAACAAACAAAGGGACAGTTGGAAGCTTATAAACTACGAGAGAAATAGAAGAGTAGAATCAAAAAAATCTAACCTGAATCCTGATGAACTGAATATTTTCTTCACAAATGTTGCTAAAGAAGTCATAAAAACTCTACCTAGCTCCGATCATTGTGATACAGACTTCCTGAAAGACTTACCCAAACCTAAAGACTCTCTATTTTCATCACCTGTGAGCCATGGAGAAGTGAAGGAAGCCATAAATGGACTAAAAGATTCACATTGTTTTGATGTATATTGCCTGAATGCTAAAATTATCAAAGGAACGTCAGATTTACTTCTGGAACCCTTGACTGAATTGATCAACCAATGTTTCCAATCTGAAGTGTTTCCTGATAATCTAAAAGTGACCAAAGTAATACCAGTCCTGAAGAGGGGAGATCCCGATTTGGCTGACAACTACAGGCCAATATCTATAATCCCAATCTTTGGGAAAATAATCGAGATCATTTTAAAGGATCGCTTACTAAAATTTTTCAAAAAGCATAATACCCTGGATTCAAATCAATTCGGATTCCGTACAAAGTGCTCTACAGTACAAGCAGTTCGGAGGATTGTTGCAGACGTAATCGAGGGTTTAGAGAGAGGAGAACACACGGAAGTCACCCTGTGTGACCTTTCAAAGGCCTTCGATTGCGTCTCACACAATAAACTTCTAGACAAATTAAATTTTTATGGCATCAGAGGTATTCCACTGAAGTTGATTGAATCTTACTTACAGAATAGAACCCAATCAGTTATCATCAACCATAATAAGTCAGAATATCGTTATATCACCCATGGAGTTCCCCAGGGAAGTGTGCTAGGGCCTCTACTTTTTCTCATCTATTTGAATGACATTTTCCACTATATGTCTCCCACAGGATGCGTCTGCTATGCTGACGACACAACACTACTGAATTCTCATAAAGACAAAGATACTCTGAATAACCTCTTGTAATGCACTTGAAGAAGCAAACCTATGGTTCTCTAGAAATGAACTAAAATTGAATCAGGCTAAGACACAAAAAATTATCATCTCCTCTCACAATAGGCATTCTTCTGAAGCTTCTGTGAGTCTGTTAGTTATAGTCCTGGATGACAAACTCAAATGGAATGCACATGTTGATCAATTATGTAAAAAATTGTCCTCACAACTATTTTTATTAAGACATTTGAAAAAGATACTAAGCCCCACCAGTCTATTAACTTCATATTACTCATTATGTCATTCGCACCTCAACTACGGCACTCTTCTCTGGGGAAACTCATCCCACGCGATTAGAGTGTTCAGGCTACAGAAAAAAGGCATCAGAATACTGGATGAAAGCGGTTACCTTGACCATTGTCGGCCTCTCTTTCTCAAATATAGGATTTTGCCAGTGCCGAGTATTTACATTTACCAAACACTACTGGAAATAGCTCATAACAAAGAAAATTACCGAACAAATGCAGATGTTCACAATCATGGAACAAGGGCATCCAGGCAACTAAGACCAAATAGACACAAATTATGTATCACGAAACAAAATTAGCTTGATGTGAACCTTTATAATGAACTACCGACTGTAGTGGAATCGCTCAACTACATTGAATTTAAAAAATGTATAAAATCCTATCTCCTTGCTCACTGCTTTTATTCGATCGATGACTACATCGCTACACCCTATGACGCTGACACTAGAATGCTCATTCCCAACCACTGAGTGTCAACTCATTCTTAATCTTCAAGTGTCTTCACTTTCAGCTGTATAAATTTTAACTGTAAATTTTTCACAAACTATGTTTATAAATCTGTGTGTATAGTATAAGTAACAGTAAATTAATACTGAATTTGACAACAATGACCTGCTTCAAATATAAAAATAACGTAGTCAAATGAATCTCTATCTATCTATCTATATCTATCCATCTATCTTGACGCGAAAACTCACTCAATACAATTATAGATATCTCAAACAAAGTTACATCACCACATAACACTGACACAAATCATACATCAGTTCGCCGCCTCACTGCCACTCACGGTGCCCGGAGGCATGTGAGGAAGAAGGCAAGATCTGCCAGAACCTCCATATAGCCCCTGAATAGCTGAGTGGCCTACTCGGTAAGGTCGAAGTTTGCAGAACAGAAGAGCGCGGGTTCAAAACCGGGCTCCGCCACAAATTCTTTTTAAACGGGTTCATTTATCTTGTTTTGTTTGAAATTTTACCGCCTTCCTGTCGATCGATTGATCCGAAATTCGGTACACATCTTCAGGCCCAGTTTCACCAGAAGCTTTAATCTCGATTAAGCTCTCAAGTGAGGCCTCAGATCACGAATAATGTAATGTAGTGTTTCACCACACTCCAAAGCGCGATTAAATCGACTAATCGCGATTTAGCTCAAGTCGTCCATTTTAGGAGGATTATAACTTCTAGTTGAGATTCATGTGACATTTCGTTGAAATGGCATTTCGACGGATGTTGCCTTTGAAGACGATAGTAATGACGAATTTGTCGTTCGACATCATCGATAGATCCGAGGAAAATATCTTCCAAAATTTGCACAATGCAGATTTTGAGACAAGATTCCGACTTTCAAAAGGAGCTGTACTTCAAATACTGGGATCAATTGAGGAACAAATATAATTCGCAAACGACAAGTGAGTTTTATTATTTCATTTTCGTTTTGAATTGGATACTGATATTGTTCATCAATACTTTACAAGATTTGTGTCCGGCCTGAAGATTATTGAAAATGTTAAGGCTTTTCTATAATAGCAAAGCAAATGCTAATATGTTAATTCTAGGCTGGTGAGGCTAGAGCGAAAACGCAGAGGAATTGGAAGGGTCATAGTGGAAGAACATGAAGAAGATATTGTGGAAGATCCACGTCCAGAAGTGAGGCAGGATCAATAGTAGTTAATAAGAAGCCACATTTCAGAGTTTTTTTTGTCTGCCTGGTCAAGAACTGTGAAAAATATACAAACATTTTCAAGTAATAATAATAACGTTCATTATTCCCAAGAAAAAGCTGTTTATAGTATCGAAGATTATGAAATTCAGTGCAAAGAATAACTTATTAATGTTTGAATGAAATATTATTTGTGAAAGAGCTAAATTTGTTAATGAAAAGAAACAAGTTGATGAAATTATTTATATAGTTTTTGTTCAGTATGTGTGGTTCTGTGAAATGAGGTTCAGATAATAAAAGCTGCCGATGTACAGAATTGACTTTGATTGTATAACAAAACTCAACAAACAGGAACTCGGTTATCACCGTTCAAAAATCAAATGTAAATCTTTTTCACATGCATATAGGCAAAAGTCATCTGAGAAAACTATTAATTAACATTCAAAAATCAGATGAAAATCTTGTTCACTCACATGGGAAAAGTCATGAAGTAAAAAGTCATTATTTTATATCTATAAACTCAAATTATGAATTTGGTTCGCTAACATATAGATATAGTAAAGAGATCTGAAATCAGTCGTTGTTATTCAAAAAGTAAATAAATATAGGGTTCCTTTTTTCTTTAACTTCTGCAAGTTTCCATTGACATTTCGAGGCACATCACTCTTTGGACATTGTCGGCAAAAATCGAATGCGTGTACACCGGTACGTATGACAAACTGCAAAACTTGGTTATGTTATGAATGAATGACACTGAAGACAATAGCGCCAAGGCTGGTCATCACTGCTAATACGACACAGAATACTATATAACTTTTTGTTCCCAATGTTGCCAAGTGGTTTGACGATTTAATCGAGATTTGGTTAATCGCGATCATCTTGGGACGGTTTGATGCTAACAATCGGAGTTTAATCAATCTGAAATCAAGAGCTGTTTGGTGAAACTGGACCTTAGTTCTGATGACAATACAATAAAGTGTATTCAGTATCATTGTAAATCAAAATGGAGGAATACATATTTTATTACAACCCACTCAATATGGTTATCAAATGAAAAGACTTGAAGAGTAGAATACAGTACACCATGGAAAAACTCCAAATCCAACATGACGTTCGAAACAAAATGGCGGGTCATAGAGTTCAGACAGTCAATACAACCCCCTCAATATGGATATGAAATGAAAGGGCTTGACTAATGGAAAACAGTACATCATAGAAAAATTCCACATCCAAGATGGCGTCCGAAACAAAAGGGGTTGGACAGTCATAAATAAAACTGAATGGTATATAATCAAAACAAAGGATTGTTTTCAACTCAGGAACGTGATTCAAGCATGAATCCCCCACCCAAGTCAAGATTTCATATCGTGTCGAGGACTGTGTGGCGTTAGGGTGGCTAAAAATGATGATGTCGTTAACGGTTCACCACCCAAGTTAAGGTAAAAAGTTAGAGCTGGCGAGGACTGTATGGCATAAGGGTGGTAATGAATAAGTGTTTTTTTTTGAACGGTTTTATTGTGAAGAAGTACAATAATGATGCAGATAATGTACTAAAAGCTAAAAAATAGAAAAACTAATGATATTCTTTCAAGTTGGATGATTTTATTGTCAGTCATCACACCACTCTCCTCGTCAATATAGGGCATTGATTGAAATAATATCTTGGGGCGGAGCGTAACCTGAGTAGATATGTAAATGATCGTTCTGTGATGTCGCACGATGATTGTGACGGATTTATTTTACACACATTTGACAAGTTGTCTATTGAGAAGATGCATCAAAATATATAATGATATGAGCCCCAATGATTTTATTTTGGTCTGATCAATGGCCTATATTGATGAGAAGAGTGGTGTGATGACTGGTACTTGGTACCTACCTAATTATTTTTTAGCTTTCAGTATATTATCTGCATCATTTTTATGTTTGGTCACAATAAACCGTTAATCGTGAAATATTTTCTTTACTTATTTCATTTTTCACAAACACCTTAATCAATAGAAAATCGAAATAAATCGATTCCCATCATATTTCAATTATCGGAAGCAATTTTTATGTAAAATAACGTCAAAATAGTTCCATAATCGAATAAAACACCCAAATCCAATTACACAAATTTTGTACACTCAATCAACTCCAATTATCACCTTCAAAACACTACACAAAAAATCACACAAATTGAATACACGAATACATCATCACAAACACCACATCCCACCCACCCAAAGAACAAAAACTCAAAAAATACATCAAAACAAACGCACACAAAAGCGCCACAAATAATGAAACAAACAAACTACGAAACACCTTTCACTCCCTCGAAGTAGTGAATTACCACAACGTTCATATTTGGGCACTAGAAAATCCAGACATGATCAGACCATCTCGACACCAGGAACACTTCAGCGTTAACATATGGACAGGAATAGTAGGAGATAATTCAATTGGCCCTTTCATTTTACCGCGAATTTTAAATGGTGCCACATATTTAAACTTCTTACGAATTGCCTGCATTAGTGGAGGACGTGCCCTTTCAATATCGTCAACAAATGTGGTTTATGCACGATGGGCCCTCCTTCCCCCCTCATTTTCGAGTCATCATCCGCGATTATTCAGATGCAGTGTCTCCCAATCGGTGGATTGGGAGAGCATGTCCAATTGCTTAGCCCCCACGGTCCCCAGATTGCAACCCGCTGGACTTCTTTTTATGGGGACATGTAGAGGGCCTAGTTTATAGTGCAGAACCAGTGCCTTCCGTCGAAGTTCTCATTGAACAAATTATGGCTGCCTTCCACACCGTAAGGAACACTCCCGGGATTTTAGAACGCGTACGGCAGTCTATGAGAAGGAGAGTGGAAGGTTGTATCGCAGAAGGAGGAAGGCATTCCCAGCACCTTTTATAAAAAGTCAAGGTTCGTTCGGTTTCTCATTTTTCAGGTAATGTTTAGGGAAACTTGTAATTTAGATCACAAACTAAATAAATAGCGTTTTTTGTTTTTATTGTGATCATAGGTTCCTCCCTTTTGTTTAAAATTTTAATCAAATGTGGCGAATTACAAAAAATTATTTAACTTTTTTTCTCGATAAATGTCGCAAATGCGTAAAAACTACAGGAAACGAAAAAAATTATGAACAAAACGAATAGTTCATTTTATTCGTTAGAATCCACCAGCGGCGCACTACAAAAAAGTTTATGGGGCAAAAAATGGCTTGACCCCTAAAAAATATCTCCCTGTAGATTCTTACACTCACTCGGCATACTGGATGATGTGAACCCTTGAACTGCCATGAGAATAGGGATGACTCACACTCCATAGGCGTACCAACTGAGCTGAGCTGGGATAAGGTAAAAAGAGTGTTGAACAAGGGTACAACTTAGCCGGAGTTTAATAACTGTTATGAGAGGTATTAATTTTTTTTCAAAATTATTGAATAAATAAGGAAATCAATGAGACAAATTTATTATAACAAATATTTTATGATGACTAATTGTTATTGAAAAATAAAAATAAGTAACAATAACAAACAATATTATAATAACGATTAGCCAATATTAAATTCATCATAATATAAATATAATAAAGGGCCTATCACAACAATATATATATATATATAAATATATATATATATATAAATATATATATATATATATATATATATATATATATATATATATATATATATATATATATATATATATATATAAGGCTTGAATATTGGGATGTGCAGCAAAAGAAAAAGTGTACTCTTTAAAGTTTGTCCAACATTCCGAAAGCTTGAACAAACTTTAAAAAGAACACTTTTTTTTTTGCTGCACACCCCAATATTTTAGCCTTACACATAACTGGTCAGCAACGACTACCCGCTCTCAATATATATATATATATATATATATATATATATATATATATATATATATATATGTGTTGATAGTGTTGTAAATATGTGTATAGTTAGGTACTAGATAGGCATGAAATGTGAATACAAGAAATATGAATAAATTCTTTTGAATTGAATTGGTCGCGTAGAACTATTCTAATATACCTAAGGTATAACATAGGAGAATTTTAGCAAATTATATCGATGCCTCGGAACTCCCTTATATCTGTGCCTAGTTCTTTCCTAAAAAAAACACTTTCCAAAAACCGCACAAACAACAAAAAAAGACATATGTTCATGAGTAAGTTATAATTTTCATTCGATATTGTGTTCTGTGGAATATCTCGACTTCCATTAATCATTGTTCATGAATGTTCTGTTTGATTATCGATACCGACTCTATGACGAAAGTTTATTTAACCATGATTGATGCTCCCCAAATTATAATAAAAACGTTTCAATTCAATTTTCAATCTCGGAACCAAACACTTCCATTCCACTCGAAACAATTCATGAAACCGTTTGTGTTCAGTATTGACATGACAATAGAACGTAGCAATCGCTTTTTTTTAAATGAGACGTCAATTAAGAGTAATTGATTGGAACGAAACAAAACAGTTTCATTATAAATTGCATGTTAGTGGAACTCTGGTGCTAGCTGCGTTTGTGTTCCAATTTGCATTGCAGGACGACGAATACATTCGGAAACGAATCACCGAGAATTAGTTGAACGAAAAATGGAATAGTTGTTTTGATTCGAAATAATAACATGATGAAATATAGGAAAGAATTGCCAGAATGGCGGGTTCGAAATCGAATTGTATTCTGAGAACAATTTGGGAACTTGGTATGTTTTTTATGCAAACTGACGGATTTCCAGAATGTTTCGATGTTTCAAAGCTTGCTCGCGAATTTTGTCTTTTCAGAAATGTTTGCTGACAGTGATTTTATTTTTCTCAACATATTTTGTCGTTCGACATACGCATAACAAATTGAATTCATTCATTTGCACGTTGTTATGAAATTGGGTTTAATCAAGGATTAGAAACAGATTTTGTTTTGTGAACATAAACAGTTTTGATAGTTGTCTACCTAGTCTGGTTGTTACGTATTTGAGTTAGTCAACAAAATATTTAAAAAAAATCCAGCCTACGAATTTATTTGCAGATATGCATTAAATGTATGGGCTTGCTGATGGTAACGTACTGAAAGCCATGCAGTTGTATTAAAGAGCGCTTTCCAAATAGAAATATTCCAGATGCATTAACATTTCCAAACATTCATGGAAGGTTGTGCAAAAAGAAAAGTTTTGAACCAGCCAATCATCCAAGAGGAGTACAACGTACTCTAAGAAAATTAGAATTGAGGTAGCTGTTTTGAATTCAATTGAGGAAAGATCCCGGATTAAGTACACGAAAAATTGGGAACAATTTGAATAACTTCCATATTCTCGTTTAGATAATTCTCCATGACTCTTCATTATATCCCTACCATATCCAACGGGTTCGGGTGTTACTCACTCGCGATTTTCCATTACGGATGAACTTTTGCCCATGATTTCTTCACAAAGTGCATGAAAATCCATTATTTGATAATGAAGTTTTATTTACCGATGAAGCCAATTTTTTCCAGAAACGCCATCCGAAACATTCACAAAAATCATTTACAGGCTGAAGAAAACCCACATGCAATTTTGAAATACCGTCACCAGGAGCAGTTTTCCGTTAACGTGTGAGCTGGAATATGCGGTGATTATTTAATGCGAAGTTGAATGGGCATAATTACCGGCAGTTTTACGAAGAAGAATTGTCAGCTTTGGTGGAAGATGTTTCCATTTCAGTAAGAAATCGATTGTGGTTCATGCACGACGGGGCGCCAGCGCACTTCAGTGCTCTGACGGGTGATTGTAAACTGGGCCGATTATCAGGTAGTACTCACGAATGAGTATGTAATCTCGGCCGGTCAATTTTATTTGAGGGAAATTACTTGCCAGGTAATCTACGTAGATTTCAGGAAATATATTTATAATTTGGAAATACTCACTCATCCCTTAAAATTAACAAGTTTTGCACTCTGGATACAAATAGAAGTGTCGAGGTTGATTGATAATCAGTAGCATCTCAGATTTGTCCAGTGAATCTCAGTTGTTTGCGTGTAACCGATTATGGATAAACAAGTATCAGTCATGAAAAGTCAGCGTGGTAATAATGTTTCATTAATAAACAACTACAAAAACAATTTTAAAGAAGAGTTGAAACCGGGCGGGAAGAAGTGGAGGTGCAAACAGCCAAAGTGTTCTGCTAGTGTTAACACCGTGGGCAGTGATTATACCATCTCGAGATTGAATTTTTCCCACAATCATGGTGCCTGGAACATTCAACGGAATATCATCACAAGCTCAGCAGAAAGAAAATCCGTTGACGATATCAGCAGTGGGCCAAGTAAAATTTCACATTCAGTTTTGCTTAATGAAGAAACAACAGCTCTTCAGACAAAGGATCTAACCCACATAGAACGCAATATATACAACGCTAGAATGAAGTTACTTCCTGTGCTTCCTGAATCTAAAGTGAAGTTCATAATGCACTGAAGACAAATACAAATTATCGCACAAACCGAGGTGAGCAGTTCTTGTTGGTGAATGTTGGAGATTCTCACATACTACTATTCAGTTGCGTTACAAAATTGGAGAATCTGTGCAAATGTAGCAAAATCTACGTAGATGGTACATTTGACTTCTGCACTAAATTTTTTCTGCAACTGTTTACTATTCACGGCTGCCTAAATGGACATTATATACCGCTTGTGTTTTGTGTGCTGCCAGACAAATGTACTGAAACGTATGTAAAGTGCTTTGAACACGTGAAGAAGTGCTGCAGCGACTTTTTGTTCTCTTTTTTCCCCAAGGATATCGTCGTCGATTTTGAAAAGGCTATCCACAATGCAGCTTGTACTGTCTGGCCGCGAGTCAAACTAATAGGATGTAGATTTCATCTATCACAATCGTGATGGCGTAAGATTCAAGAAGTTGAACGAGGAAAATGTTTTGGACTTATGTTTGTTGATCCTGAGGAAGTAGGAGACGCATTAGCTTCTTCGTTAGCTGCAATTCAGCCTCAAGAAAAGAAAATTCAAATGTTTGCGGATTATTTAGTGGACAATTATGTGGCGGATTGTGCGATCTATCCTCCAGATTTATGGGCGTCTAAAACGTCAAGGGCCGATAGAAGCACTAATCCCTGTGAATCATTCCATTCACATTTAAAAACTATTTCAACGCATCCTTCGATATTTATTTTTGTTGACTTTTTATCAAATTATCAATATGAAATAAATGTGAAACTTCAAAGTGTGGACAAGCCATATGTACCAAATTCGGACACAAGAAAAAAAAAGGGTATTTAGACCGTATTATTGATGACTACAACGCTGAGAAAATAATTACGCTGCATTTCTTCAAACCTGCTTCACATTATTACAATAAATAAGTTCTGAATAATAATTTGAGATAATATATGTATTGTCGTTTGTATGTTACTTATTTTTATTCTATTATGTGTTATTTTTAACTGGAATTGTATTATTACCAATTTATCAATAACTCTATGATCTACGATTTGTATATATTTTGTGTACGTATATACCGTCAATATATGCCTTTCTGGAATATAAGTAATATAACCTTCAAAATGTGTTTTTATTTCCTTGCCAAAGTGTGATATTATAATGTTGAAATACTGATTCTGATTCTCAGTAGTAGGTTAGTTTACAAACAAAGGTTACATGGTAGACCCGTAGAGTTCATAGAACTAAGATTTGGTATCATCAGTTTTACGATCGGCAGAGATTACATACCATATTTTGGGGCGTCTTTCAATTGAGAAGATTATAAATCCTTAAGCGGCCGAGTTTACATCTGCCCGCTCTGGCGCCCGAATATTCCAAACCAAAATTACAAAAATCGTTGGATAGGTCGGAGGACCACAGGCATGGCTACCTAGGTCCATGGTACTCAATAATTTGGATTATTTCCTGTGGGGGGGCCATCTTGAAACAATGGTTTACAGCACACCAATTCATACTGAAGAGCAGTTGAGAAATCGCATAATAGTTCCTTGCGAAACTATTAGAAACAACCCTGACATTTCCCAAAGAGAAAACTGTATTTGAAATATCTTGCAGCACCATTCGAGAGATATACACTGAATTTCGTAGATTTTCATATTTTCCGTTGGTTTGCGAGATTTTGGAATTTAAGTCGGACCATGTATTTTGAAAAATCCATTTTGAATTTTCCGATCACGCCCAGTTTAAATAGGCTTTCTGTACGGTTTTCGAGCAATTCTGGTACATAATATGGAATCAAATGAATCACCCATGCGACCTGTAGTCGAGAGAAAAATTTCGGAAAAACCATCTTGGAATTTTTCGATTCCCTCCATATTTCAACGACAGGATAATACTTTTTGTGGAACGATATGTCAAATGGTTCCGGAGATATTTCAATTTATGATTGATACAGAGTACAGATAGTCAGACCACATCCAAAACCAAAGTTGCTCAAAATTCGATGGGGATTTCCTCAAAAGCAACTATAACTCTATGTCGCTCAGTTTCCGGAATAGCATTTCACCTGAGACCGTAGTATACTCCTCTATATTAAATCGTCGTATAACAAGGATGCTGCAGTGGCGCACAGTGGCGTTATAAATAAGATTATATTTTTTATGATTCCTTCTTTAGCTTTTATTTTATCATATAAATAAAATTGTGTATTATCAATGAAATATGTACAATTGAATAGGTCGAATAGTAGTTATATATTTAAACAGAAGAACGCAATTTGAGAATTTTTAAATATTTACTTTTCGGCAATAGAAATTCACAATATTTGCCATTTTTTTTAGTTAGTATGGAAATTTGAAGAAGGAGGTTATGAAGTCACACATAATGACACCAGAAATACGGATGTATGGTAGAACCAGAAATTTAAGAGGGTCGTAAATCACCAACCACTTGAGTTATCAGAGGCGGTGGATTCTACGCAAGTTGTTTGTTCTATAGGTAGGTATATTGATATTAGGTTAAATTATTGGGAAAAATCGCTCGAATATAATTGAGAATTGTTTATTTATATATAATATATGATAATAATATTTATATATATATATATTATATATATATATATAATTAAATTATATTATATTATATAAAAATACATGATATACATAATTAATGTAAATTGTCAAACTTTATACTTTATAAAAAGTTCATACTCCATAAAAGGTATTTATAACAAAATTACTCACGAAGATTAGTTTCACTGTCGTCATCCAAATTGATGATAAACTTTCTTTGGGAATTTTTTCTATATCTATATATGACTTTTCCACTTTCTCAGTATGGGAAACACACTTGGCCTAGCTGCTATCAAGAATGTTTGCAGTTTCTGTTTGAATAAGAACTACCACAGTTGAACTTGAGGTTGGAGAAGTATTTGTTTTTTTTTTTTTTTTATTAAATTCAACCCGCATCGACCTCGCAGGGTCATTAGCGGTGGTACAATTTTATTATATCAGGTTCATTACATTGATCTGTTGGATATACTGGAAAACACTTTTCGAGTCACTGTTTAAAATCACTGATATGTCACTGGTTAGCTTGAGGTTGATCCTTTCCTGGTGGTATTGTGGGCAGACGAATAGGTGCTCAACAGATAGTTGTGTGTTACAACGTTCACAGCTTCTTGGTGTCTCTCTCTTCAAAATATGCTGGTGGGTGAGTTTGGTGTGTCCAATCCTCAGGCGTGTTAGGATCGTCTGGTGTTTTGACTGAGTACAGAGTAGTTTGGATTTTCATATGTGGGTTTATTTTGTACAATTTATTCGTAGTCATTGTCTGCCATCTCTCTTTCCATAAATTGTTTATATCGATTTTTATTTGGCTGTATAAGTCTCGATATGGTGTTTTTTGACTGTTTTTGCTCCTGGATTTGAAAAGGTATTTCGAGCCATATTATCCGCCTTTTCGTTCCCAGGTATTCCCATGTGTGATGGGACCCATACTATTTCAATTGTTTTCCCTTCTTGATACAATTTACCTAGGTTGACTTTTATTTGTTGCAAGAGAGGATGCCTAGGGTAGAGTTGTCGGATTCCTTCTATTGCACTCAGTGAATCTGTGAATAGCACAGTGTTTCCAGGCATCTCTCTCGCCTTCAGTATTGCTTGTGATATCGCATGTACCTCTCCAGTGTAGACGTTACAAGTTTGTGGTAGTTGATAGCATTCACAAGTGTATTCACTGATTACAGCTGTACCCAGGCCTTCTTCGGTTTTTGAAGCATCAGTATAAATGTGGTTGAAGTTGCAGTACTTAGAGGAGATCGCTTTGAAAGAGTTTAGTATAAGGATAGTAGGAGTATCATTTTTCGGGAGTTTTAGGAGTTCGGTGTTGCACTGGGGGATCTCTATTGTCCAGGGAGGTGGAGTATCCAGGTTGACAGGGTATATGGAGTTGAAATCAATTGTGTTCACAATTCTGCGGATCCGTGAATGTAGGGAATTTGGTGGATTAGGATTTTCATCAATTCGGTTAGGAAATATCCGTTTGTGGGTTGGGTTTTTGTAATTAGATGAGATTCTTGCAGCATATGTAAGGCTGAGATAATTTCTTCTTAGTTCTAGGGGCGGTTCTCCTGCTTCTACATATAAGCTTTCCACTGGATGGTCCGGTACGCGCCGAGAGCAATTCTGATACCAGCATGATGAACACTATCTAGCTGTTTATTACGGACTTCCGAGCGCTGGAGTATACAATAGATCCATAATCAATTTTTGATCTTATTATCGTCCGATATATACGCATAAGTGTTATGCAATCTGCACCCCACGAATGGCTCGCTAGCGTTTTCATCAAGTTGAGACCGTTCTGACATGACTGTTTCAGATTCTTTATGTGTTTTCTCCATTGCAGTCTTGAATCAAATGTGAGTCCAAGAAATTTTATGTTTTTAACAAATTCCAGCTGATGGTTGTCGAGAGTTAAAGATGGAGGTTGAATACTGGATTTTCTGGAGAAGAGCATACATTTTGATTTTGTGGTCGAAAATTGAAATCCGGTTTGTTTGGACCAGATCTCAAGTTCTTTTATGGCAGCTTGAAGAAGTTTTCCTGACGAATGTATATTTTTGCCACTCGTGTATAAAACTAAGTCGTCTGCATAGACATTGGCTTTGATTGGCGCCTCGATGTTTTTCAACATATCATTAATGGCAACTAAAAACAGGGTAACACTAAGGGAAGATCCCTGTGGGGTGCCATTTTCTTGTGCTTTGGATCTGGATAGTATCCCATTTGCTTTCACTTTGAATGATCTATTAGACAGGAAATTTTGTATAAATGCCAGAAGATTGCCGTTAATTTTCCAGATGGTTAATTGTTTTAGAACTTTATGTCTCCAGACTCGGTCATATGCTCGGTCAATGTCAAAAAATACTGCCATGAGTTTTCGTTTTTTTGCAAATGCTTCCTGTATGTCTGATTCTAAGTTGACAAGATTGTCTAACGTAGATCTATTTTTCCGAAATCCACTTTGCTCAGGTATTATCAGGTTGTTTTGTTCTAAAATATATACTAGCCTTGCGTTGATGATTTTCTCTAGTATTTTGCACATCTACATGTGGGATTGGTCTGTACGAGTGTGGGTCAGATTTGTTTCTATTCGATTTCAAAATCGGTACCACGATAGCTTCTGACCAACTGTTAGGGAATTGCTGAGTAAGGTATATTTTATTCAATATCTTGAGAAAATGTTGTTTTCCGGTTTCTGTCAGTTTTTTTAGGAATGTATAGGGTATTGTGTCGGGTCCAGGACTGGAGTCCTTCGTTTTCGATAACGCATCATCCAACTCTGTAATGGTGATAGGGAGGTTCATGGGGTTAGCATTATCGTCTTCTATATGGATCGTTTCGTTCTCCTCAGTATTTTTGTGTTGCAGAAAATCTGGATTGTAGCTTTCATTGTTCGAGTGTTTCTGAAAAATGTCGCTCAGTATTTCAGAGATACCCTCATCATCCGAAGTTATTGAGTTTTCAGATTTCAAACAGTTGTTTGAAGTTCACGAGATTATCCGTGTGTGGGGGTGGAAGAATTCATGGTTGAGACATAGTTTTCCCATGATTTTTTTTTACTTTGTTTGAGGGTAAATCTCATTTGCGCCCTTAGTTGTTTGAAGTTCACGAGATTATCCGTGGTGTGGTTTCTTTTCAACTTGTTGAAAGCCGTTTTGGTCGATCTGATAGTTTTACCACATTCTTTATTCCACCATGGGACGGGAACATGTCGTTTTATCGTGGAGGTTTTTCCTATAGCCTCGTGAGCTGATCTTATGATGATATTGGTGAATTCTTCAACGATTGTGTTGATGTCCCCATCGAGTGACTCTGAAAGTCTCAAGTTGGAGTCGATAATTTCACCGTAAAAGTTCCAGTTTTCGATGTTAGCTTTACTCAGTTTCCATTTTTGGAAAATTTCACCCGACATCTCCTGAAACTATCATTTTGATCGATATCGGAATGTGGTCGCTATCGTAGGAAAATGATGAGATCTCCCAAGTAAGTGATGGATATAGGGTAGCATCACACAGACTTAGGTCAAGTACGGAGTGATTCTGACTCGTTGGGTTCATTCTAGTAATTTCACCTGTGTTGAGTAGCGAAAGGTTGGATGAGATCATGAATTGCTCGAACATTGTTCCCCTATTATTAGTAGTTTCACTTCCCCAGATGATATTATGGCAGTTGAAGTCTCCCAATATTATACGGGGTTTAGGAATTTGTAGAAGTAAATTTTCTAATTCCGCCACAGAAATTTCTTTGCAAGGTGGTATATATATATTGCATATGTTAATTTTTTGCTGTGCCTCTATAGATATAGCTACTGCTTCATACTCCGTTCTCAGGGGTATTTCTGTCACTTCAATATTTTGTTTATAATAAATTGTAACCCCGCCGCTTGCTCTAATGGCTGTTGTTCTATTTTTGTGGATGGCATTGTAGTTTTTCAGAGAGTATGTACGATCGTCACGGAAATTTGTTTCTTGCAAGCATATGATTGAGGGGTCCTGTTCGCTGATGAGTAGTTTCAACATTTCTAAATGGGTAAATACCCCATTGATATTCCATTGCAGTATGAACATAATAGAAAAGAAAAAGAAAAGCATTATGAGAGGTTTATCAGAAGGTCTCTTGCGAGCCTTCACTTTCATTATCTGATGTCGATATGTTGGAAGTGGTCTCCAATTCTGTGTTGAGTTGTTTCAGAATTTTCTTTTAATTTTTGTGATCCTAACTTTAATACTCCTTTCTGTTAGTGAGGGATATATCTTCGTGAGCATTCCAAGAAGGGCATGATATATGTCAGTTAGTATAACTTCGGGCTATATTCAAGTTGTCTGAAGATCCAAATGAATTTTCTAGGAAGTCAATGAGTTGATCGAAATTCAAAACAAATGGTGGGGATTCTTTTTCGATGAGAGATTTTGCTGGTAGTATGTGGGATTCCGTTCTTGAGTGATTCTCAGGGGTCAGTTTCTTATGTTTTTTCAACACGGGTATATTTGGTTTTGGGAACTGGTTTTCCGGAGTTTCAATTTCAGCAGAGGGACTGGAGATAGCAGAGCTATTTCGTTTTTGAGAGCCGGATGGAATAACTAAATTTGATAGCTTCGGATTTGGAACTGGGTCGTTCTTGTGTTCTCTATCCTGTGAAATAATTTCTGTGATGTTCTCTTGAGATACCGTTTCTTGATCACTCCTCTCGGACAAGCAGAAGCAATGTGACCATGTTTTTTACACTTGAAACAGTTGAGCTGATCTTCAGAAAGGAATATACGATATGAGGTATGGTCATATTCAATGGAAATGAAGTCGGGAATGGTGAGAGTATCGTCAGGGGTATAGTATGTTTGTCTGCGAAAACTGAGTATGTGACTGTACTCGGGGTTAGTGATTCCAATTCGCAGAAAGGTGATAGGGCAGAGTATATTCAGTCCCAATTCTCTGAGTTTTTGCTCTAATACATTATGTGGTATGGATGGACAAACATTCGACATCAGTAAACGTTTCGACGGCGCGATTAGCCGCCGTGCTGTGAGGGTTTCTCCATTTACGACAATCGAGCCATGTTCACTGAGAAACTTGTCTACGTTAGATTTGCTGGAGAGGTAGATGCATATTCTATTGTTCGATATTCTGGATGTGAAAATTATATCTTTTGGTTGTACTTTCACACCAAGTTCGAGAATGTAATCCTGTAGTTTTAATCCTTCAACGGAAGGAAAAATAATGGCTTGCTCTTTCGATGGAAATTTGATTTGATTTACAATGCTGGAATAAGTTGCTGGCCGTCTTGTAGTTTCATTAGAATGGTTGCTCAGGGTGCTCCTGTAGTCAGAAACACCCCCCTCGTTGAATATCTCATTCATTTTAAATTTCAAATCACGGTGGTTTACTCGTGATCAATTTCATTACTCCAACACTGACTACGGTCCTGACCGCCGGTGTGTTTTTTACACACGAAAACTGTTAGGTTAACAGACTATTGCTCGGTGTTTGTATCAAACTTATATTCAACTGTGAGTAACTTTATAAAAGTACTCACCAGGTAAGTGTATTCCTCAGTGAATGCCACGTAGAAAGATTGAACTAATTAAATCGATTCGGTTCGAGAATAATATTCGGATTTGATTGCTACACTTATCGCTTGACCGTTCCTAACCGAT
Organism: Gonioctena quinquepunctata; assembly: GCA_018342105.1. NCBI lineage: Eukaryota > Metazoa > Arthropoda > Insecta > Coleoptera > Chrysomelidae > Gonioctena > Gonioctena quinquepunctata. Next base: position 248,168 of record JAFIRS010000170.1, read on the forward strand.
GCAGGGACGGACTGTCTGGAGAAGTATTATTTCTGCTGACTTAAGCTGATGCCATATATGTTCAATTGGGTTGAACATACAGTGATGAGGAGGAAGTCTGAGCACCGTATGTCCTGAGCTTTCAGCCAATGAATCACAAAAATATTTCTTTTTCATCGAATAACTGCGTGAAACTTCTAGTAACGGTTTTTGTGTACATTTCCTCCTAGTACATATCATTATCTAACATATATTCTTGTATAGTGGCTTTGGTGTCATTTGAACATGGCACTTCGACTGACGATATTACTGTTGGGTGGAATATTTGGAATGAGTGTATTTTGGAACCAGTATTCAAATGATTCGGCTATAGTTCCATCATGATAATCGATTAGAGAGTCCTTGATATTTTTTGCTGATAAAGACAACGCATTTGGTATATAATTCGGTTCCTGCGTGAATGATCGTAATGCGTTTTCCTTTATTAGACGGCGCATTAGTTTGGCACAAGTCAGACGAGTCTACCCAACTTTTGTTTGGAATATCGTGTGAATCGAACTAAGTTTCCTCCAAATACATTACTGTTCTACCATATTCTCTAAATTCGTTTATTGCCAATAAATATTCAAATCTCCATTCTTAGGCGCACAGATTCCATTAAGATTTTTCTCTACCAGTGGGTTTTTAAATTTAAATCCGTTTAAAAAATTCCTTGAAGTCTCTTTGCAACACTGGATACCAGTTTCATTCTTTCTGAGCCGTTGCATTGAAATATTTTCAATGTAGGCACAATTTGCTCTTCATACAAGGCATATATTGTTCTTCAAATCATATCTACATCACAGCCATCTAGTTTCCTTGAACCGCCAGAGTCTTTTCGGTTCTTTCTTTTTAAATAGGTTACTTACGTTGAATACTGTGTTTTTGTTAAAAACACTTTCTTTCACAGTTGATCCTTGGACATTCCACGTTCCAGGAGGGAAGTATAAACATTTAATATAATTCGTTTCTCATGAGGGTGTAACATTTGTAGACTAGTGGTAAAACGACCACCAGTTGAAGTACTAGCTTCAGGATGAGCCCATGGATGCCACATTGTTCACGACACAAAAATCGAATAGACACTTTGAAATAGACACAATATTAATATTAGGTGGTAATGTTGTTTAACTTTCCCCCTTTTATTTCTGAAATTGGAAAGCGGTCAGTTCTCAAAACAGTCTTGTTTTCCAAATCAGGTAGGTAATTTATTTTGTAACCCTACATAGACCATTATTGCTATCTTGTTAATAGCCCATTGGAAACTGAAAGTCTGGTGGCCAGGTGAGTAAATTTTATCATTTACACACATATAAACATGTCCTTACCTAGGGTTTTAAATCAACCTTAAAATACAAAACTGTCAACAAAAGCCAAAAATAATGGAGAGCCCACTATTGCCAAACAATTTCATTAGATGTTTTAATCCGGACCTGGGAATCTTTGAAGGGACACACACTTTTATTGCTTATCTATATTTCGAACAGTAGATGATAATGAGGGTCGTCGGCTACTATTGATTTACGACTTCCTTAGATTTCTGGTTCTACTTTACACAGGTGTGGCTAGGCTCCTAGAAATCCAAAATGTTCGGCAACCGTATTGTTTTGAATTTTTGTGAATAGTTAGGAATATTAACGAAATGTCGCCCAATTTTTGTTTTTTCAATAGTCATCTGCGGCGTATGCCGAACGGAAGCTTATAATTCCAAAATCTGGGTTTTTCAAACACTTTGATCGCGTCGGCGCAGCATTTTGTAGCCACGGATTTTGGTCGGCGATGCGATTTCTGTGATGTGGGACACATATTAACGGAATTTAAGATAGTTAATGAGTGGTAAGTCTCATTCATTCCCCTTGACCTGTTCTTTTTAACCGACGAAACCAAAGAAGAGGAGGTTCTCTAGTACATAGTATGTATGATCACCCATAACTTTTTACTGAGACGTACGATTCCAATAATTCTTTCTTCAGTGGATAGGGGGTACTTGGAAGGTGGACCTATTTGAATTCGAAAGATTAAATTCACCCCTAAGGGTAGCAAAATGAAGGATATTGATCACTCACCCTCTGAATTCTGGTCCGTTGACCGATTCTATCAGGCATTACTTCGATTTGGATGATTCTTTTTTTATTAGATCGGGTATACCTCATAGTTGATCATATTTGTATTTTGAATGGAATTATCCACCCTTACGGGTCGAAAATAGGAAATAATTGATTTTTCACTTGTGAACATTGGCACACATATGAAGTTGACAATGACAGATCGCTAATGTCATTATTTTTGTTCTCCTACATCCGACACAATCATTATATTCTATGAGAGGACGGAATGATATACAAAGTAATGAAATAGACTAACCAGAACAACAATAATAATTTATATTACAACAAATAGAAAAAGTAGATAATCATATTATTTAACTGGAAATAGTTGAAGTAAGGTGGGTAAGAAAGTATTTTGTAAGTAATCAAAAACAAGTAGATAATAATTAGTGGATTTCAGCAACGAAAAATTGAGAAATAAAAATTTTTTAACAAAAAATTAAACCGACGAAATACAGTACTGAAAAGTTAAAAATAAGATAAACCTTCTTAGTCTCAATAACTGAGCTCCCAAACTGATGTAAGTAACAAATTTTGAGTCGGCGCAAAACAAACAAGCAAATGAATTAGATAAGGCGTAAAATGATGGCATCGAGTTGCGCGGAGACATTCTGATGAATTTTTGGCGTTTGGCGACGACTCAAAATTACTTACTCACATTAGTTTAGGAGCTTAGTTATTGAGACTAAGAAGGTTTATTTTGTTTTTTACTGTTCAGTTCCGTATTTCGTCGGTTTAATTTTTTGTTAAAAAGTTTTTTGTATGTTTATTCCTGATAAGCTTGGAGGGATCATGTATTCTGATATTCAATTTCAATTCAAGTTTATTCATCTGAAGACCACAAGTGGTATAAGACATGTCAAGAATTTGGAGTATAGAGACAATACAAAATTACAGAGTGAAAAATTAAATATTACAAGAATGAGTACAAGTGCACACAGAGTACCCTATAATTTGAATATTAGGATAAAAAAACAATTTCACATAGAGTACGACAGAATACACTAACATCAAATTATATCTTAAAGAATTCTTCCAAAGTATAGAATGCACCCTCCATTAGTACTTTTTTCAGTGACTTCTTGAATCTGAAATAGTTAGGTTTATCTCTAATGTTTTGGGGAATTTTATTGAAAATTCGAATTTCGATACATAGAGGTCCGTTTTGCGCTAGGTTTATGTTGTTCAGAGGAGTATTCAGCAGATGCTGATTCCTGGTGAAATACTTTTACGTTTGTAAATGTTACAAGCAGTTTCCAATATGTACAGAGAAATGAGGGGTTATACTTGTAGCTTTTTAAAGAGAGGTCTACCAGATTCTGTTTGAGGTTTACGAAACATGGCACGAATGCACTTTTTCTGTGTAATAAAGAGACGTTTGGCAGCAGGTGATTGTCCCCAGACTATAATTCCATATGCCAGTCGACAGTGATTTTTTCGACAGAGGTAATGATAAGTCTGTGATCAGAGATAGGTGTGACTACTAAAGAGATCGACAGTACATTTGTAAAGATATTATCGATTTTGGTACTCGAGTGTGAGGTTATTCTTGTATAGTCATAAACTATCGATCTTAGTCCAAACTGTTCAGTGATATTCAAAATACTATATGCCTCTTTAGATGGGGTACTAAAGTCAATGTTGAGATCTCCGCTTAACCATACTTGTGAACTGAATGAGAATACTTCATTAAATAGCATCTCTAGTTTATATAGGAAATTTTGGAAATTACCGGTAGGTGATCTGTAAATGGAAAACATTTTGTGGGTTTTGAAGCCTGCACCACAGACCTCAAAGTCTTTTTCAGTACATATATGAACTAGAGAGATAGGAGTTGCTTCATAGCCTTTCTTTGCCCTTAATGCAGTGCCTCCCCCTCGATATGTGTTTCGACAAAAACTTCTTACCAAGTAATAATTATCAATTGGAAAACTACCCATTTCATTTTCTGATAGCCAGGTTTCTGTTGCCGCAATGAATGGTGGATATGAGTGATGTTCAAGTTCTACTTCTATTTGGGTTTGTTTGTTTCTGATACTTTGGAAGTTAAGATAAAACATAAACTGTACATGTTCCAGTTCCAGCGTCTCACTTGACTCTATATTGGGATGACTTATGCTAAAAAATCGTTCTCTTCACTTGTTCTATTGTAGTTATTGTATCTCTTGAAGTCGAATCTTTTGAATCCAACTCCGTTTGACCAAAATGAGGTATCGTATAGGGTCTCCTTATGTATGAAGTCGGCGCCTACCATGAAACATTTAAGAGAATGCTCATCGGTTGTTAGTTCCTTCACTACGACCGTTTCATTGTTGAGTTTTTTTTCTTCAAATTTTTTAATGTTGAGTTCCTCCACATTTCTCTTGACTCTGTATAGATATATCCAGGCTTCAGGTTTTTCTCCAGTGAACTCTTCATCATTGTCATCGGCAGAGCCAATATTTTTATTTTTTGCATTTTTGCGTGTATTCCATCTGTTTCTGGAAAAATTAAATTGTCTTCAGGTTTTTCGCTACTATCATTATCGTTAGAGATATAATTTCCGGTTCGGCATCGTAGACTGCATGGGTGATTTTGGTGTGCCTACTTGTGATTGATAGAAAGTCCTCTGAATTTTGGTTGTGTTGTCTGTCTCTAGTTGGATTTTGGCTACCATAATTCCAGTTTTGGCACGAATTCTATCGATTGGTAAAAGGCACCCACTATATATCGTATTGTCGACATCATGGAATTTCCCCCATTATATTATCACTCTGCCTACAACGTAATAATTGCATTTTTCATGAATGCAATAAACCCCCTTCGAAGCGGCAGCTATGGACCGCACCACCCCGGGCAGAAAAGCGGGAAATGATAAACATTTCTCGTTCCAGTATCGAAACTTCAAAGCAGCATCTTATTAAAATTCTCGGTACCGCATACATAGCTTGCCTCGGTCTTCTTTTTATTACAATGTTTTCAAAGATATTAACTCGCCCTAATGAGGTACTTCGAAATACTGAGATGATAATGGCACAAGTAATTATGAGATTACCCCGATGTTCCCTTTGAAATGTACCTGAATCGCTGGGGGAGATATGCGCAAATTAATATGCAGACAGAAGAAGATGTGATCGTCAGTTATATCTGGTTGCTAATCAATAAATGAATGTTATCGTTGTTCATAAACAGCATAATTCAAATTTCGATTATAGTAGAATAATTTTTTTTGAAGTAACAGTTAAATTTATGTAGCTCTTTTGGCATGACTCAAACCATTTGGGATTATACTAGAGTAACTGAACATACGCCTACTTGCATTGATAATATTATCACAAACTCGAGGAGAAAAATCGACAAGTTGGTTTCTACGTACCTTGCATTGCTGATTATAGAGGACAATACTTGATACTACAAGAAAAAGTAGATAATACCAATCCGGTAACTAAAAGGATCGTGACTGATAGCGGTCTGCAGAAGTTCTTATCATCATTTGAGAAAATAGGATGGTCAAGATTCTTTGATGATAATCGCGATGTTAACGACATGGCAAATTGGTAAGTCGATACATACAAAATATAGTGGATGATTGTTTTCCTATGAAGACATTTCATTCTAGTAACCGCCCACCTGTGAAATGGTTTAATCAAGAACTAATCAACAAGAGGAATATCCTATCATCACTTAAAATTATATGCCATGTCGATATGGTTCCCCTGAAGTGGTCCCTCTTTAAAAACCTGAAGAAAGATTACAATAAATCAGTTGGTTAACTGAGAACGGCTATAACCATTTCTACAATTAAAAAAACATGAATAAAACAAGTTGGAAATTGTGAATTTGAAATGCAATAAAAAAATGTCCCAAAAATGAGCAATTTCTTAACAGCAGAAGACTTCATCATGTTTTTCAGTACTGACATTCCACTAATCTCAACAGTTCCGACTACTTGAAATTACTTCATGCTATCAATTGTATTTTTTTTCATACAAAACGACGAAAAAAATTTCAGATGTCTATGGTTTGAATGATACTTTTCTGAAAGAATTGGTACACAGTTCACAAGAACCTCCAACACTCTTGATGAATGAATGTTTCATTTAGGATATATTTCCCATGCATTCAAAATTGCAAGAGTTGTACTTCTGCACAAGCAGGATTAGGTTGAGAGGTATTTCGGGGGGTTTGAACTTTTTCAATCTTCCCAATTTGGTTTTCGCAGTGATGAGTCTGCAACAGAAAAACTCCTTGAGAACTTGGAAAACATAGTCCAAGATTTGAAAGGGCATGAACATTCATTATTGACCATGTTTGACCTTTCAAAGGCCTTCGACTGTGTTTCCAAGGAATCTTACTAGGAAAACTTACATGACAACAATATATCTACCTTTCAAACAACTCTGAATCTGAACTAGAAAACATTCAGCTTGGTGTCCCCCAAGTATCGGTTCTGGGGCCACTGCTTTTTATCATATACATTGATGACCTTTGTTATCATATGATGACAAAGTGTCGAATGGTACTCTTTGTAGATGATACGTCCTCCATCAGTTCTAATACCCATATTTAACTCCTACCAAAACACGCAGGAACCATTATATATGAAGCTGAAACATGGTTTTCAGCAAATAATCTCCAATTGAACAGGGGAAAAACACAAAATCTAATAATTTCCAGTAATAACCAAATCACGGCAGGTAACCACTGTAAAATGCTTGAGGTTGTTCTAGATGATTGTTTGAATTGGACACACCATGTAGATCTACTTAGTACTAGGCTGTCCAGCATTTTATTTCTATTCAGGAAACTTAGCCATTGCTTAAACCCAAATATGTTGAAAAACATATATTTTGGCCTTTTCCACTCTGTGATCAGCTATGGTACGGTTTTATGGGGTGATTCAGCTAGTTCTGTAAAAATATTCAAATTGCAGAAACGAGCAATAAGAAAACTGGCTGGAGTGGGATATAATGAACACTGCCAACCAGTATTCAAAAGACTAAGGATTTTACCACTCCCCTGTATATATATATATATATATATATATATATATATATATACTATACTATATATATATATATATATATATATATACTCCGAAATTCGACAGAAATTCATTCTAGGAGGCACAGTACTCCAAAAGTTTCTAGCCAGCATCATCACACCACAGCTCTGCTACTGCTGCTACTGATTCAATTGTGCCACGTTACTGATTGGTGAAATGAGAAAAAAATTCATTGATTTCACTTTTATGATGAACTACCTTACCAAATAAAATCCATGAATGAACATTGTTTAAAACTAATGCAAAAAAATACTACTTGAACGTTGTTTCTATTCTGTTATGGAATATAATCAAATTTAAGTTTGTGACATATTATGTACTTCATCGTTTTATTTAATACTTTTTTTTCTCACATTTTTTTTTTTTAAATGACTGTTTTACATATTTTTATCGCATATTTGTTGTATGTTCAATATTTTGTTCTACTGACGTGCTATCAACCATATTCTGTATGTGTCACATAGTCAATAAACTATCTATCTATGTATAACTTCTTTGGGCGTACTACTGAGCAACTGAATGCTTGGGATGGCGTAAGCGTAATTGAAGTGGAGAAGCGTGAAATGATCCGTTGTGTATTCTGCCGCGCTAAGCTTAAAAGTGGTAGCTCCAAAAACATCGTTTGGGGATAATTCAGTTTAAAGTTTCAAGTTATGTCAACCTGATAATATATGATTATACGGGAAATATTCCGTAGTGGAGTTGTTTGATGAAAATAATATCATGAAGTTCGGATAAAATATAATTTGAAAAATATATGGTAATACCACTTTCAAGCTCAGTATTTTGACATTAAATCGAATATGATAGTTTGTAGTATTTCCGATAAGGAAATACTGAGTATGTGAGGGTTTTCGGCTCCAAGATGGCGGACGAGTTTTGTGATTATGGTACGATTCGATTCAAAATTAGTATGTGGGGATTTTTGGAAACGAAAATTGTGATTTTTGTGTCGAAATTAGAAAATTCAAGATGCGGCTCCAGATGGCGGACAAGTTTTGTGATTTGGTCCGATGCGATTCAAAATTGGTATGGGAGGTTTTTGTGTCAGAGATATGAATTTTCGTCAAAATTATAATTCAAGATGGCGGTTCCAAAATGACGGAGGAGTTTTGTGATTATGGTCCGATTTTATTCAAAATCTATGAAATTGAAATGGCGGTTCATGCAATTTTTGTTAGAGAAGGAACATACCATGTCAGATATTAAATTCAGGTCTATGAAAAAATCTAGAAATATAGGCTACAGGAACACGAAATGAACTATCTTAATACATTGACAAATAAACCTATGTAGAAAAATCCCAAAAAAGGAAAAAAATTCAGTAGATCTAAGGAAATATCCATGTGAAATACATAAAACACGACTAATCTTGTATTCAATATGAAAAAACCCCTAAATCTAGGAAAAAAATTCAATACACCATGAGTAATCCATGAGATTAACCTCAAATTCAATAGATCTAGTGACAAACTATGTGAAATACGTGAGAAATTCCCAAAATCTAGGTTTATGGTCGAAATCGGACCATAGATTTGATTCAAAATTGGTGTGTTGGGGGTTTTCAATATGTCTGTGTTTATGGTCCTATTTTATTCAAAATTTGTATGTGGGAGTTTTCCGGTCAGAGATTATGAATTCTAAATGACAGAGGAGTTTTGTAATTATGGCTCGATTCGATTCAAAATTAGTATGTCGGAGTTTTTGGGTCGGAGTTATAAATTCAGTCGAAACAATGATATTAGTTAAAATTCATAAATTGAAGATGGCAACTCCAAAATGGCGGATGAGTTAATCTTTAGATGGTTCTCATTGAAGGACTAGATAGCTCAGAACTTACGGGAAAAGCAAAATACTATTTTTCGATTGTATACGAATTAAATAAAAAAAGCCTAATTTTCAATCAAAAAGTTGGTTTACAAATTTTCAAATTTTCCAACTTCATCAGTGCTCAGTTTTCCCCGTTGAAACCTCGACTTCAAGATGGCAAGAAAAAATATATTTGTTCGTATAAAAAAATATCGTTGAAAGTGCAAAAAAAAAAAAAATCTTGAAGCGTTGAAATTAATGAAAAATATCAATTTTCATGTGATATAAAGTCATTTACATTCAATATGGGATGCCTGGCAATGTTTGTGCCTGGCCTCATCCTCAAAAAAGAAGTTAGTTCCTCCAGAAGTACATTCATTCGCACACAACTGATCCATATTAATGATAATATCAACTTAAACTAGCCAGAGAAGTAAATGAATACAAAAATTATAAAAAAATTCATAAACACAAATGCATATTGATATTTCCGCTCACAATAGTGAGTTCAAGTTTGAGTGATTTCTCCCAACTAATGAAATGAAGTTAGGTATAGTAAATAGTATTGAATGGATACGTGATATGTGAATTCAGTTTGAATAGACTGTATTTTTACTAAGTAATCAAGAGGATTGCTCTGTACATCGCCGTACCTTCACCTCTTATAATAAATCATTCAATTTGTTGTCTCGGTTTTTATAAATATTTCTTTAATTGATATACCCAATTTATTCTATTTGGTTATCTCACAATGCATGTATCAATTTTTTCATACCATGAAAAATTCTACTTTTTCTGGGACGAATAGAGTAATATCATTATAAAACTCCTTTTGTCATTGAATCACCCCTAGGAATACTCATCAGTGAATATTTCAGTTTTCGTTTGGTTTCTATTCATCCTCTACATAGAAAGATACGCGAGGAAAAGAGCCAAAGAAGTCACACAGAAAAAAAGCCAACTTTTCAGGGACACTGAACATCAATTTGGTTCAGAATAGTTTTCTACAATTTGCTAATCCGATAACTATTGATTTGAGCAGAGTTGTTTTGTAGAGCTGTCCTCTAGCTTCTTTGAGTTAATCTGATTTCACCAACCGTTCTTAATTCCATTTCGACCATTTCGATATTGTAGTCGAGAGAAGTTTTGGCCTTGATATTGATTCAATGCCTGTCGTTGTTTGGATGGAGATGAAACACCCAGGTTAACGATTCTTGCTCAAATGAAGTATGAACAGTATTATACTATTATTATTTCTCCTATAAAATGAAGACGTGGAGTAATGAGCTCTCATTCAATATGCAAAATCTGTACAGAGAGGCTCGTGAAAATTTTGTTTGAAAACCTTTTTAAAAATGGTAAAACAACTGTATCCTTCATTCGGCTAGGTAGTGCCACCCGGCACAATATCTTTTTGTTAAAGGATTTGAAATTCTGACCTGGCACCTTTCAGTGGTTGATCTTGGGGTATAATTTCTGTTTAAAAATATAATGGTAAAAATTTTAGGAAAATATTTAGGTTTACGTCAAACATTACTATATAATGTTATGCCTTAACAATTAGTTGGTAATAAAGCGAAAAATAATAAGATGTTTCGTATTATCACCGATTATAGTATTTTGAAGTCAAAACGTGAAATGCCTAAGTCATTACTTATAAAAAATACACAAGAAATAATGGGATCAAAGAAGAACGATGTTATTGCTGGCCGCCATAAATTATTACAAAAAATGACTTGTATGAAGTCACAACCAATTCAAGTTATTTTTAAAGCGACTGCAATGCAGCAGATCATTGTCAAAATTGAAATGAGTATATACAGTATTCACAATGGCTATCCACTTAAAGATGGCAACTGGTATCAGAGTCAGAAGAAGATGAATCATCTTCATTGATGTCAAAAACAACTGGGTCAATCAAGACTTCAGAAATGTTGACAATTTTCCAGATAGCATGTTGTACGTTAATAACACGGTCAATGCATTTTTTTCAATTTTCGCTGGTCACTTCACTAACCCACATTAAAACAATAACTGAACATCCAACGGAGCAACGAAGATAACCATCAGGAACTGGACATGTTTCGAAAGGATTAATTCAGCAAATTGGAGGGGGTTGCATGCAGATCATTGCATGTTGGACAAAATTATGAAGAACGACACTGAAAACAACTACAATAGGTAACATTATTGTGTCCGCATCTAGTGCGGGTTCACTAATGTTAGGACCGTGGTTAAAAACATAATTTGATATATTGACGAAGGTTTTTAAATTATGTTATCATCAAATACACATGGAGAGAAGGTAATAAAATAATTGAATAACCTATTTTATTTTACCCTCGCCTCCATATGTATTTGATAATAACATAATTTCAAAAATCCTTTGCGAATATATCGAAATGTTGTTTGTTAGAACTAACACGGTCCCATACATTAGTGAATCTGCCTTAGTTGTGGACACAATAATGTTACGTTATTGTAGTTGGTGTCGTTCTAGATAATTTCAAAGTGTCTCTTTAACTTTTTCCATCTTTGCAAAGTGAGATTGCTTCTTGAAAATGTGTTTTCCATTTCTTCCGGTCTTCCAGATGATCGTGGAAGCGTGAAATAGATTTTTTCTCGACAAAAATGTATTGAAGACCTAGTGAATTCGATGTTTCTCCTGCGTCAATGTTACGAATGATTTCTGGTGAGTACTCTCTTTTGGAAAACATTCTTCTCTGCCTCATTCATCTTAATGAGTTCTTAATCAAGGCTGGAATAGAAAATCAAATGACTATCTGAATGAAAATGCAAATTTTACAATTTCAGATTTTTTCTTTTGAGTTGGGGCCTTTTCAGAATATCTATCAGATGTAGCTCAATGTCCAGCGTGGCTTCAGCCGAGGAAAGAAGTTGTTTTCTGTTGGGCATTCACAAAAAATAACTTCATTTTAATCGTGGATTTTTCAATTCACAGAAAAATTCAATATTCAATTGAGAATGTTTTCCTTTTCACACAATGATCTGCTTGTAAACCCTTCCATTTTGCTGATGATTGAGAATTATTCCTCCGAAACATGTCCAGTTCCTGATGTGAATCTTCGTGCCACGTTGGTATTGAAATTATTTTTTGGTGGAGTTAGACTGTATGATTTCTCACCAACCTAGTAATAACTGAACATCCATTATTTTGTAGGTCGTATTTTTCCGGGCTACATTGATCTTCACTTGAGCTCATATTAGTTATATGGGGAAGTCGAAGTACTGATATTCCACGTGAAGCGCTAGTTCGTCAACGATGTACTTTTTATACTTGTTTTTGTGGATTTCAGCGATACTATAAAGTTATTTTTTTATTTGATCATTGGGAAAAACAATGTTTTTTTAACTAAGCCACTCCAATTGTTTGCCTTTAGACCAATTGTTCAATGGTAAATCTTCTTGTAATCTAGAATGGTAACTCGCATTGTCCAGAACAAATCCTTCAAAAACGTCACCTTTCATATCTTCGTGATAGTCACCGGTACGTTTTGATACAAAAGTCCCTTTTCCACAAACCCTTCTGAACTATCTATATGAACAATCATTGATCTTTTACCCTTATTTAATGGTAGATTCAAACCCGTTGACAATCCTTCGACGATGGCTTGCCTTCCGCTCCTAATATTGCTGTCCTGCCAATACAGTATATCCTTCATTTATCCGCGTTTCGTCTAGGTGATAAATTCGTCGATCTTCGTTTCGGAGTTTTTCAAGATTGCGTAAATAGTCCCATCTCCAAATCGCAATATCTGGTTAATCTATCAGTCTCTTATGTTTGGTATAGTTGAAGCCGATTTGTTTTAAAAATTTTTATGATGTCATTTCAGATGAAGTTGGGTCATCGGGATCAGCTTGAACTGCAGACATAATTTCATCCAGTGTGGGAAATTCAACTTTCTTAAGTAAAACGCATGGACTTCACGCCTTAACCCCTGCTTTAACGATTCGTCTATCGTGATCCGTGGTCGACACAAGAAAGCAAATTGTAAGGACGTCTTCGGATTCGAATAACAGTGATGTGAAATATGGCGTACCCCAAGGCTCTGTTCTGGGTCCCGTCCTGTTTCTCCTATACATCAACGATCTGACTAACTTCCCAATTACAGGAAAACTCACTATACTTGCCGACGATACTACATTAATATGGCATGACAAAGACAGGCTGCATACCAGAATGAGTGCAGATATGATTAAAGTAAAAGATTGGTGCGATTCTAATTTCCTAACACTCAACACCAAATGAACCAATGTAATAGCATTCAGATGTACATTATCAGATATCTCTTTAGGAACAAATACTATCGAAAATAGCACCACATCGAAATTTCTAGGAGTCCATTTGGTGAAAATCTAAAATTTGACGAACACATCAGACATCTCAATAAAAAATTGCATCTGGATGTTACGCGCTAAGAAATGTTGTGAAAGAGCTAGGTTTTCCCAATGCTAAGGCTGTGTACTACGCCTTGATAGATTCCCAACTGCGGTATGGTAAAGCCTTCTGGGGAGGTTGCTGTAACACACTTATGCAGTCAGTCTTTGTCTAACAGAAAAGAGCCATCAGATATCTTTGTAAGGCCAAGAGGCAAGATTCATGTAAACCCCTATTTCTTGAGCATAAAATATTAACAGTCATTTCAATATATATAATGGAAACAGTGACCATAATCCACAAGAACAGAGCTAATTATGAAGTCACAAACACTGCATATTCAACCCGCTAACCAACTCAGGCTTCCAATCCCCAATTCAATTATATGTCCAATGAACTCCTGCTAGAAATTAAAGAAACAACATCGCTAAAACACACTTACATGACACACTGTGATATCCTAGTTCATTAAGTATACCAATCTCTTCATCTTTTTATATTATCTGTTTAATCTATATCATTTATGTTCTTTTATTGTATTATATACATTTTATAATGTTATTGTGAAAACTTAATTATTTACGATAAGCTAATGTCTGTTATAATTTTAAAATGAGCTGTACAAAATTTGTAAATTTACTGATTATCGATAATCTTACTGTATAACATTGTGATTGTTAACAAGAGATAACTCTAAGCTACAATAAACATATTCTCTCTCTCTCGCTTTTGTATCAGTCTCATCTACACTTGCACTTTTGTTCTGATTTCGCATCGAAATTAAACAGTTTAAAATTAATGTTTCTTCATTCAAAGATAATATACCCAATTTTGGCCGTTTCGATGGTCTCGTTTAGTATGCATAATACATTAATCTTATTTTATATACACAAGCTAAACACATAAGCACATATAAATAATTTCCAGAAAGCACTACCAGCGATACCGAGGACCTGTTATTGATCACAATTCTGGCTTGTCACCAATTCCTACCCTTCTATGACTACCTACAGTTATAAAAAGGTTTTTCCCAGCAGTTCGTACTTATACCTACCTGAATTTAATACTATTAACTTCCGAGAAACTACGGTACGTCTATGGAATCGATGCATCTCAGCGATTTATTACTTCACGCCTTTATTTTACGGACTATATCATATAATATACACCCTTGATTTTATATTAAGATGAAATGTGATATTAAAAAATACTCATGAGATGTACCGTACTGAGAGAAAATAAGCATATTTGAATTGAATTGACACATATTCCATGCGAGCAACAACATATTTCATGCTGGTAAGGATTTCATTTACCTCGAATTGAATAGAAACAAAGCAATATCACTAGTCGAAATGTTGACTGTGGTTGAAAGAGACCGACTTGAATGGCAATCGTGGAATCCAGGGAATAAATGACCACGGAATTTTTTTCAGAAAAACGTAATAAATATTCATTGAACAAGTCTACAGAGGTAGACATGGACATAATAAAATTATAAAAAGACATAGAGAAATGAAAATGATATTCAAATGATTTTGTGTGCAACTATAAAATCAAATCAGGAAGATACATCCTAAGAAAATAAATCATCGTGTGATGAAATAGGAAGAATGGCTCTTGATAAATCAAATGATTATTGAAAAATATTTTCAAAGACAATCTTTCATTCAAATGCACTAAAATGAAAAAAAATATTGGTTTGGATGTTTGACGTGAGTTATTCCGTGAGTTATAGATTCAAAAGCTTGTCGGGCAAAGTTTTCAGTTCGAATACGAAAGCGTTGTACAAGTTTTCGTATCTATAACTCACGGAATAACCTACTCCACACATCCAAAGCAATTATTTTTAACTTTTTAGCGCATTTGAACAAGAGCTTGTCTTTAGGAAGGTTTTTTATTAATTATTTTACTTTGTGCTTTTTAGTACTTGAGACGCCTTATTTTGTTAATTGTTATTATGAGGCCTTATTCCTGTGAGTTCTGAGCTATTAGTTTCGATGAGGAGACCATCTGAAGATTAACTCATCCGCCATCTTGGAGTTGCCATTTTGAATTTATGAATTTCAACTGAAAATCAATAATCTTTGACTAAATTCATGGTCTCCGTCTTCAAAAACCTCGACATACCAATTTGGAATCAAATCGGGCCATAATCACAAATTCGTCCGCCATCTTGAATTTGTGAATTATGATGGAGAATTCATAATCTCCGAACGCGAAAACCCCCACATACCAATTTTGAATAGAATCGGACTATAAACACAGAGATCATCGGCCATTTTGGAGTCGCCATTTTGATTTAAATGAATTTTGAAAAAAAAAACATAATCTTCGACCCTGAACATTCCCACATACCAATTTTGAATCGAATCGGACCATCAACCTGAATCTCGTCCACCATCTTGGAGCACCATTTTGTTTTCTTCTATAACAAAAATTCCATGAGCCGCCATTTGAATTTCATGATTTTGACAGAATTCAGAATATCTGACTCCAAAAACCCCCACATACAAATTTTGAATAGAATCGGACAATAATCACAAAACTCTTCCGCCATTTTGGAGCCGCCATTCAGAATTTTTGAATTTTGAATGAATATTCATAATCTCCGACCCCAAAAACCGCCGACTACCAATTTTGAATCGAATCGGACTATGATCACAAAACTCGTCTGCCATCTTGGAGCCACCATCTCGAATTTATGAATTTTGACATCAAATTCATAGTCTCTGACCCCAAGAACCCCCACAGATTTTGAATCGAATCGGATCATAATCTCGTCCGCCATCTTAGAGCCGCCATTTTTTTTCTAACAAAAAATTATAATGCATTGTCTCCGAAAATATGAATACCTGCTAAATTCAAGCTCAATTGGATATCGGCAAGTGCTAAAAAAATGGATTACAAATTTTGAACTGGAAAGAATGACAGAATGACATACGAACGCAGCAAGTTAAATAAAAGCTTGTAATGAAAAGGTGCACTAGACCTTTTTTCTGGTGCTAGTATCCAGAATATCAGTTTCCAGAAGTTTTGCTGTATTGATGTCATGGTTTCTATTCTCCTCTTGCATTTATTCTTCCATCTGGTCTTCTAGCAATTCTACAAAATATTTCCACAATCTTGGCATAATGTCGTCTTTTTATTTTTCCTTGTTAATTTTCCACGTTCTTCTTCATAACCGTTTGAGGTTCCATAATTTTTTTTCAAAGTACCATGAAAGACTTTTTTATTCTTCAATAACTTCTGCTATCATGTTCCCAAACGCAGCCCATATTGCTTGTTTTCAAATATTTCACTCCTTCACTACTTTCTCTTCGTATATTTCATTATATCCCCTATGTTCTCTTGTTTTTTTATCATTTTTCCTCCCTTTGGTATTCACCCATTCCACTATACTCTTCAGACGTTCCAGAAATTTATTTTGCTGTATCTCTGATTATATATTTGAATGTTGTTGATCTTTTTACAAGCTTTTATTTAGTTCCACCTGTCCCGGTATAAGTCTGTAATCAAATCTCGCAGGTTAAATTTGACCTACTTCTAGTTGCCTCCATTAACGTGAAATTTGGCAAGTGTTCATAGTTCTCGTGACAATTCATTATGGCGGCTCTGAGATGGCGAGCGAGATTGGTATTTATGGTTCGATTCGACTCAAAATTGGTATGTGGAGGTTTTCGGGGTCAAAGATTATGAATTTTTTGTCAAAATTCATGAGTTCAAGATGGCGGTTCCAAGATGGTGGACAAGTTTTGTTATAATGGACCGTTTCCATTCATGATTGGTATGTCGGGGTTTTTGGTATCGGATATTATGAATTCATGATTTGTTTATAATATGAAAAGACGGTCACATATCTCACACAAACTTATGAGCTTAAATGGATGAGTATTGGAAAACCTGTATATTTATACCGAAAACTGAAATTTTGCGAGTCGTACATAGCATCAACATACGTCATAAAGATCGGCTGACGATTCCCAAACACAAAACATCTCTATTTGAAAGGTCATTTTCCTATGTCATTTGCAAGGTAATGAATGCTCTACCTAGGGAATTTGAAATTTGCTGACGTAGTTTCATTCGAAAAGAAAGTGGAATTTATGTTACTAGAAGACAGGTTAGCTATTGATTTCAAAATACAGACAACAACTCTATTTGGAGGAAATCACTTATTCTTCTTTATATTAGGTATTACCTTTATTAGTAATTAGGTAACTTTGGTTGATATAATTCCTCAGTTTTCAGTATTTCTCAAGGCCCTGTGAAAGAACAGGGTCACAATTCAATATTTGGTTGGTGTGTGGTATATCTACTGAATATCGTCACAAAAACATGAATTGTAAATAAGCTTAGTTCTTGAATAAATTTATTATTATTATTATCCTATTTTCTGATACGATTACTTCTGTTAAAAAATTCTATTTTCTATCAGTTTCCACACAAGTGTAATGGGTTATAATTCTCCTCAATTTATTATCTTAACAATTACAAATCCGACCTGGAAATTTACATTTAGAGAGAATTAAGTACGACATATCTGCACTACACTAATCTTTCCATTACAGATGCATTCTCAAAGACGTTAGTTACTCTTAGTGTAACTTGGGCTGAACCGACATTTTTGTGCTGAAAGCATATAAAGTTGAAACGAAATGAATATACAGGGTGTTTCATAATTGAATGCTGATCCTAAAGGGGATAATCCTTGGAGGATTTAAAGAAAAATTCTTCATATGAACATAGGTCCTCAACCGCTTTATTTCTAAGATACAGGATGTTGAAATTCAACAAAAATATCAGTTTTTTCCCCAATATCTCTGAAATAGCTCTGGCTTTTTTTCTCAATTTTGGTACATGCAAAGTACGCCTAAAAATACATTTTTTTCCATGATAAAATATTTCTTAATTTTTATCAGTGGCTTCCCTGTTAACATGCCCTGTCATATTTTTGACCAAAATAATAATACGCCAATGTATTTTAAAAAAAAAAAAAATTTTGTAATTGTCCTCTATCTTCTCATGAAAATGGTCGCCCACCTTTTTTTCGTCCGGAGGACGATTTTCGATTTAGAAAATAAAAAACATTCATTTGCTTGTCCCTATTCGATTTTTTTTCTTAGTCTTAATTTCACGATTGTGGAAACCGAAGGTTCTAGGCAAGATTTTTATAATTTCATGTCAACTATCATTTAGTTTTTGTTATGAGTACGCATAAAAATAAATTTTTTATTTTTAAAAACATAACTATTATGAACAAAAAATACCAAAATCAAATTAACTGTTCAAAAGTCCGCCTCCTGCAAGTATGCAAGCTTCAGCCCTCCTTGTCATTGACTAGCGTACTCTTTGGAAAATTCCTGGAGTATTCCTCATTGCGTCACAGGAAACTATTACTTGGTTTCCCAATTCTTCCTCAGTTAGAATTGGTTGACTGTACACCAAAGTCTCAGGATGAGCCCAAAGAAAATAATCAAGACTCTTCAAGTTTGGGCATCTAGCTGGTCATGACTCTGTACCCCCACGACCTATCCAGCGATTATGAAAGTTTTGGTTTGAAATATTCGCGTGCCAGAGCACTAATCCACCATCGTGCATGAACCACATTCGATTTCGCATTAAAATAAAATGGGAACATCTTTCAACAGAATTGGCAGATTATCTTCAAGAAATCGGCGATAATTATATCCTTTTAATCTGCGTGGTAAAAAAAGGCACAATTAGGTAATCTCCAATAATTCCAGCCCAGACATTTAACGGGAACTACTCCGGTGATAAGATTCCACGATTGCATGCGGATATTCCTCGGCCCAAAAATTATTATAATAAAAATTTCTGATCCTGTTTTGAGTAAAAGTAGCTTTGTCCGTGAATAAAATTTCCTGTGAAATAAAGGATTTTCGGTAACTTTTTGGAGAAACCATAGGCAGAAATTCACTCGTAATGGAAAGTCTCGAGGAAGTAGAACCTGAACCCAATGAATTTGATAGGGATATAATGAATAATCATGAAGAATCCTCTATACTAGAATATGGGCGATATTTGAATCATTGGCAGCTTACCTCGTACTCATTTCAGGTTTTCCGTCAACTGAATTTGAAACAGCTACCTCAATTGCTGGAGTTCTTGTAGTTCGATGTGCTCCTTTCAAGTGATGATTCAACTCAAAACTTCCTGTTCCACATAACCTTCTGTGGGTGCTTGAAATCGTTCGAGCATCAGGAACCATTCTATTTGGGAAACGCTCTTGATACAGTCGCCTGGCTTCATATGCGTTCCCTCAGCAAGCCCATACAAGTAATTCATGTCTGCAAGTTTCTATAACGTAAATTATATCACGTAACTAGCTAAAGAGGTGTCAAAATTGTTTATGTTCAAAATAACGGAATGTGTTCTCAGCATACTAGATGTTTCTAGCCCACAAGAAAATCCTACTACTCTTCAACGGCTGATTTCGTATAGGGACAAGCAAACGAATGCATTTTATTTCCCAACTCAAAAACCGTTTGCCGGACAAAACAAAGGCATGAGACCATTTTCATGAGAAGATAGAGGACAATTACAAAAATGATATTTATTTGGGAAAGAGACACTGGCGTATCATTATTTTGATGAAAAATATGGCAAGGCATGTTAATAGGGACGCCACTGATAAAAATTGAGGAATCCTTCATCATGGAAAAAATGTATTCTCATGTGTTCTTTGCATATACCGAATTTGAAGAAAAAGCCGGAGCGGTTTCAGAGATATTGGGGAAGAACTGATTTTTTTGTTAAATTTCAACATCCTGTATCTCAAAAATAAAGCGGTTGCGGACATATATTCATATGAAGAATTTACTTTGAAATCATCCAAGGATTATCGCCGTTTGGGATCAGCATTCAATTATGAATCACCCTTTATACATTTCTGCTCACCAATGATTTATTGTCTACTTAGCCGCCCAAAAACGATTGCACTTTAGAACGAAAAATCGAACAAAAAATCGTTTCCAAAGCGATCTCAAACCGACAATCATGTTCACTCCTGAACCGTGGTGATCACTGATTCGTGGATTGCATCAATAATCCTACATGAAACTGGTAATCAAGCTGCTATCGGAGTATATCGATCAATATCGGTATCTATCACATCCGCACACGTGAATACCGAAAATCGACGAGATATTAGAGCAAGCAATGTATATTGCTCACGTTCCTCCCAAATTAACATCATAATCCGAAACACTCACCGTTACTGACCAGATAGATATACGACAGGATATACTCCATATCAATACGTTAATCAAAGGTGCAACGCATACAAAACATGCATCTTGAGTATCTTAGCTTCACGCCAGAGGTTCAACAATATATCTTGTACAATCGAAATTATCAAACCGCCAGGATATAAACATATCCTGATTGCATAGTGTGAATTCTCTCGATTTGTTTCTTCGTTCGATTCGGTCGATTTGTTACGTTGATTGATGCACTCACATTTAGAACAAAACGACTTTTTTTTCGGCACAAGACAAACGTAAAATAATGACAACTTAAACAATAAAAAACAGTAAGAAAAGTTGAGTGTACAGATCGGAGGTGCGTTGCAATGTGTTTTCTCAAGTCTATTATCTCTGGTCTCTTCCTCGATGGTGGTATTTGTCCTTTCCTGTCCCTGCAACCCGTATCGTTCAACACTAAGCGGTACATGTGGTGACAGTTCCAATATTATGAGGCGCACTTGAATATTGGGGTAACGTTCATAAACAAAAGATAAGGCGAAGTCACACCAAATAGCTTCTTGTTTCTTGAGTTTGGTTTGGAAAATAACAGTCTTCTTGTCAAGTGATGATGTATTACCTATTATTTCAACTATGACCTCAGTCTTCTTCGGGATTTTTTTATGCTGAAATTATAACTAATTGTGCTGGATCATCATTTTGAGAAACAACCATAAACAACAAGAAATATAATATATATTCCAATTATTCATATATATATATATATATATATATATATATATATATATATATATATATATTGTTATGTTATGAAAAAACAGTTATATATTTTAAAAGAAAAAAAGGAAACAATTTCATAAAAAAAACATAAGAAGAATAATTACTAAATCGCTATTAGTTCAAAAGATATTGTTTTTACATAATTTTGAAATTCTTTTTCCTTTATTGGGCCTCTGTATGATATTAATAGATAAAAATATCCAAATACTATAATACAATCATATTCATACACTGTCATAATGATTATAACCCATAATTGTTTAAAAGACAACAAAAAAGTGTAGATTTACAAAATCATCCTGAATAAAATGAGATCAACAAAATTATAAGCTCGAAACATACAGTATATGAAATTGTATCTAACTAAAAATAGCCAATGGAAGAACAACAAACTTCTTGATGACAATAGCCAATCAGGAAACAGTATGGTCAGATGTAAGATTTGAAATTGTGAGAAAATAAGAACGGAAAGGTGTCAGAGACAATTATCACTGAATATTGTACATAGTTTATAAGAAAAGAAAAATATTTTTATTTATAAGTTTTGACAAATAACCCCAAACAGTGAAAATGTGACAACTAAAGTGCGCGAATTCAAAAATTCGAATCATAGGGAAAAAGAAGAGATGGTATCCAGGAGACGAAAAACAAAGCCACGAGAAGATTGAAAATAATTTGAAAAAGAATGCCACGTTTTGTTAGGAGGTTAAGAAAATTCAATAATTCCAATAATTATAAGCAGCAAACTACATTACTTTACTTTCATTACTTATATGTACTCCATATACAAGTATTCCAAAGGAGATTTCTGGATTTGTATGGTTCCTTCTTTGGTATTGGAGTTCCTGAGAGCATTGGATTGAAAGGGGATCCAAATTCTGGGTGTGTATTGAACAGCGACAGTTCCAGCGTCAGGTAAAAACTTTCCTAGTGCACATCACGAACTGAACAATTTCACTAATAACTCATATTCCATCAGAAGAACTTTATTTCATTTGATTTTGAACTATTAAAGAAATTTTCACTCTCAAGGTAAAAGTGAGGTTGTGTCTTTTTATCCATGACCTGTTTCTCATGATTATCCATGAAAATTTGTATATTGACCATAGAATGAGTTTTATATCGTAGGCCAGGTTAATTTAAGTTTTCCTGAATAAAGGAAATAATTGCTTATTGATACTTTGTCGTTTGTTTTCCACAATGATCAACAATCATACTTATAAACATTGAATAGATTGAAATTTGACATCAAGCAGTGGCTAGTGGCTCAATTGCCTGAACCGGCTATCTGAGACGAGAGGCGTACCAACTGGGTTCAGTCGTGGTGAGAAAAGTGATAACAATTGGCAGCAACGTGACGAGAGAACAGTGACGTTAGCTAGCAATTATTATTACATTGCAAAATATAGTATACAGGGTAGAAAATAAATTATCTATCACATATCTACAATTAGTATTCCAAAGTGAAACGCAAAAATATAACAATAGTATTTTTACAATTCTCATTATATTACAATATATATATATATATATATATATATATATATATATATATATATATATATATATATAGAAAGAGAGTAATATCGAGGGGACTGTTGAAAACGAAATGGAAGGAATTTAATGGACATAGCCCTCAGAAAAAAGTGATAACCGTAGACACCTGTTTCGGGCTCTCGGCCCTCATCAGTACGGTGAAGAAGTGTAAGGATGAACAACACTTGGTAGAAAACGACAAATCAACGGAGTCAACAAACAGAAGCCAGCCGCTCATTTGTGGTTTCGGTCAGCAGACCCTGAATTCCAGGGCAACAACCAACGTCACCACGGAGGCAGCTATAGCCACCTGCGTGACATTTTAACAGTCCCCTCTCTCTTTCATATTTATATTCCTGGACTCGGATGTCACGCAGGTGGCTATAGCTGCCTCCGTGGTGACGTTGGTTGTTGCCCTGGAATTCAGGGTCTGCTGACCGAAACCACAAATGAGCGGCTGGCTTCTGTTTGTTGACTCCGTTGATTTGTCGTTTTCTACCACGTGTTGTTCATCCCTACACTCTTCACCGTACTGATGAGGGCCGAGAGCCCGAAACACGTGTCTACGGTTATCACTTTTTTCTGAGGGCTATGTCCATTAAATTCCTTCTATATATATATATATATATATATATATATATATATATATATATATATATATATATACCGGGTGACGATGGGACTAGGGCCATACCTATATCTCCTTCCCTTATGAACCGATTTGAATGAAATTTTGTACATAATATGAGACACAATTTCCGATTGGCCGACTTCCGGTTTCGCCAGAATGGCCATCAACTTCGATTTTTCGAATGGAAAACCCTGTATGTTTGATTTTTTTAGGATTCTACGGCTCCAATAACATATGAGAGTGTTGCCAAATTTTTATTTTACAATTGAAAAAAATAATTCCTCAATTTTTTTTCAGTAACTCATAGTAATAGTAATTTCATCAATAAGATCAATAACAAATCCTTCGGCAGGAATCGAAATCTTTTGAACGCATTTCCAACGAAAAAATTGTTTTCATCAAATGGTACCTACCGAGGGCCATCTTGCCATTTGATGGAGAATTTAATTACCTATTCAAAGATATACATTATGTACCACTTTCTTTTCGTTCAAAACTGAAAACGATCAATTATCGGATTTGTACAATATTTTTAACGATGCCTACAAATTCCAATGAGTTATCCATTTAAGATTGATGAAATGAAAAGTAGCCGTGGAATCATGGAAAAGAGTAGGTGATTGATGTCATGTCAAAAGTGAAATACCAATTCTACTTGTCATCTCGTTTTGTATATAAAAAGTTTTTCGAAATGGAAAATAATAATCGTTATTCTCGAAACGAACAAATCGAAATAATATTGATATACGGAGAATGTCAGAAGGAGGCTGTCAATGCTAGTATGCTATACGCTGTTCGTTATCCATCGAGACGGGACCCATCGAAGACCTTCTCCAGGAAATTGAAAATGATGCTAAGGAAAGAACCAGCTGATCAAAACCACATCCACTTCATCGTCAGTGAAGAAGCAGAAACGTTTTAGCATATGCTCATTTTTCGCCTTATGCCTCAGTGCGAAAATTGGAAATTGTTTGTGGAATCAGTAGGGAAAGTGCCAGAAAAGTATTGAGAAAACATAAATATCGCTCCTATGAATACAATGTGTATCAGCATCTATATGAAAATGACCCAGAACGTAGACTTACTTATTGTAATTGGCCTTTGCATCATCATGATTTGAATAATGGTTGTGTCTCGAAAATACTGTTAACAGATGAGTCTAGGTTAACGAATAATGGTTTGTTGAATAGGAATAATACAAGGTATTGGGCTCAAAAAAATCCTAGGTTGCTGAGAGAGGGTTATTTTCAATAAAGATTTGGATCTAACGTCTGGGTAGGAAGCATAGGGACAAGAATCATTGGACCAATTTTTTTTGACGGGCCTTTGACGTGCCAAAGATATCTACAATTCTCAGAAACGATATTCAAAATAATATCAACGATTTACCTGGAAACATCAGGGAAAATATATTTTTTCGGCAGGATGGTGCATAACCACATAATGCTAATATTGTTCGGCAATATCTCAGAGATTTCTATGGGCAGAGATGGATTGGAACAAATGGTTCAATCAGATGGTCAGCCAGATCGCTTGATTTTTGTTTATGGGGTCACATAAAATCCAAAGTATACTCGAGGGGACCAACTTCAATAGAGGAGAGTGGAAGGGAGTAGTTACTGGTGGAAATTACAGTCTTGTCAGCCGTTATTTCGTCATACAGAAATGAATAGGCTCTATTTATTGGTTGAGTAGCCACATAGATACGTTGATTACAATAAATTAATATCTTGCTTGTTGAAGCGACATTAATTGATTTGATGTAGGTGGTGGGTTAAATAGTCATTATCTCAGCAAAGAAAGAGAATATTTTTTTTTATCATAATGAAAAATGAAATTCGAGCTTGACTTTTTTCTTCTTTCATGCGATCTGGGATGAGAGTCCTTATAGATGAGGGTCCTTGGAAAACTTGATATTTTCAGAAATGGAAGCCAAGAAATATTTAATCCAAAAAATAATATGATAAAAATGTTTGATGGCGAAATGAACAACAAATAATATATGAAACATACCAAAAAATGATCCCAGACAAAAGGGACTAGGACTATCCACTCCTGGGAAACCATCTTCAAGACTTATTTCGACTGAAACTCATATCCTCAAACTCAAAATTAACCCAATTTCGGACCCCGCATGAACAACTGGAATTTTAATTTAAATTCATCAATCAGAATGAGGTAACGCTTTGTAAGCTTCATTTTCTGAAACCACCTTATTCATGTTTTTTTTTGTTCCGTTGCTCAAAAATATTTATCACTGGTCTGGTACTTTATTATTTCAGAAACTGGAAAACAAACATTGTTGTCACCTTATATATAACGCCATGTCCTCGTTTCATAAGTGACGTTTCCCATTATTTTTTGGCCAGAAGTGTTCTATACAGGGTAAGGATCATGACATGAAAAACTCGTCTGAAGGTCACTTCTTTCCACCTACAAAAGATCATATATCACTGGCGTCGTATTTATATTTGTGTGGAGTGTTTCCCGTTTCTACTTGATACGGGGTGTACGCTGTAACCTTTTTGCCTTCAAGAATCGTATGATGGGAGAACTGGACAGAGCTACAGTGCATTATATTTCCCAACATTTCTTCCGATGAGTGGCTGGTTAATATTCAGCCTGAGACCGAATACTCCGACGGCTTGATAGATTACGTGCATTCCTTGATTTGTACGTGTGTAATCTGACTAATTTTATAAGATTTCTTGGGAAAATGCGCTCGAATTCTACGGAAGAAATCAAAGTATTGAATGATAATAGGAGTACCATCAAGAA
Organism: Gonioctena quinquepunctata; assembly: GCA_018342105.1. NCBI lineage: Eukaryota > Metazoa > Arthropoda > Insecta > Coleoptera > Chrysomelidae > Gonioctena > Gonioctena quinquepunctata. The sequence goes on from JAFIRS010000170.1 coordinate 274,497, forward strand.
AAATGGGTACAGATAGTTGAAATCATCATCTAATTCTACAAAAAAAGGTTTCTTTTGATATGAACCTAGTGTATCGTTAGGAACAATTCTACGACGGCTCCTTATCCACTCCAGGGCATTATGTGATGATTTCATAGCTATAACCTGGTATCATCACCGAGATCGTCAGAAAAAAAAATAATTCAAAGATATGGCAAATGGAATGGTTTTTCACAGGATAATTTACATTTCAAAATATGGCGAATACACATTGATGCATGTTTATGACGAGTCACAAATAAACATCAAAACAAAATAAATTAAACATCAAAACAAAATGAAATAAAATAAATACCATAAGATTAAAATATATGATGAAAATTGAGAAATTTATCTTTGCAGGAACATACTTTTCGGACAATAAATCATAAAAAGGTAGAAGACGTGAATGCGCAAGAGACAACAAGAGAGACAGTTGTATATATAAGTATGCTATATTGAATACAAATCAAATCAATTGCATATATCGCGAACATAACACAAATTATACTAGGTACTCATCTATAGTGTAGCAGGCCTTCTGAACTAGCTGCTGTCTTGTTTTGAAAATATTCAAAGTGAGGGAGCTTTTGATATGCTCATCAAGAGAGTTGTATAATTTACAGCCGGTAAAATAAAATTTTTTGGTACAGCGTAGTCCGGTGATTCTCAGGTTGTAGTTGGCCTTTGAAACGTGTATTATGGTTATGCTTCCCAACAGTATTCAAAAACTTGTTTTTATTTTTTATAGACGTATGTACGAACTTCCAGTATATATAAGCTTACAACAGTTAGGATTTTGAATTTTTTTAAATAATCTCTGCAGCTCGTTCTACTATCGATACTAGCAAGAATTCTAATCGCATATTTCTGAAGTACCAATACTCTATTCACATGTGCACAATTTCCCCAAATCAAAACTCCATACTTTATATGGGAATGAAAATTTGCATAGTAAAATGACAGTAGTGTGCACTCACTACAGTGGTTCTTCATAAATTTCAGACTATAACAGCTACTCTGTAATTTTTTACACGAACAATCAATATGACAATCCCAGTGAAGTTGCCTATCATAGGGAACCCCCAATAATTTCACTGATTTACTACTCACTATTTCATCATTGGAACCTTCAAAAAGTTTGATTTCATCAGTCCTGCCATTACCAAAAAGAACAGTTATTGTTTTACGATGATTCAGTTGTAGGTTATTATTGTTGGACCATTTTACAATATTGGCAAATACCGCTTCAGCAGTAATTTTCAGCTTATTGATATCCTTGTCAACAACCAAAATATTCGTGTCATCTGCATAGCAGATAACATGAACATTCTGAACCCTTTGAATATAGAGAATGAGATCGTTAGCAAAAATGTTGAAAAGTGGAGGACCTAAGACAGAACCTTGCGGCACACCTTGCTCTACATCCATTTCTTCAGAGAAAATGTTATTGACTCTTATTATTTGTTTTCTTTTACTGAGGTATGACTCGATTAAAGTTGAAGGCAAACCTCTTATCCCATATCTCTCTAATTTGGCAGTGATTAATCGATGATCCACTAGGTCGAAAGCTTTCGAGAAATCAATGAAAATACCCAAAGCAAACATTTTTTTGTCAATACTTGAAATGATCCGACCGCTGAACTCAGATAGTGCTGTCTCTGTACTTTTGTTACCGCAGAAACCATGTTGGTCGGACGATAAGAGTTTGTACTTAAGTAAGTAATTGGTTAACCGATCCTTGATTGCCATCTCAAATAATTTAGAGATACTGCATAACAGGCTTATTGCTCTGTAGTTAACAAAATCATTTGGATCTCCTTCCTTGTGAAGTGGCTGAACTATTACCAGTTTAAAGTTATCTGGGAAATTTCCTTCCTCAAAACAAAGATTGATTAGGTAATTCAGAGGTTCACTAATCCAAGAGCTGCATTTCTTCAATAAATTATTGGAAATATTATCATGGCCAGAGGAGTTGGAAGATTTCAGTCTACTTATTGATGACTCAACTTCAACAATCGTAACGGGTTCTAGATAAAAAGATATGTGCGATAAGGAAATATTTGAATTTAAAAAGCTATAGTCAAGTTAAAAATTTTTATTGATAGGGATGGTGAACTGGTTTGCAAATTGATCAGCAACAATCTGATCTGGTAAAGGATAGTGATTTTGTGTAATAGTCAATTCATTATTTTTATACCTACCTGTTTTCAATTCATTAATCAGTTTCCATATAGCTTTCGTTTTATTTTCCAATCCATGTATTCGCATGTCATTGAATTTAATTTTTGCTGCTCTCAGTGCATTGCAGTATTGTTGCTGCAAGTATTTGCTTATGTCCTTATAAACATTGTTGGTCTTGCCAAATCGTTGTAAAGACTATCCTGGCGTTTCAGTATTATGATGTCTTCTGTGATCCATTCATTTTAACATGGTTTTCTCTTGTTCTTAATTGATATTTCACGTAGAGGAAAACATGAATCTAAATAATGAATCATTAAATTCGTGAAGTTGTCAACCTTCCTTGACTATAAACACTATGCCAAGTTTCAATACTTATGCAATTCAGGAAAGCAATATTATTTTGGTCATTGAAAGATCTATGCATTATATGATGTTTTTTATTACGTTCCTCATCAGCCGCTGCTGACGTAGAATGTAATATTTTGATACGTTGAGAAAAGTGGTCAGATAAATGGAGATCAATCACTTCAGCCCTATGAAATTTGAGCTCAGAACTAACTAAGAAATCATCAATGCATGTACTGGAAGTTTGTAATAGAATTTGAAATTTATTTTCACCCACTTCCCGATTTCCGAAGTATTTGAAATTTTCCTCACCCATTAAGAACCGATGACAATACAATAATTTCATAGCTATTTCCTGGTATTCTCACCCCCTTCCAGTTGTCCGAATAACGTGAAATTTGGCAGGTGTTTATAGTTCCCGTGACATTGCATTACGGAGTTTCTGTTTGGGAAGAATCAGAATGGCGGCTCCAAGATGGCGAACGAGATTTGTGTTCATGATTCGATTTGATTCAAAATTGGTATATGGGGGTTTTCGGAATTCAAAATTATGAACTTTTTGTCGAAATTCATAAAATCAAAATGGCGACTTCAAGGTAGAGGACGAGTTTTGTGATAACTGATCGTATCTATTCAAAATTGGTGTGTCGGGGTCTTTGGGGTCAGAGATTATGAATTCAGTTGAAAATTATTGATTTTGTATCAAAATTTATGAATTGAAGATGGCAGCTCCAGGATGGTTAAAGAGTTAATCTTCAGTTGGTCTCCTCTTCGAAAAAATTGATAGATCAGAACTTACAGGAAAAAAGGCCTCATAATAACGATGCTAAAAGTGGTGTTTCATTGATTATTTCACTGGGCGGAATAGAGCAAAATAACGCATTTACAAATTTGGTTATTTCAACAACACTATTTTGAATAGAGCAGCCTATAATGACTGTCCTGTGCAGAAGGATAACATTTTGGATAGCAAATCTGGAAGTAATGGTGATATCATCAACAAATCTTTGCATCATGCCATGATAAGATTCAATCCATGGTAATGAAATTCCACCCAACCATTCAGAAAATCGATGACCTCTTCGCCACTTGCCACATAATTTGTTATGTCCATCCAATGTTCGGTGTTTATGTATGAAACATGATTTCGAGCATCTTGGGGATTCGGTCTCCTTCATACATTTATTTATGAGCAGCCACAAGGGACTACGCTCCGCTACAGACACCTCTCAAATTGCCACCACTTACACTGTCGTATCGGGTTTCACATTCTGTATGTTTTATGGAAACAAACTATCAGCACCAGATATTACGGGAATCCTATCAGTTTTGGAAACAGCTACTCTTTTAAAATCCAGGAAATGAATGGGTAGTCATTGCTGGCTAGTTGATGAAACATTTTCGAAAATATGAACGTTTTTATCGTGGATTTTTCAATTAACAGAAAAATCTTGCTATTCAGTATTCAATTGAGAATGTTTGACTTTTCTAGTCGAGATTATGACTCCTGGAATATTTGGGTTACGCAGAAAGTAAAGAAGGAAAGTTTCGAAATAATTGTATTTCATCATCAAGGAACTACAAATTATAATGAGTTCTACATGTGAATATAATATCCTGGCGTTCACTCAGAACTATGTAGATGATGGTTACTCAGATGATAATTATAGTGAATTTTTTTGCACAAGCAGAAATTCAATGAAATTAGTTAATTTGTGTTCATTTGATTGAACGCAACCAATCAGAACAACATCATACTGAAAACAGATTCCATGGGCTGCTTCCACGTTGCTATAGATGCATTTTGATATATTTCCATTTTGACGTTTCAAATATTCAATAATTTCAAAATATCAGGATTTGATAGTAGTACCAAAGAAAATAATAATGGAATCATCGAATCAAATATACTTAATACTGTTTTCCTACGAGTATGTGGAGAAGTGCACCATTTTTAATGATTTATCGTCTGGAAAGAAGCACTTTTCCGCTCTAGTGCGGTGAAGTACTTTTTCCTCATCAGTGCGGAAATAGCATATTATGCACGAAACGTGTTCTAAATAGCATATTACGTACGAATGGAAAAATTGAGTTCGGTAATGACATGAGTGCGTTTGTTTAGGCCTTAAGTATTAAAAAAATGAAGGTAACTAACTTAGTTTATGGTTTAATTTTCCACAACAACCAACTAAATATAGGAAAATATAAATTTATTCTATCCAGTATAGTTATTCTAATCCCAATTGGAACGGCATAAAAATAAGAACACTACGAGGAGTGTTCATATGTACTGCCCGGCAAATGGGAAATTTATATACTACCAGTGTTTTTACTTTCAAAGCGTTCCTGGTACAATCATAAAGAAGTTCAGTCGTGTGGAAGGGAATTCATTCTCGAAACTTTTTATGTCGGTCCAATTGAGATTAGAAATACTACATATAAATGATGGATTTGAGAAATTTTATTTGTATGTGAATGAATAATTGGGAAGTATTAATTATTATTATCAGTGGTATTGAAGTTAATAATATTTTTTTTACAGTTTTTTATTACAATGGGAGCATTTGATTTTTCTGATCAATTATTCATCGTTAAAATATCTGACGAAATCTCAATATCACCACTATAAATGATTGTTGATAGATTGCAATATTCTTTCAGAAGTTGCTGTTTCGTCCACAGTGGATTCGTCTACGTATCCCTCTGCTACGGTAGAAGACTCCCACCCACCGAGTCGTTTTTGCGCTATTAAATCATCCCTTGCGTCGGTCAAAATGGTAGCCGAAGTCCTCCTGAAGCAATGACCGGTGAACAAAGCAGCATCGGGCAATTTCAAGTACTTTCATTTTTGAATTTTGTTTTAAAAACTAATACTGGGCCCCTTTACAGCATTTCTCATTTCCATATATTTCTTCGATATTGTAGAAAATTCCGGAAACAATAACGATCTAGGTATTTTATTTTTCGCATCAGAAATTCTTATTATAAAAGTTTTTCCATTATAATCTTCTAAATCATTCGTTTTCATGTTTTTGAGTTCTTGTTTCCTACAAGCCCCAGATATTCCAATAATCAAGGCTACTTTCATAAAGAGAAATTTCCGATCCGGAGCTTCTTGCAAAAAAAAAATCTCGCGAAGTAAGAATTTTTGTTTTTCCCCCTTGTAGCCGTTGGACTGCCTCATATAAAAGTATTTGCTAACTAGCTACGTACAAAACTAGGGATATTGGGGTAAGCAGCAATGAAAAAGAAAACTGTTTAAGGTTTATCCAAGCTGTTGGAAATGGTTATTTCCATCATCAGGAAATAACATAGTTGAGGTTGGTTTCAATAATGTCAAACATATTCATCTATCATAGTGATACAGAAAAAATAACCGTAGATCAAGAATAAAACAAAGTTTAAAATTACTACAACCACATTAGCATGTTTAAAATTATATTAATATAAATGTGTACTCTATGTGGTGTGACAAGTAAAACTGACAGGTTAGGAATCATAATTATATATATATATATATATATATATATATATATATATATATATATATATATATATATATAAGCTTTCGAGATTTATTATCTCTTCTTCAGGAACTCTGAATTAACAATGATATTGATTAGTACTTTACAGAAATGAAATTGTTCGTACTTACGAAATGTGAGGTTATAAAAAAGCTGAACAATACAGTAAAAAATCGTGGAAATTCTCATTCTTGTACGGCTTATTGTAAAAACATTGAATCAGACTATCACATACATTCAGATGAAAAACTTGTTATAAAAATAAATCGAAAGGATGTTCTACTCAGCAGATCATTAAAAACATAAACAATCATGTAACAGGAACGTCTGTCACTCTCCATACTGACGTTGTACCAGTGACTCTTGACATCTTACAGTTATGCCAATTGTTTTGGGAGGCACTGGGTCTATCGTCAGGGTTTGGTAGTAAGTGTGTCACGAGTTTGATGGTTGTTGGTTGTGGATTTGTGTAGTAAATATGTGTAAATGATGTTGAGTCCTTTTATGTCTTTTTTACAGTTTACTGTCAGATAAGTTCAAATTTATTATTATTTTCCATATTAATATCGTGCCTTATATTTACATAGTCGTAACATCGAGTATATTGCCCAGAGCGAGGAGGGTTTGAATGTTTTGGTCAAATTATTAAAATAGGCGAGCAAAATATTTTCAGAGTACGTACTCACATGGTTATCCATACTCCATTCCATGAACTTTTGATGAGCCTTTTCGTATCTATCCTTTGATTTTTGCGGCAGAATATTCTCCACAGCAGAGCAGCCTGAAGAACAATTTCTGGTGGCGTTGCACTCACTTCTATATCGGAGTTGCTCATATTTTTAGACATACAAAGGATACTGAATAAATTAAAGATCGGTTTATAGTTTATAAAGTATCGATCTGAACTTGAAATCTCAAATAATGACAATGTCACTGTCAAATATTCAAACCGCAAGACAGATAAATGTCACAATTTGAGTGGTTCCAGTTTTACTTGATTGTTATACTAGGCATCATAACCTACAGTTGTGCGTTTTTATCCTTCAGGCACAGTTGTGCGTGAGGATGGATTTACTTATGGAGTGAACTGTACGTAAAACAATGTTTACTAATATTGAAGTAGAAAAATAATTCTTCCGCACTAGTACGATTTCAAAATACTCAGATTCCTCGACTGATCACAAAACGGTGGTACTCAAGTTCTTAGACAATTTTTTTTCCGGTGAAACCATTGTAGTTGACTTGTATTGCTCATACGGCGATAATTCAATGACACTGCAATACTCTGATGTGTCACTGAAGCAAAATGTCGAATGAACTGAACTCAAAAAGGTATATGCAAATTTCATTTTGATCGTTCGAATCATATTGGTGCAAAGATAATGTGAAAATTTCGTAGGATTTAGTGGACTTCCAACATTCTTTAACTTTTGCGTATAACGTTATCATAGAATCGGGTGAATAAGTAGCAATTATTAACTTCAACAAAGCAGAATTGCGGTACCCTTGAGTTATATCAAAATTTTATCTTCAATTTTATATAGAAAATGAACAATTCAGAGGATTCATTAAGTGACATTTCATGAAAAATCTTGGAGGCTGCCGATTCTATAAGTAGCTAGTTAGTTGCAGAAAAGTCTCGCTGGTGTTACGAGAAATAATTTGCAGCATTTGAGTTGATCGTATGGAGAACCAATATTCCTCAGTTAGCCAACGTTTCGGCAATATATTTCGCCATCCTCAGGGCTCTAAAATATTGAATTATGGACCATTACAAAAGAAAAATACACAAGAAAAATTTTTATGAAAGTAAAAGTGAAAATAAGGATGTGTAAACGTTTATGTTGAAATTATAATTCTTGAATATTGATACTAGCTCAAATTCCGAAACCAGTCTTAAGAAAGAATTTTATTGTAGACTTACATGAGTGATTTTGGTTTTTCTTCGTCAAAAATACAACATAGCATGAAAACAACATAGATGTAACGAGACACTGAATAAAATTGAGTGAGTTCTCTATTTATGGTTCAGTTCACCATCTAATTCGACACTCGAATGACTACTGAAGTGAGTCGGGTGTATTGTTTGGTGGGCACAAAAACTAACAGGTGCGCCTCATTTCTTTCGATCGGTAGATTAAATTGAAAAAGGCACGGTTTAGATTTTCGGTATCTTTTCTACAGGGCTTTTCCACGATGAGCGTTAATTAGACGTTTCTGGCAAACCAGACAACGGGTCAATCTGAAAATTTCACAGTATACATAAATTAATATGATCTACACGATGCGGCTTTGCCGCTTCTACGATAAACCAGCAGCTACTTTGATTTTTCAAATGAAACACCCTGTATATAATATCATATATAGATTTCTTATCACTTTGTCGAAAGAACTTCATGTACTATTTTTCTATACCTATCTGTTACCGTTTAGAAGATATAAATTGATTTCGATTTTTTTTTTACCAAACGTGTACTTTTTTAAACGCTGAGAATCTTGAACTCTCTGGTACTAGGACAATCAAATTCGAAGTGGAGTGAAGTGATACCATGACAATCTACACTTCGAGTCATATTTTTATTTGCCTCATACAGGGTCTTTTTAAAATGCAGATACTTTGTTCACATGAAAAAATGAGTGGAAGTCAATTTTTTCAAATGGAACACCCTGTATATTTCCACATTTTTGAGCTTTTCATCCAATTTAAGATTGACTTTGTTCAGATAATCCTATTTCGATTTCCAACCGTTTTCGAGATAAACTGTTTCAAACAGAAAATAACGTGGTTTCCTTGTATTCATTACTTATTTTTGAAATTTAACATATATTTTATACTACGTAATATTTCTTTTCGATTAAGTTTTTCAACAGTCTCAATTCAGTCAATTCGAAATTGATTTGTACTTCAGAAAAAGTTACGATTCGTATGCATTGAGGTATTGAGTGTCTCTACCGTACAACATTACAAATTAATATTTTTTAATAGTGTGCTTTGGAAAAATGAATGATTATTTTGAAACGTCAAACTTTCGTTGGTGGTTTTGACTGATTGTGATACCAATTATAATAGAAAAATGTCAAGATTAGGTTACAGTAATGAAGATTACTTGAATTTAATAATAATTCATGGTGAGTGCAATAGAATTTGCAAGTAGAACATGCCGGGTATTTCATGAAAGATATCCACAACTTCCGGAACCGAATAATAATGTGATAAATCGACTACTAAAAAACTGTATGTTGAATGGAACCTTTCGTCCAAAAATCATTCGTAGAAAGCCTGAAGTGGATGATGATGACAATTGCATAACAGTTTTGGGAATTTTTTCATGCATTTCCAAATGCTTCTCTACACGAGGCTGAAAGGGAGATAGGTATACCCTACTTGACAATTTATCGCATCCTTAATAAGCACAAATGGCATCCCTATAAATTTTACTGTGCCAACATCTGGAAGAGACTGATTTGCCTCGTAGAGTGGAATTCTTTGGATGGTTACTGGTCAAGACTCAAGAGGATGTACATTTCCTTGACAATATCATATGGACAGATGAGACCAAGTTTACAAAAAATGGAGTTTTCAATAGACACAACAGTCATTATTGGGCGCCAGAAAATCCCCATGTCGTTCACCAAAGGAGTTCCAAAAAAAAGATGGCAATTTGATGAATTTTGTGCCATAAGAATGGGTCAATTTTTTATATCGAGTTTTATGATGATAATTTGAATACAACAAAATATGAAGATTCACTAGAAATGGAATTCAAATGATTTTAAATAATAGGCCAGGAAGGCAGACGGATGGCCTCCTAGAACACCAGATGGCAATTCATTAGATCATTTTGTGTGGGGTTTCATTAAAAATGGTTTACTCCAACCAAGTAACAACAATGGAATATATTAAATCGAGAGTTAGAACCGCTTTCAATAGTGTAACTCCAGACTCAATCAGAAGCGCTACACATGAAAATCTTTTGAAGAGATTACATGTTTGTTTAAGTAGTGGTGGAGATGTGTTCGAACATATTCTGAAATACACTGACAACTGAATTAACTTACCAATTCATGAAATTATTTTCAGTTCGTGTGTCAGCGTTAATAAAACTATTGTTTGGAGAGAAGTTTCATTAGATGGTTGAAGAGTATTTTAATAATCATTCATTCATTGTATTATATGTGACTGATGAAGGAATATCGAACGGAATCTGTTAAATTTCAAAAATAAGTGATGAATACAAGGAAACCACGTCAGTTTCTGTTTAAAACAGTTTATCACGAAAACGGTTCGAAATCGAAATAGGATTATCTGAACAAGTCAATCTAACGTTGGATGTAGAGCTCAAAAATGTGGAAAAATACAGGATGTTCCATTTGAAAAAACTGATTCCTAATTTTTTCATGTGAACAAAGTATCTGCATTTTTGAAAGACCATGTATGAGGCAAATAGAAATATGACTCGAAGTGAAGATCCTCATGGTATCACTCTAGTCCATTCCGAATTTGATCATCTTAGTACCAGAGAGTTCAAGATGATCAGCGTTTGGTAAAAACAAATAGAAATTAATTTATATCTTCTGAACGGCAACAGATGGGTATAGGAAAATAGTACATGAAGTTGTTGACAAAATGATAAGGAATCATAATATGTTATTATATACAGGGTTTTCCATTTGAGAAATTAAAGTAGCCGCTACCTTATAATAGAAGCGGCAACGCCGCATCGTCTGAAATAGGCGTTTAGATCATATCAATTTATGCATACTGTGAAATTTTCAGGTTGATCCGTTGTCTGGTTTGCCAGAAACGTCCAATTAACGATCATCGTGAAAAGCACTGTATGGTTGACTGAATCATATAAAACGATGTTAATCATCTCTTGAAAGGTGCATTTGAAGAGGTAGCTCTTTTTCAATATAGTTATAGAAGGTCAAAACATCATCATATATTTATAGTATACTCTCACCACTTATCAAAAGAAATATTTTTCTGTCAACCTTGTGGTCGAAGTACTCAATTATGAAATTATTGTAAAATCGAAGAAATCATCGATATAAGCAAATATTTGAATCAACGGCTCATCTGAAAAAACTGAACGAAGGTTTCAAATCTGAGAAATCGAAGATTTTCGTGAAACAGGAAATTGATAAATTCTTATGTGATGCTCCGGGCAACGACTTCCACTTGATGAAGGTGGCTACCACTTTTGGAATCGCTGGTGCGGGCCATCGCGAAGAATTGGTGAATATGACGATAGACGATATGAAGACACGAAAAATGTTCTTGTTATTATCATCCCGAACACAAAAACCAACATTATGTGAAGACCTTGTTTGAGTGAAAATAGTCGTTCTTCCAGAAAATATTGTTTATTTAATTCACTGAAATTGCTGGGTATTGGACAGAAAAACAACTTCTCTACGTCTCTGCTAACGTTTCGCGATCTTTTTCCCGCTTCTTCAGAGCTTAAATAATTGAAAGAGAGAACGATATCATATTGATTTGTTGAAAATATGAACAGGATGTTCATAAAATCAGATGTGGAATCATCTGCGACTGAAAGATAAACTTCAGTCACTATCTTCCATCGTCAAGATAACCTTAGACATTCACAAAAAATAACTTCATTTTAATCGTCGATTTTTCAATTCACAGAAAAATCTTTCTATCAATATTCAATTGAGAATGTTTCCCTTTTCAAGATATCATATTATTCCATAATTAACGGTACATAGTACTTAGTCTGTGTTGATATACATTTTGACAATGCACCGTTGAAATAGTTAGATATGTCTCAATAAAATCAAATATTTCAAAGATGCTGGTCGACTGACGACTAACATTCAAGTGTGATTGAAACTCATCAGTAACGACAATGATGAAAGTAGGGATAGAAAAACATTACAAATTGAAAATATATACATTAAATTAGTTTTTAACTACGAATTATTTGAGGTACATGAACCTTTCGAACTGAACAAAAATTTTAAAGTGTCTTATTTTTTCAATGAGGCTAAAAAACGTTGAGTTTCTAAGTTTTTTTTTTCATATTGCAGATCCGCTAGGTTGGAGAACTCCTCAGAATATCAATCTACATATTTTTCCGAGACTATCAACAAAAAATATTTTGGTCTAAATCAATATGAGTTTTCACCTGGAAATTGACTACAATGATTGGCCTATAAGTCCATAAGGTGATTTTTCATCACAAGAGAAACTGTAACCACAAGTATCTGCATGTATATTCAAAGGAATTGCGAATTGATTGAGAAGTTCTATTAACTAGTTTATATTTGGTTGAGTTTCATTTATCGGAAAACAAGTAACCGGTTGATGTATCCATGTTTCTTTTTTCATAATTTTTTTTATAGATCACTCTATATTCTTGCTATTCGCTTTTCAATAAACAATAACAAATTACTGAATCAACTCTTACCTGCCCGCAAAAATATAAACCAAAAAGCAACGAAAACCCCAGCCAACATGTCTGTCACCTCCTGAATCCTTCTAAGTCCACAAACACTTCATTTTCGAGCGCCAATCCGCACAAACACCACTACCGGAAACTTTCAAAGTCTCCGTCGTCCGAAGAGATAACCTCAAAAGTGCGCAAACGATCTCGATGAAAGCGGCGTCGGCAGCGTCTATCGAGGGCGTCGAGGCGCGTCGGGCTACCGTCGTCGGTGGAGACAAGAAGCGCTGGACCGAGAGTCACGCTGAATGAGGTTGAGCTAACGGAAGGTGTCTTGGGCGCGTGCGCACGCTCTGGCTGCACCGCGGAAACGAAAGCTCTTCGCTTTCCTGGCGATGCTGCCAGTATTTTGACGAATTTTTGCTTCGGGATGGCAAACTGTGGAATCTTATTCGATACACATTGGTTATCGATTGTTTTTTGTGCGATTACAATGTTTCTTGGTGATATTTCAGGATGGAAAATATGTAAATTTGGTAATTAATTGGAATTGTCCAAGTATGAAGGTTTTTTTTCCCATCATTCGGAATTGACTATTTCTTCCAGACTGATGACTGCTTACGTATATAAATTCTTAATTATATCTCCAGACTTTCTCAATATATCGTTGTTTTTTCACTGCTTTTATCTCTCACCTTTCTTCTTCTAGATCATCAATTATCACCTGTTACGAACAAAATCGAAATTGTCTCATATCAACGCAAGATCATTGATTGCCAATTTTCAAGGAGTTCTTAAAAGGGGTTATGAATGCAAATTGGGGGTATTTCAACTGTACAATTGTAAACTCAAACCAATTTACATTGATCCATCGAATCAGTATGTGATGGTGTTGGGGGAGAGGGGGGGACGGGATTCGGAAACCCAACTGCTACGAATAACACGACAAGAAAATGTCATCTCAGTCAGCCATTCAATGGAGGCACGCATGACAACAAAATAAAATACAATGAACATATAAAAACAGAAAATCTATTCCTTCATTAAAACACCATAATGATATAAAATCACGATCTCTGCTCAAAGAAAGCGAACATTTATGCCAAGGTAGGTCACCTGTTATTTTACCCTATATAAGATAAGATATCGGGTTTCCAGAAATAAACCCACTTGTATCTAAACTATGTATAAAATCACAATGAAGAATTGAAAGAGTCCCTACTTAAAAATTGTGTTTTTATCAAAGAATCCTAAGACCGAACCTGAGAACTTTTTCTCCCTCCAAGGAATATATATATATACTAGCGGACCCGACAGACGTTGTCCTGTCCAAATTTCTATGTTCCCTAAAATGTTTTTCACGAAAACTCTCGTCCGCGTAGAATTTTTTTTTTCTATATTTTCCTTTATGTTGTTCCATCTAATTATCCTTTTGACTCCTTCGCTTCCTGTTGTCCCGTTATCTCGTTTTCCTTATCCCGTTATCCCATTTTCCTGTTACCCCCTTTTTTTTTCATCCCGTTATCCCGTTTTCCCGTTATCCTCTTATCCTGTCATCCTGTTATCCCGTTTTTCGTTATCCCGTTATTCCCGTTATCCCATTATCCCGTTATCCCGTTTTCCTGTTATCCCATTTATTCTTCATTCCTTTCCCTTATCCCCTTATCCTGTCATCCCGTTATCTCGTTTTTCTTTTTTTTGTTATCCCGTTATCCCGTTTTCCTGTTATCCCGTTTTTCATTTATCACGTTACTCAGTTTTCCCGTTATTCCCTTATCCTGTCATCCCATTATCCAGTTACCCCGTTATTCCGTTATCCCGTTTTCCTGTTAACCCATTTTTCTTTATCCCGTTATCCCGTTTTCTCCTTATCCCCTTATCCTGTCATCCCGTTATCCCGTTTTCTCGATTTTACGTTATCCCGTTATTCCCGTTATTCCGGTTTCCTGTGATCCCGTTTTTCTATAGAATAAAAAAAAAGAAATAGGTTGATCGTAGAAGGGTGAAATTTACATTATATGATTTTTTTAAGTCTGACAAAATAAAAAATCTAAAATAGAGTTGATCGTGAAGGATGAAAATTTGGATTGTATGTATTTTGGATGCTGTATCATAAAAACAAAATTATAGAAAATATGGACCATCCTTTACTTGAAGGAGATGATTTGTGAATCTAAACCATCCAGGGGCACCAAACGCATACAAAATCTTGATCGGTCCAGCCGTTTGATAGTTTCACGTACAGTGGATTTATATAGATATATATATATATATATAATATATATATATATATATATATATATATATATATATATATATATAATATATATATATATATATATATATATATATATATATATATATATATATATATATATATATATATATATATATATATATATATATATATATATATATATCGTGATGATATTTGTATTATTTTTTTATGTATAATTATCATTATATATTTTTTAAGCTTTTCAAATACTCATCACAACAATAAACTCGGCTATGACATTCTTACCCCTTTTCAATATACCATTCACCTTTCTTTTATCACCTTTCCCCAGCTCAGTCGGTACGCGTATGTAGAGCAGATCGTCTCAAAATCTGAGGAGGATTTCAGTTGCGCCATCTAGTTGTTTTGCTTGAAGTCAAATTACTGTTTCATGGAAATATAGCTTGTAATATGTTCAAATGATAAATAACGAGTCCAGAAAATAGTTAAATGATTGTTTTTTTTCATTCAACTGAATTTTCAAATACTTCAAATAATATTCCTGCGATATCTACCTTAGATCAATGTAACTGAAACAATCAAAATTTAAATGCTTGCTCATGCGCAATCAGCGAATATTGGAAGTGAATATTTAGGGGTTATATTTATATTATGATCATGAGTGTGGAAGAAAGTTCACCACTGTAAATCGGCGTTATTAAGAAGAACCGTAAAAAGTGGCTAGTGCAAAACGTATCACTGTTTAGTTTCAGTAAATACAGTTTGTGCACTCACTGGGAGTGAAGTCAGCTGTTGTTGGCCACCTTGTTGGTGGTCCCGTCATGTGTTGGAAAAATTATCCGTTTTGGATTGGAGGTGGCTCTTTGGTCGAATATTTGCCAGGCAGTTTCTTGATTTGCATTTAAGGTTGAAATTGTTGTTACATTTTTTTGTCTGCTTATTTGCGTTGATTTTCGATGATGAAAATTTTTGTTCCCCTTCTCTGTAAAATTATTTTTCGACTTTTCAAAGGGGTGCTTCGGAAAAAAACAGATTCTAGCCTTTTTTTTGCGCACGGAATTGCTTCTGAGGCTGACGAGAATCATTGAAAAAATATTTTTGCTGACTTATTTTCAAAGATCACGAGAACCATAGGAACATTGTTGAAAGGGGTTGGTTCAAAAGAGGTAACTTTGGTATTAGCTTAATGTTTTGAATGATGACTTTTTGAATGTTTAACTTTAATCACAAAATCAGAACAAAATCTTGTTAAGATATTGTTTATAATATAGACAGTCACATTCTATCGAAAAAGGCGGTTTTTACAAAATAATGGGGTGTTAATTTATTGTGGCCAAAATATATTTGATGCATTTTGAATACACTTTTGCAGAGGATCACAATTGATTACATATTTAAAATAAGTGCAAGTTGGAGCGAGCAAATTTTTGATATGTTTTATAGAGACTTGAGGCTATTTATTAGATATTTTTCAGTGCGGGAAGTCATGGGAATTTTTTTGTGAGTCCAACGAAGGTTCAAAATGTACGCACGTTCATTCCATTAACAGCAGAGAAAATAACTAGTAATAACTGAGTGAAGAATCGACCAATTCACCTTAGCAAACATGAAATGAAAACTACATACCTTGATTGACTCGTCACCTGAGTTTCACAGGAATTATTCACAAGATGTTCTTTCTTGAGCTAATCGACTTCGGAAGAAAAAGTACACGTATGACGCCGAGAAACGTACACGATATAATGTTCGTCTTTGAGTGACTGAACAGCGCGAATGTTTCGCAATAGTTACACGCAATTCTGAGAACAGGTTATCTGGTATTCTGTTTACCCTCTCACAAAGTTGGGAGCGACGAAAACTGTACCAAAATTCGAATTAGTTCCGCTTTTTAGTTATTTTGGACCAATGTGCAATGCACCATGTCGCACATCCATTATCACGATGGCCCCAATCAATAAGTTCGAGTCGCTTCCTCATGCACCCTATTTTCCAAATTTAGCTACATCGGATTATTTTCTGTTTCCAAACTCGAGATTAATTCTGAGTCTGATGGCTGATTTGTGGAGCTTGACAATTCTCACTATGAACAGGGTATCGAAATCGATTTTAATAATTATTTCGGTAACATTGCTGGAAATCTAATCAACACCTTTCTTTTCGCCAACGACAATTCGGAGAATTATTTCATAACTTCTCACGAAACATACCCAGATAAGGAATTAATTTTTTCTGAAGTCACGTATAATCATGTTCCTGAAATAATCAATATTAAAAAAAAACTAAAGTACGATGCATATATATTAACGTAAAAATTCTTAACTGTATTAATATATTATTCTCATTTCTCTCACCAAACTTATCAAACAATGTATCAGAAATAATATTTTCCCGAAGTTTCTTGAATGTTCAAAAGTGTTACCCCTGTATGAAGGTAATTGCATAGACGACCCAACAAATTACAGACCCACATCTATTGAGCCAATAATTGTCAATTCGGCTTTAGGACCAATTTATCGACAACCGCGGCAATTATTCCATCAATCAATGTGGTTGATGAAGGTTTTGAGACCAATGAATATGTCCATGCACAATTCTTAGACCTAAGTAAGGCTCTTGATGGATAAACTGAAATTTTATAACTTTTCCGAAAGTAGCCAAAAATGATTAGGTCCCACTTGACGGACAGAACTCAATTCGTTCATTTAGAAGACGTCAGCTCTCAATCAATCAACATCAAATATGGGGTACCACAAGGCTCTGTTCTAGGTCCGGTCCTATTTCTAATTTATGTTAATGACCTGCCAAATAGTGCTCCATCAGCAAATAGAGATTTCAGCATGCTGTTAACTGAGGCTCATAATGGTCTTTTTTTGACACAGTCTTGGGTCAATTATAATAAGTTAGCCCTAAACGAGGAAAAGTCTGAGACATTGATTTTTAGTTTGAAACAATACAAAGAGCCTAACAACCCACATTAGCTCTGAGTTTTTGGGTGTTCTCTTGGATAGTAAATTAACATACAAAGAACATACGATTCTTGTCTGCAGGAATATGTCACGAAAGATAATTTTACTACGCAACCTGCCATATTGTTTGACACAGACAACATTATTAATGGCTTACC
The DNA here is from genome assembly GCA_018342105.1 of Gonioctena quinquepunctata. Lineage (NCBI taxonomy): Eukaryota > Metazoa > Arthropoda > Insecta > Coleoptera > Chrysomelidae > Gonioctena > Gonioctena quinquepunctata. Next base: position 292,341 of record JAFIRS010000170.1, read on the forward strand.
ATGCAGTCATCCAGCCTTCAATTTCCCTTGCTCTATTAGTGTGGGGCCACTTTAGCACATGCCTCAACAGTTTTTTCCATGCAAAGGCTGTTGGAATCATTGCTGGATTGCCATATAGAGATGATTGTAGGGTAGGGGTGCATCCAAACATTTCAAGATACTCACCCTGCCCTGTGCTAACATATTGCACATACAAACGAACTTTAAAAACTACAAAACAAATGAAAGTTAACATTCCTTCACAACGCGTAACGAAGGTATGATAAATCAACACTATTTGCGACTTTCGAAAACGAGAAATGGGACTAGCTATTATGTAATCAAGTTCTTTATTGTTTAACCATATCATGTCCAAATTTTTCGAGTGCGTACATTTTAAATCAGTTACTGAGCTAGGGACATGCATCCCTCAACTGCAATCTGAAGCCCAAGTGCCTCAAATGTGCGAAAGAGCACCTTACACCTACCTGCGAGAAAAGTCCGGATGTTCCAGCGACATGTGCAAACTGTTTGCTGAACCATCCAGCGAATCACAAAAATTGTGAAGTATACTTGAAAAAGTTAGCAAAGAAAGAATCCCAAAGCCCTCCACAACCCGAAGAAAGTGTAGGGACACAAGGATACTCAAGAACAAACGGAAATCCAAGAACGCATACCCACCCGTCTGGAGGCCAGGGTGGGAGCGCAACTTCATGGTAAAGATACCCGATGAGGCACGGCGAGCCAAGAGAAGCGGAAACTGGCCCCCCACCGCAGACCCTGGCCCAAATGGACACACAGAAAGAGTTGATCAATATATTGACCAACCAGACAACAATTATAACACAAATATAAAACACCTTAACGGTGCACACTCAAATTATACAACAGCTTGTCGTGATGCTGAAGGCGATATCCCCCCGGGACGTGTGGGATGGGTGGCAAATGCCACCCTTTCCCCCCGCCCGGCCCGGAGGTAATTTCGCTGGGGGCAGGAATGACAGGCTGAATACACAAACAGACTAAAACCAATAACCGACCCAAAATAAAACTCAAAGAAACTCAAAAACGTAATACACAATAGAACTAGGTTCAAAACACACAAAAAACCACACACACAAAAACCATAATCAAAACAACCAACTCAAAACAACGACTCAAAGCAAAAATCACTCAAAGACAACTCAAAAATACTCAAAATTTGAAAATAAAATTCACTCAAGTAACACGCACCCAACCCCTTCACCTGGTTTTTGTAAATTTTCCTGGAAAACTACTACAAAATAAAACACTCAAACAACGAAATACAAAACGAAAATTACTTCAAACTTTGGCATAAACATTATGTAGGAGGCCGAAACAAACGCATAAATTAACTCGCTCTTACTAGAAATTAAGCTCTGTATATATTGTAAATTGTATATATTATGTAATTATAGTTCCTAGATTAAGACGTGAATTGTTACTTGACAATATTTCAAATAAATGCTATTGGATTGGATTGGATTGGTAGATAATGCGTTCTATGATTTTGATGAGTGCTTGTCAACCGATTTTTCAAAATTGACCAATTAACTTGTAAGTCATAACTTGTTTTGGTAATTTTACAGTGTAAGTAACTGTCATTTACAATTGTATCTGATTACTGTATATAATGACAAATATTGTTTTCCTATTGTTATTTTATTTATATATGAATTTTCCTCTGCTTTTTCGAATGATTTGTCAAAGCTCAATTGTGTACATATGATAAAGGTCTATCTATCTATCTATCTATTGGAAATAGCTGGGAAAAGTGTACCTAGCTAATATTTTTTTCCTACATTTTTTGTGTTTTCTGTATTAGAATGGTACTTCTAGGACTACTCTCGTAGTATGCGAAACCAGAAACCATCACGATGTTCATGTTAGAGATGGGAGTCGAATAATCTACAACATTCATATCTACATAACTCTAGGGAATGTGACAGAACTGAGGTCGCTTCTGTCCTCTCAGATGGACCTGCACGAATTTTACGCACTTTCCATTTAACACAACAAATTTACCTCCTCTGGCGTTCGAAATTACTTTGATGCAATCAACATAACCGAGTTTTAATACCAAACTCGTATGTAAATAGACATGTCAAAGCTAGTAATTGTTTGTAATCATATGCATTACCCCAAGGGTTGTTTCGGAGCATTGTTAATTGAGAGCAGTTCGGGAAAGGCGTCTCTCGCATATATTCGGGTTGAGTTTTGGAATGACATGACAAAACGAGGGAATTAACACTTAATGAATTGCGGATTGGGATACATAAATGAATTATGAAAATTCATACATTTTCTCTATGTTCGGGATAAGAGCGAGTATTCTGTCTACGCAGATGGTGATAGTGTTCTATCCGAGATGAACATGGTTAACAATTTCAATTGTCATTTCTCTAGAGCTTAGAAACATGGAGAGTGATATATCTGCCTGCCAAAGATCTTTTTTCATGCACCCCGTAACTGCGCATGATGTTATTGTTTTGATAAAAGAATTGAAGAATTCCAGCACAAGCGGTCAAGATGAGATCTCCAATAATCTTTAAAAAAAAATTGCCCATGTACTTTTTTAGTCGGATTAGTTGATTCTTGTTTCCGCTCCTAAAAATATGTGCGATAGCTCATTCGATTCGGAATGACGTCTAGAAAAATGTTACTCGAGCATTCATTAGCACATAAAAAATTGCAATGGTTATTAACAAAATAATATGAAAAAAAAAGTATTCAGTTTTTCGTTAATAACTCAAAAACTATTGATATTTGAGAACATTGGAAAAAAGATCTCTGAAGAAGAGGAAATTCGTAATAAAAAAAAATATATTTATAATTCTTATTCAACGCCGAAAATAGGTCTATGCGCGGCCGTTACGGTATGAGCGCTGGAGACAGTATATCACACAAAATATTTTAGTATTAAACATCAATTAAAAAATTTGAAAAAATAATGGTGTCATCATGACACTTAGGAGAATAGAGCTCCGTTGAAAAAAATCATGTCGATTTTTCAAAAAGTAACACGATTGTTCATCAACTAGTTTTTATCCAATCTCTGTTTCTACAAAAGTCGACATAAAATTTCAAATAATTGACATATAAATTTTTTGCTTCTTGGAGCCCTCCTTATATACATATACTTAACAAGATTACGTTATAAAAGTTCATTAAAGTTTCATATTATGTTTGTTATAATTTTTTTAAATGAACAAAAAATGAAATATTAAAAAAAATTTGTTAACAAAATTTTTGTTGACGATTTTTATTATACAGTTTTTTTTGCATCTAATCTTCAGGACTAAAAAATTCATCAAACTCGGTCAAACGAATTGTTGAGCCCTGAAGATGAATTTAATGAAATTCGAAACGTTGCCAAGGAAGCAATAGTTTCTCTTCAACCAAACTGATCGAAATCCCAACAAACCTTCCGAATATCGAATATACTTTTATTTTTGGAATGTTTCCACTGTTTGAATCTCGCAGTTTTTCCGAAGGTGAACGGAATAAAGAGTTTGATGTGCAGCTGTTGTTGATAATCCCCAGGTGGCAGTTCTCGAGACTTCCACCCGTTTTAGCGTTGGAGTCGAGCATAAAAACGAGATCGCAAAAAAGACATGAACTCGAATCAGACAGGCATTCATTGAAATGGTGAGAGCAGGATAAGCGGAAAGGAAAGTTATAAAAAGTACATTCGCTTCCAGACAACGTACGTATTGAGATTTGATTGAATCAGTTTGTGTCCTAGGATTTTTCTAGCCACTTGGATAAATGGAGAAAACTAGTTTTACCGGAGATCTGATGTGAGGAAGAGGTGCCAAACTGCACATTGAATGTGCCAGCGCCGTTTTCAATTAATTAATTAATCAAGATAAAATATAGTTTATGAAATTTGAATGACTTTTTGATTGCATTGATGGAGAATCTGATTGGTTATTTTGTTATAAGTTATATACAGTGAGTCTGCTTAACCCATTAATGGCCAAGCAATAAAGGAAAATAATTTTTTCTAATTTTTTTATTGAATATGGTTCAAAATACATTGACTAAGACATATTTATCATATTTTGACAGAGAACCAACAGCAACATAGAAAAACATGAGGTCGCGTATACGCACCTTTGGCCATCACCGATATACAATAAAACACATGTTCAAAAAGTCAACTATTTTTTTTTCATGAAAGACCTCAAAACATTCGGGATGGAGATGAATTTTACATTTTTTGCACCAATATATAGTATGACTTTTGCATAATCCACATTTTTTTCGTGCACTTGTATCATGCCTTTTGATCATATGACCAATATTGTCAAATCTTACGTCGTCCGTCAAGCTATCTTTAGCTTGAACGAGCAACCACATCTGTGTTGACAGTTTCAGCAAGTCCCTCAAATTTCATGAGCGATAGTGCTAGAAGTGATCGAAATTCTAACTGCGAAATGTTACTGTCATTGGCTTTATTGTAAATCTTCCAGCTATTTACGACTGTGCTATCAATTAGATTTATAAATAGAGGCCACCACCATTTCTTACCTCGTATTCTGATACGGTAATTAGCTATGCCATTATCATGTAAATCCACCCCACCCATAAATTTGTTGTACTCGGCTACAAGATTAGGTTGAGGTACAAGAATATCTTTGTGCTCTTCTCGGCTATATCGTTTCGTTTGTACAAGAGGTAGTACTGTGCAAGTATTCGTAATTACCGTAACAGCAGAATTATCATTCCATCTCACAAGTAAAACTTTCAACGCCGTATCAAATACAGAATCGAATGTTCCCCGTACCGTCTTTTTGAATGTTTTATTATTTTGTAAAGGACACTTCGCAGTGCTGTTTTCTCTAATAGTACCGGTGGCAAAGAAGCCTAGGTCCTTCAGTGTCGTAAAAATAGAGTAAGACGAAAAGAAGTTGTCAAAAAATACTCGATGCTCTTGAGGTTTCTCAACTACGGAAAGTAAGTCTAAAAATGCCTTTGTTCCAAGACTATCGACTGAATTCAAGTTGGTTTTCTGTTTTCCACCGTATGGAATGAATTTATATAAATAACCTGTGTACGAACAGGCTTTCTCCGAATAAACATTTTGCATGAGTGACGTCCAAAATATGGCACCATTTTTTCATCTATTGAAAGGTTATGTTCAAATATACCAAATTGCAAAAATGTTCTATTCATCATATCAAAGATAGGGCTTGGTGAATTCATCATCTTTGTCTAATTGAGTATTATCAGACAAATGAATATTTCGTTTGATTGATCGAAATTTATTTCTAGGCATTGTTTCTCCCACAATAGCCACTCTTTGTCCTCATCCTCCGACCAATACATGTCATATTGTGGCAAAGTGTGATAGCCAGATAAAATGCAAATGCCGATGGAACGTTTCAGGTCTGCTCCATTCATGTCAAAATCGTGTCGATTGTTTTGTGCTGCATAATTTTTTGAAAAATGTACCATTCGACTGGTCACTTCTTCATCAAGAAACAATGAAAATATTTCCATGGGCGTCTTACCTCCATGGCAGGCTTTGATGTTTTCTAATGAGCGAGTGTTGTTTCTTACAGGATGGAAGGAGAAATTGGGAGTGCTGCTTTTTTCCCATTTTGGCACAATATTTGATTTTTTTCCATTGGGTTTGTCGTATATTCTCATTTTGTCGCGAATTTCATTAGTGGAATATCATCTTCAGAATCACTTGCCGGAGGAACATAAACTTCATAAGTTCCAGCAATTTCTGTTTCTGCATCAATATTACCTTCTTCCATGAGATTATCGTCTAGGTCCTCATCATCAGTAATTTCCTCAACATTTGGTGGAATATAAGTCACTTCAACTCCATTTGCGTTTTCTACATCAGAATATTCTTCAAGATAGGCAAGCAATTCCTTCGTAGTCAATGGTCATCTTTGGTCATACATCTCCTGTGGTCGAATCTGGCCAGGCAACTTTCCTGAAGTACATGGTTGGCTCATGTTGGCTGTGTTGTAAAATATAGAGTTTTGGGTTATATAATTTTGAAGCATAATAGTGGTTCACAGCTTACTTTTAGTTGCCTTCGAATAGGTACAATGATTTCTAATCCTCACTGATAATGTAAATATGACTCTACCACAGTTACGAAAACCAAACTAGTACACGTGCTCACTACTGCAGTGGAAATATAACTGATTAACGATTGCCGGCGCTGATACTGTTTGGCGCCAAAGGTGCGTATGCGCACCCGCGTTATTAGAATCCTAATTAGAATTTCACAAGCTGAGTTTTATTCAAGTGCGTAATTCAGGACAATACATAGTGGGAACCTAAGCGTATATTATCATGAAATGAGACTTTAGTGCGCCAAGAAGTGAATAAAGAATTATTGTTTTCATAATGTTGTAAAATAGTTGAAAAACTATGTTAGTTTCGCTAATTGTAAAACATATTTTTATATATCTAAAATCTAATAAAAATGCTTACAAGGTCAAAAAAACATAAAAGAACATCTACAAATACTTGTTAGAGTAAAAACAATTATAGCAGCTCATAAAATAAAATTGAAAAGAGTGCGTACACGCACCTTTAGCTGTTAATGGGTTAAGTTGGCTACATATGGGAAACATTTTTATTATTAATTTAACGAAAAAAAAACTATTCCTCATAAAAAGTTCTGCATGGTCTTGAAGTCAAGATGCAACCATCATATATCAAATCCTATCAATCTTATACGAGGTATGTAAAAAAATATGAATTTTATTCAAGAGTAAAGTAACTTTATATTTCACAATGTCGGAAATTGTTATTGTGAAAAGTTGTTCGGAATTAAAAATCACGTTCAAATATGCAGTTGCATTAATTTATAGTATTTTTTATTATTTCTCGAAACATCCCTACAATAACACCGAGAATTTAACTGTAATTATTGTACATGTAATCTAGGATGCTCTGACAAGAAATGTTAGACAGTAAAATGTTTGACAATGACATTCAAAACATCAGTTGTATTTAGCGAAATTTTGTAGAAGTAATATAAAATTTGGTAGAAATGCCAGCAACATTGAGTACTGAAGATAAAATTGAAATTGAGTAAATTTTGGGCGAGAATTATAATTAAATTTTTAATAACCGACACCCAGAGAAAAATCTTATGTCACAGTAAGGAAATTATCAACAAAATTTAAGACTTCTGGAGATGAAAAAAATAAATTTAGCAACAAACGCCAACAAAGGATTGCCAATGATGACATGAAATTTGAAGTTATGATTTCAGCAATCGAACATCCTGAAATATCATTGCGAGAAAGGGCAGCTTCGATGCAACATCCTATTAACAAAGATACGGTTTCAAAAATTTAAAAAAAGAACAAGTTTCACTCATACAAGCCCCGATTTATTCATACTTTGAGACCGGGAGATCATGATAAACGATTTGAATTCTGTTGTAATATACAAGGAATGTTAGAAGATTTATGGCAAGACATATTCTTTTTTCGGATGAATCAACATTTACATCAAATGGAACAGTCTCTAGCCAAAACTGCCGTTGGTAGAGTGATACTGATCCAAATTTTACCATCAAAACTCGGGACCAGTATGCATTCAAAACAAATGTGTGGTGTGGAATTTACCGATATAAAATAATTGGACCTTTTTTTCCATGAATCTTTGAATGGGGACCGTTATTTGCTCTTTTTAGAGAATCACTTAGACGACTTTCTTGATAATTTTCCCCTCCGTCAACGTCAACAAATATGGTTCCAACAGGATGGTGCCCCATGCCACAATAGGTTAGATATAAGGTTATTCATCGGTTTTATGAAATTTTTTGGCCTCCTCGGTCTCCCGATTTGACGCCACTCGATTTTTTCTTGTGGGGTTACCTGAAGGAAAAGGTGTATTTTCAAAAGTCATGTACAGATGTTGCTCATTTGGAAAGAGTCTTAAATAATGCGTTCAGAGTATTACTCCGGCTATGGTTAGAAGGGTATTGAAAAACTTTTGTGATAAAACAATTACCTCTACTGACAGAGAAGGCGGATATGTTGAGGCGTTAGTGAATTGAGGGAGCTAATAATGTTCGTTGAATTATTACTACAAAATGAATTATTAGGGTATTATTAATTTAAATGCATCGCTGAAATGTTACAAGACAGACATTAACTAATTAAAGGTTATCAACTGTTCAATGTTCATTAGATTTTCAATAAATTTCATTTTGTGAAAATTTGCTTATTAATTTCTTAACGGAACGGAAAGTTTAACATGTTTGTAATAAATAAAAATGATAAATGTTCGGTATAGATAATTTGGGAAAAATTTGTAAAAAAAATATTTTTTCAATTAGAAAGATATAATTGCATACTAAAACGAAGTTTTTACTTCCGAACAACTTTTCATGATAACAATTTTCGATATTGTGAAATATGAAGTTACTTTATCCCTGAGTAAAATTCATATTTTTTTACATACCTCGTATAAGATTGATAGAATTTGATATCTGATGGTTGCATCTTGGCTTTTAGACCAAGCAGAACTTTTTATGAAGAATGACCTTTTTTCCTAAAATTAATAATAAAAAAGTATCCCATGTGTAGCCAACTTAAGCAGACTCACTGTATATTGTTATGTTGGATGATGTTTAACAAAATAATGAAACTGATAATTATCAATATTATTGGGTATTCACGTTATCGTGGTTCATGCTGTTTGTTTCACAATTTAGTCAACGCATTTGTATCAGAATGTCAGTCCTGAAGTATCTCTATTGTCGTAAGTATGTGACCAACAATACATTCATGTTGAATACACACTAAAAATAATATAGAAATTTAAATTCATGAAAAAACTTTGTATTTCGAGTAGATCGAATGGTATACAAGTTGGAACATCCTGTATGGTGAATCATATCAGGAGGAAACCCAACAGCGAGATGTCAAAAACTGTGCGAGGTAAACAATGAAATATAAAAATTATGAACACAGAAAAATGTCAAATATGAATTTTAAATAAATTTGTACATATAATATAAGGTCTAGAATAGTACATTGTAAATTTAATCATTAGAATAAGTTAGAATAACTGATAATCACATAGAAAGTGGCAATATATTTGAAAATTTGTGAAAATAAACAAAATGTGCGGGTTGCCAAGAGGAACGGTAACAAGCTTGAAGGATATGAAAAATTGTGTTAGAAAACGAAGCCAGTGATGAATTTAGAGAAAATACCGGTGCCCCTATGTTAGGTAGAGGCAAACCTATGTATAGTAGAACTAGAAATCTGAAATGGTCGTACCTATTGTTCAAAATATAGATAAGCACTAAAAGTGTGTGCCCTCAAAAGATTCCCAGATCCGGATTAAAATATCTCATGAAATAGTTTGGCATCTTAATAATAGTGGGCTCTACATTATTTTTGGCTTCTGATGACAGTTTTGTATTTCAATTTATTTGATAATAAAAAATCTCGTAAGGTTGATTTAGATCCTTGTTAAGGATATGATTGAATGTGTGTGAATAATAAAATTTACCTACATGGCCACCAGACTTTCAGTACTAATGGGCTATTAACGAGATTATAAGCGATAATGGTCTTTTTACGATTACAAAATGAATTACCTACCAGATTTGGAAAACAAGACTGTTTTGAAAACTGACCGCTTTCCAATTCCAGAAATAAAAGGGGAAAAGTTAAACAACATTTAGTCATTACCTACCTAATATTCCGTTGTGTCAGTTGTGTCTATTTCAAAGTGTCTCTTTGATTTTTGTGTCAAGAAAAATGTGGCGTCCATCCTAAAGCTAGTACTTCAACTGGTGGTCGTAGTACCACTAGTCGACAAATGTTATACCCTCATGGAAAACAAATTATATTGAATATTTTTACTTCCTTTCTGGAACGTGGAATGTCCAAGGATCAAGCTATGCAAGAAAGTGCTTCTTCAACAAAAACACCTTATTCCACAGTGATTAAAATCTTAAGTAACCCTATTTTAAAAATGAATAAACGAAAAGGCTCTGGCGATTCAAGGAAACTAGATGGCGGTGATGTAGATATAATTCGAAGAACAATATATGCCTTGTATAGAGAGCAAATTGTGCCTATATTAGATATTTTGATGCAACGGCTTGAAAAGAATGAAACTGGTATCCAGTATTGCAGAGAGACTTTAAGGAAGTCTCTTCTACAGAACGGATTTAAATTTAGAAAACTCACTAGTAGCAGATAAATCTTAATGGAATCTGTGCGCATTAAGGAATGGAAATTTGAATAGTTATTGGCAATAAACGAATTTAGAATTTGGATGAAACTTGGTTCGATACACACGATATTCCAAACAAAAGTTGGGTAGACTCATCTGACTTGTGCCAAACTAATGCGCCGTCTGATGAAGGAGAACGCATTACGATAATTCACGCAGGAACCGAAAATGGTTTTATACCAAATGCGTTGTCTTTATCGGCGAAGAATATAAAGGACTCTTTAGTTGATTATCAACATGATACTACAGCCGAATTCTTTGAAGACTGGTTCCAAAATAAACTCATACCAAATATTCCACCCAACAGTATTATCGTCAAGGATAAAGCACCATGTTCAAATGACACCAAAGCCACTATACAAGAATATATGTTAAATAATGATATGAACTATGAGGAAAAGTACACAAAAAACAGTTACTAGAAGCTGTACGCAGTTATTCGATGAAGAAGAAAGATTTTTGTGATTTAGTGGCTGTAAGCTTAGGACATATGGTGCTCAGACTTCCTCCTCATCACTGTATGTTCAACTCAATTGATCATATATGGCATCAGCTTAAGTCAGCAGTTCGAAGAAATAATACTTCTCCTACATTAGGTTCAACTGTGGTAGCTCTTATTCAAACAGAAACTATATTCCTGGTAGCAGCTGGGCCAAGTGTGTTTCCCATATTGGAAAAGTGGAAGAGTCATATGTGGTTATAGAAAAAATTCCCAAAGAAAAGTTTATTATCAATTTGGATGACGACAGACAAAGTGAAACTGATGTTCGTGAGTAATTTTGTTTATAACTACATTTTATCGAGAAACTAACTTTTTATAAATAAAATTTACATTTTTATATATATATATATATAATATAATTATATATATATATATATATATATATATATATTATTATCATAGATTATGTATGAATAAAAAATTCTCAATTATATTCAAGCGATCTTTCTTGATAATTATCTCAACCCAATATCATTATGCCTACCTATAAAACAAAATTTAATGGCTAGGGCAGGTACAACTTTACGGAGAATCCACCGCCTGCTGATAACTCAAGTGGTTGGTGATTTACGACCTTCTGAGATTTCTGGTTCTACTTTAATATATATTTTCCCATTTGTCATTATTCATCAGATCAGAATTAGTTCAGTCGAGGGTGAATATAAATTGAGTCCCACAATCATATGTCCCAGATATCTGTTTCTTTATGCAAGTGATTGGCGTTGAATCCACTGTACCAAGGGCTTCCATCAGTTTTATACCAAATCATAGCCCTTAAATTCGTCAGTTCCTATAAAACGATTGTTGTGTTTGGGAAATAATTGGAAATCAACAGGAGGGTGAATATTTTTTCGATATCACTGAAACTCATTTCAAACACGCCATTTCACCGAATTCGCTAATTGATCCTTGAAAATACACGCTAATGATGGCACAACAAGGGGAGCAAAGGACCTCTTTCAGTCGATATGACAATGAGAAGTTGAATAAAACAACATTGAATAATGAGCCGTTTCGCAGCAAGGGTAGCCAATTTTAATTACAAAACAAGACCGCCAGAAGCACTTTTTTGTGATGGCGGGTTTCGTTCTGCATTTGTTTCCGTTCCTGCTTCGTAGAGGAAATGCCCCACAAAGCTATTTGTCTGTGGCGTGGCAGTGTTTGTGCACAGAGATCTGATTTTGATGGAAGTGCAAATAACGCGGAGGAATTTCGTTGCTGTGACCGACCTAGAAGAGATATATTTCATTATGAGTTTCGCAATTAAATAGAGAATTTTGCGCAACTGTCAAAAACCCAATTAAATTTCTCCTAATGATAAAACATATCCAATGAGGTTGAAGCTCCGTTGGTTATTCTCTCCTGCAGCGAATTAATTTACGATAAAACCACGAGCTTGATATCCATGGTAACTGAAATTCTGACGCATAACTGACGTTTGAATATCGTTTCGCTTTCGAAATATTAGTCGGCGATTCCAACAAAAAATGAAATCCAATAGATGGGGAACTGCTTCAAATATCAAAATTAATTCCGCAATTGCACAGAATACACCAAAAAATTCAAAGAAATCTGAAGAGTATACTTGGAAACAATTTATGGATTTTTGCCGAAATACAAATTATGTTGTCGAAAAGAAAACTACCACAGAGGAAATTGCAAATACATTGAAATATTATGCCTTCAATAAGAAAAAACAGAATGGCAGTGATTACAAAGAAACCGTTATCAAATTCAATTGGAATGTTGTCGCAAAACTCCTCCAAGAAAAATTCTACAATGATTATAATGTGAAAATAAATCAATTTTCTGACCTCGAATTTAGATTAGCCAGTGATGCGAAAGATGTGGAGAGAAAATGACTCCAAGGAGATGTCGAAAAAAGGAAAACAAGTTCAACTGTTTTTACAATTGGGGAAAATATGAGATGTTAAAGTAGATAATCGTATCATTTAACAGTTAATAGTTGAAGTAAGCTAGGTAAGTAAGTATTTTGAAAGTAATCAAAAATGAAGTAGGTAGTAATTAGTGGATTTTAGTCTCAAAAAATTGAGATTACATTTTCATTATCTTTCAAAGAGCCATTGTCATTATCACACCGAAACAATGGCTTTTTAAAAGATAATGAAAATGTAATCTCAATTTTCATCCTGGCCTAGAATATGTATTTCAACATGTGTGTCACGTAAACCTTTACAACACTCATTGATCATGAGATATTTTATGGCCTTTTTGGCTTCTTGTACAACTGACGAGTAACTAACCTCATATTTGAAATATGTCAATTTTCATTCTCATAAAAAACTTTTCAGTAACTTGTTCTCTATCAATATTACTTACTTTCAGGTACGCACTGATGATGACCTAACGGTCGAAAGCGCTTTGCTACGATTTTAATAAATTATTTTATGCACGAAATACAATTTTCTCCCATCGATTATATCGATACGTGCACACAGTCATACTTTTCAAAAATAAAATAAACCTTCATAGTCCTAATGATAATTGAGCTCGTAAACTGATGTGAGTAACTAATTTGGATTCGGCGCCAAACAAACCAGCAATTGAATTAGGTAAAGCGTGAAATGATCGCAGCAAGATACACACCAGCGTTTTGATTACTTCTCCAAAGTAATATAATGATATTCGATAATTGTTTGGTTGGCACCGACTCAAAATTAGTTAGTTTTATGCTAATAGATTCGATTTTGTTTTTCGATAAAACCACTAGTAGATTCGATATTGTTTTTCGATAACACCACACCTCTCATTGTATGTCAACGCATTCAATCAATATATTATATATAGTTCAATTCCTGCAAGGAAGCAGAAAATGGGAAATGGATTAAATAAGTGAGTTGGAGCTCACTACATACAGTGATTTGATATTGGAATTCAAATATATCAATTTTTCAGACTGTTAAATGAGCCAAGTAAGGCTGTGAATCATATAACTCTCATATTCTCATACGATCAATGGTTGTTGTGGAGTAGTGGGTAGGTAACCAGACTATCACGATAGAAATATGTCATAAATCAAAATTCTCAAAATAGCACAAATCACACAAAACTCAATTAGTGAGTTCATAAACTCAACAGGCATTCAAAATTATAATCCTAACAAAGCCGAGATGGCCTAGATAGCTAAGGAGCAGGCCACGAAGACAAACGCAAACGGACGCACGCTCTGGAACCACTCGCTGAACACCGAAGTGGTTATCGAACATCCGGAAGAATACACCGATTTCCCATATAATGGTTCGGCACCATCCACTATCGATCTTGTGGTAAACAAAAACGTGACCGACATTAGCGATTTAATAACCATAAATGCAATGACGTCTGATCACGACCCAGTTGTGTTTCTATTGAAAAACAAACACAACCCCAAGAACAAAAGGAAAATGTTTGACTATGGAAACACAAACTGGGCCGAGTTCAGAAGACTACTAACGGACGATACGATTATCAACCGACGAATTACGGGCGCCGAACTTGATAGAGAAACAGAAATATTTATTCAAAATATACAGGCAGCAAGAGACGAAACCACAAGATTGGTAGAGGTACAGGATAATCTAGGAGTCTTGCCCCAAGATATACAAGATTTAATAACACAAAAAAGGAGGGAACGTAAACGCTGGCAAACCACCAGAAACCCCATATACAGGGAAAACCACAAGCATATATCAAATACGGTCAGAAGACGTATCAAAGAATTCAACGATAACTTGTGGGCAAGAAAACTCGAAAATCTAGAAGTTAGGGATAATTCTCCATGGCGCATGACCAGATGTCTAAAAAGACGATCCGAGCCCATGCCTGCCATAGAGAATGGTCCAACACGGGCTATATCGAACCATGAGAAAGCGGCGATGTTTGGCGAACATTTTCAGAGCGTTAATACAACAGACTCTAACATCACGGAAGAACAGAGACAGACAACAAATATTGCTGATCAAATTCATGGAATGCTGCCAATAACAATAAACCCGAAAACTTTTGTCAAATTAATTACGAATGTAGACGAAGTCACAGACACAATACACAACTTACCGACAAACAAGGCGCTAGGACAGGATGAGATTGATGCCATTCTGCTCAGGAACCTGCCAAGGAAGCCCCTAGTGCAACTGGTATACAAAATTAATTGTATAATAGAATACCAACATTATCCTAACATACTTGAAAAAGCTGAAATCATGCCGATTCCTTAAATGGGTGAAAATAAAACACAATTGAAAAGCTACAGACCCATCTCGGTGTTGAGCGCTGTAGCCAAGGTGATTGATAAAATTCTTCTGAAGCGTTTTGGCAAAGTTGAGGGAAGCATGAAACTCATCCCTAATGAGCAATTTGGCTTCCGAAAGGAGCATTCCACCACTTCACAGGTAGCAAGAATTGTTCATGGGGTGAAGGAGTCCTTTCATCAAAAACAAAATACTGTCATGGTCCTACTTGACGTCGAAAAGGTGTTCGATAAAGTCTGGATAGGAGGGTTAGTCACAAAAATGCAAAGAGCAGGCATGCCTCTATATATGGTGAAATTATCAGATTCCTATCTCCATCAACGGACTTTTGGGGTTAGGATCAACGAAACCAGCTCCGAAGAGTATACAGCCGAAGCAGGTATTCCACAGAGCACAATTTCTTTCTCTACATACGTACGATTTTCCAAAGTTCGAGCGAACGCAATATATGCGGACGATACCGCCATATATGCGCATTCGTTTGCTTATGAGGTTGCAGCCCGCCAGCTGCAGATTCACTCAGACAGGAAAATCGTAGCGTATATGGAGAACAATAAAATAAAAATAAACCCGGACAAAACCGAAGTTATTAATTTCACAAGAAAATTCGTAAACACCAAGATATTTAACAAAATCAAAATCAAAAATAATACTACAGAAGAATCGAGCCCCGTGAGTTACCTGGGAGTGCAACTGGACAAGCGTTTAACATTAAATAAACACGTCAACCTGGCCATACAGAGGACCTCAGCGGCAGTGAAAATTAATTACCTTCTAATAGCGAGAAACTCGAAAATGTCAACTAGCAATGAACTGTTAATTCACAATACCATAATGAGGCCAGTAATGTTATACGCTTGCCCGGTGTTCTGTAGCCTGCCCAAAATAACCCTGTTGAAATTGGACAGAATGCAGAACAAGGTACTCTGTATAGTCACCACGAGCAATAGATACATTCGGCTGGATGAGCTTCGTGAGCTGGCAGGCGTGCCTTCTATACAAGACTATATTGAACAAATATCTTATGAATTTTATAAATATTTTATCCCTAAAAGTCCATTGACAAGAGACATTACCGGCATTAGAGCTCACCACAACCAGCCCCGCAAGTACGGAGGGCTGATTTACCAAAACACAGCTCTATTTCATGAAAGATAGCGCATACCAACCTGAGCGTACAGTTGCACATGATGGGTGCCATCACTTAATTACAGCGGCCGCAGGCTAAAGCAAATTTTTCTCTACCTGGTTTTTTGCCTACCCACTTTTTCCGGAAAACATACCAAATAGTAACACTCCAAACTTTATTTTCTCAATCATCCACCCCAATACCTCCACTTCAGTTCCCGTATAAGCGTTCAACGCAGGAAATAGGAACATAGTTTTGATTTTAGAAAGCATTTCACTTAGATATAGGGCAAAGTCGCTAAGACCAGCGCGACGTCCCCTCACTGCCCCTGTTCTGGGGCGTCCGAGACGTTTGGAGGTTGTTGTAACCGTCTATCTTGCAGAACAAGGAAGATAAATTGCACCCACAAATTCTACCCGACCCCATTTCCATATCACAAATCCCTGCCGCCCACTAGACCTTCTAGGATGACAAATTTGTGATATAACGAAATGTACATATGTAAATGGAATGTAGATGTCCCCTACTAGTAACAGTTTGATAAATTATTTGAAGAAGAAGAAGAAGGCCACGAAGAAAGCGACCGGGGTTCGAATCCGACCAACGTCAAAATCTTCTTTTAATTTTCGGAAATAACTTTCAATAATGAATACGTTACACATTTTTTTATTCAAGTGAAAAATGATGTATTTCAAGTTTTTGAGTGAGTTCAAGAGCAGTGAAAATCATTATGAATGAATTGTGAGCCATTCCTTGATTTTGGAACGTGAAGAATTGTTGTAACTTTCCACGTTGAAAATTCGAATATAATATGAATTCTGGTGGTTCTTTCTATTCAGTTCCAAATGTGATTCGAGAAATATTCTCATCGAATATCATTCGCGCTGAAGGATTTCATAGCAAATTTTTTTAAATTTCTCCTCAAACATTTTGCCTCTAGAAAATTCAACTAGTGCAGTTTGTGGCCCCCTTATAAAAAATTAAACCACTGAAGCCTCGTTCTCGTGGTTTAATCAGATAATGAGACCGCAAGTCGCACTCATCAAAATTTCAAGGCTGCTTTCTCGAAAATCAAAAAAAAGTTGAGCGATAAAACCCCATATATTACCCTCGATTAGATTCCAACCATGACCAAGTTGTTAGACCTGTTAGAAATCTGATCCAAAATCCGTATAAAGATCATCCATCATCCGAAGCAGAACACCGTGATAAATTTTCATTAGAAACCCTTAATCGTTGTAATTAAAGTAACACGGAATGGTTTATAAATTTGGGCTTTAACGACAACCGCTAGAAAAATTATTGCCGCTGGCGAGCTTTGCACAAGCTCTCGACAAACCCACTGTCACTTCAATGCCGCACCACTAAATCAAAGGGCTGTTTCGGCCAACCTTTCTCCAAAATAAACACATTTCCAAACGCCGACCCGTGACGTCGAATAATGAATATGCCCATTTATCCCGAACCGCTGAACTTTTCTCAACTATCCTCAGTTTACGTTTACCTAAATGTACCCACTGAACCGTTCGATATTTCATCGGAATGGGATATTGATCGATGAAAATAAGCGTACAAGGAGGGTGATTTTTTTTTTTCATCTCAGCAGAGGAAACTAGAGAATATTATTCTACTGGAGATCATTGATTGACAAATAGGTGGAAAATTATTTCCTTTGATCAGAAAAGTACCCAAAGTAGAATACACCCTCATAATAATAATAACAACATTTAGTTATCAAATCAAGTGTACCGGCTTATTCACTATGAATTATCCACCCCGTATCATCGTTATTATTGCCTATAGAAAAAAAAGTTGAAAATAAAAATGTGCGGTTACGACTGAATTTTAATAAACTTCTATCAAAAATACAGTAGCGTGCAGATTTCAGGGATGAAAAAATATATTTTTTGTTAATGTGATACGTACCCTGTATATTATTGAATTTTTGGAATGATATTTTTTTTTTCTTGATTTCAAAAATATACCATATGTTATCTCTATCTTATACCGTTTTTGAGTTATTAAACGTCGAATTACTTAGTTAGACTAGTTGTTTCTGTGAAAACCTATTCTATGAAAGTTAACATTTTCAACCCATTAACGCCCAGTGATACCATGTGGTATCAAGAAATAATGAATTCAAATTCCCGCCATTTCATAAATCAAGTAGGTGGGGCAAGTGTTCCGCGTCGAATGATAGTTCCAAATACAGGGTGAGTCAGAAGAACTTGGACAAACTTCTGGAGGTGATTTCTCACAATATTCTAGTATGAATTGTTCCAATAAATATATGTCTGGGAAACGCTTCGTTTCCAAGATACAGGGTGTCAAAGTTTTATTTCTATTTTCGTTTTTTTTTTAATAATTTCGAAAACTGACCTTAATTGAACAAAAATTGGCGTTGAGAGGTTTTTTGAGGTGTCGAATTCGAATCTTATGTTTTTATTGCTCTTACTCGAAGAGGGCGCCACCTGCACGTATTTTTCTTTTTTAGAGATTCATAACTTTTTTGAGCGTAATCCTGGCACATTTTTCAGTAAAAAAATCAATTTCTCCCATATCTACGTGAAAAAGCTATCTTTGTTACAAGTCGCTATAAGCAACCGTTTTCTAGATATTTGGTCTTAGATATTTCAAGTCGATCATTTGATAATCGATACTTGTTGAAGTTATTACCATTATTTTTGCATTTTTCACAAGAATGCTTAGAAAATGAATTTGACGTTCAAGTAAGTGGTTTTGTATTTTGTAGGGGGCGCCAACTATTCTATTTATTTTTACCCGTTTGAAATATTTTTTTTGTATCAAGAGTGCAAAACCTGTATTTGTTTTAATAGAATTTGCAAGAAATATCAACATTTTATTTCAAGAAATTTTGAATACGTTCAATAAAATAAAATAAGGAAACTGAATTGCATTCAAATGAATCATTCAGAGTGTCCACCTTCAGCGAAGATACAGGCATTCAGTCTTCTAGTCATTGAATCTCGTACCCGCTCAAAAATTATTGGTGTATTTCTTATTGTTTCACAGGCGTCTACTATTCGGTTTCTCAGATCTTCCCCGTTCGCTACTGGAGTTTTATAAACTAGTGACCCCAAAAATAAAAATCTAGCTGCTTTAGATCTGGGGACCTTGGTGCCCACGCCTGGTTAGGTTCTCCTACACCCCTACCGATCCATCGATTTGGATAGACAGTGTTACAACGCTAAAATGGGTCGGAGCCCCATCTTGCATAAACCACATGCGGATACGAATTTCTGATGGTACATTCTGAAGTAGTCCCGGCAATTCGTTTTCTAAAAAGTTTCTGTAAGTTGTGCCATCAGTCGGAACGGAAGAAAGAAAGGACCTATCAAGTAATCATCAATTATTGCCGCCCATACATTTACAGAAAATTGATTCTGATAATGTCTTCCACTAACTGCGTGCGGATTTTCCATATCCCAAACATGGTTGTTATGAAAGTTCGTGATAGCATTTCGGAAGAAGTTTGCTTTGTCCGTGAATAGTACATATCTTGAAAGTTGAGGATTTCCAGCCAATTTTCTCAAAAACCACTGACACCTAGTATTGCGTTGGGGAAAGTCTCGTGGCAAAAGAGCTTGTACCCTTTGAATATGGTATGGATAAAATTGTTGATCGTGGATTATTCTCCAAACTGTGGACTGAGTAGAATTGAGAG
Source organism: Gonioctena quinquepunctata (assembly GCA_018342105.1). Classification (NCBI taxonomy): domain Eukaryota; kingdom Metazoa; phylum Arthropoda; class Insecta; order Coleoptera; family Chrysomelidae; genus Gonioctena; species Gonioctena quinquepunctata. The sequence continues at coordinate 312,149 of JAFIRS010000170.1, forward strand.
CTTCAGCAATTATTCTTGTACTTGTTTCTGGATTCTCCTCGAGAGCGTTCAAAACAGCTTCTTCCAATTCTGGGGTTCGGACTGTTCGTGGTCTTCCAATAATATCAGCTGCCCTCTTGAAACTACCTGTTTCTGCCGAACGACGGTGGAGACTGGTAAATGTTGGAGCTGAAGGCAGTATCCGATAAGGAAATCGCTCCCGGTATATACGTCTTGCTTCGCGCGCATTGCCATCCGCAAGGCCATAACCACTTTTTTAAAACTAACAGAAACTTCAACAAAACAATAAAACAAAATATGTTATTACCGAAACTACTTACTCAAACGTCAAATTCATTTCCTAAGCATTCTTGTGAAAAATGCAAAATAATGGTAATAACTTCAACACGCATTGGTTATCAAATAATCGACTTAATTTTCAAGTCCAAATATCTATAAAACGGTTGCTAATAGCGACTTGTAGCAACGGCAGTTTTTTTACGGAGATATGATAGAGGAATATATTTTTTGACTGAAAAATGTGCTAGAAGTACGTTCAAAAAGTTATGAATCTTCAAAAGAGAAAAAGACGTGACGGTGGCGCCCCCTACGAGTAAGAGCAATAATAATATCAGGTTCGAATTTGATACCTCGAAAAACCTCTAAATACCAATTTTGGTTCCATTGAGATCAGTATTTCGAAAGTTATTAAAAAAAAACAAAATAAAACTTCAACACTCTGTATCTTGGAAACGAAGCGTTTCCGGACATATATTCATTTGGAGAATTCATATCAAAAGATTGTGAGAAATCACTTCCCGAAGTTTGTCAAAGTTCTTCTGAATCACCCTGTATATATATATATATATATATATATATATATATATGCTTTCAATGATTCTTTTATCGATGTAGGGAAGAATCTCGCAGAAAAAATTACGAAACCAGAAAATCTCCCTAACATTGAAAAAAAACTATTATAAGTTCTTTTTTTTTAAACCGGTAACTAGAGAAGAAGTTTAATAATGGACTTGAAAGTAATAAATCCCCCGGCATAGATCAATTGAAAGCTGAAACACTCAAGGAAATTTGCGAACAAATAATTGACCCCCTCGTCCTCTTGATTAATAAAATATTCAGTACAGGTGTGTGTCCTTCAGAATTCAAAATAGCGGTTGTGACGCCCATCCATAAAAAAGGGAAAACATGCCTCCTAAACAACTATAGACCTATCTCAGTAATATCATCTATGGCAAAAATATTTGAGAAATGCCTCAGGAAAAGGTTGAATGATTTTTTTAATAAACACGATATAATATCTGATCATCAATACGGGTTCAGAGAGGGCCGCTCTACAAATAATGCAATTTCAAAAATAATAAGTAAAATCTTAGACTCTGGAAAGCCGGCGCTCTGTGTATTCCTCGACCTAGCCAAGGCTTTTGATACAGTTGACCATTCGCAGCTACTGGAGGAATTGGCTAGAGCGGGGATCCGAGGTGTTACGTTTGAACTATTCTCCAGCTACCTAAAAGATCGGAAGCAAGTCGTAAAAATTAGGGACAAAATAAGTAACGAAAACACAATCAGCCACGGAATACCCCAGGGTACCGTATTGGGTCCTATACTATTCAACCTCTACATAAACAACCTTACTTACCATGCAAACAACCGGTGAAATCATAAGCTTCGCCGATGATACAGCCGTCCTATATCCATCAGACTCTTGGCAGAACTTAAAGAATGTCGTCGAAAATGACTTCAAGAACATAGCGGACTGGTTTAAATCCAAACTATCAACCATAAATTTTGATAAAACGTATTTCTTACCCTTCTCTAGTTACAAAAATGGGCTCCCCGAATTCGATAAATTACTGATATCTAACCAAATTGAAATTAATATAACAGATAAAATGAAGTAACTTGGTGTTATAATCGATCCACACCTAAGATGGGATCATCAAGTATCCAACATATGCAAAATTATTAGATGTTTACTGCCAAAATTCAAATTTCTACGTACCATTATGAATCTCACTCACCTGCGAACAATTTATTACTCACTAGTACAATCACGACTACAATATGGTATCCTGAGTTGGGGTGGAGTAACTTATAGTCATCTGAAACAACTGGACGTTCTACAAAAAATATTGAAAATAATGACCTTAAAATTTACTACCGTCAGATGAATTATTTGAAGAGACACGAATTATGATATAAGACAGATATATATGTATAATATAATACATACTATACAATAATAGGGCTTGGCTCAGTAGACGTGGCTCAGTAGGGCTTGTGTCAGTGGAACGAGCGTCGGTCGTGTCAACTGTTTCACCTGGTGGTTGATTCCCGCAGCTGGTGAAAATTTCAAGGTCCCAGAGTGGTTATCCATATGTAGTCCCAGGATCTTAACTCTACAAGTTTCATTAACTTCTATTTCAACAAATAAAAGGTTAAAAATTTACAAGGAAAACACTTGAGCGAGTTGACCACAATTATCCGACGCGTAACAAACTGAAAGAAAATCTCAAAATACTGCTAGCCAACAAAACGATAGCCAGAAATATATCTATATTTGTCATCAAGAATATATAATGCATTGCCTGATATATACAAAATGTATCTGAAAACCATTAACTCAGTTAACCTATTGAAAAAAATATTTAAAACATATATCCTTCATCTACCTAGAACCGACGTCAGAAAACTTGTTGAATAAAATACCTTTGCTTGGAGTTGAGACTAAGTAAAGTAAGACAAGGTCAATATATTGGTAATCCATATCGATTCACCTAGTAGATTCAATGTTGCTATTGTTATTGTATATCATAAACATAATAATCTCTATTTCATTATTAGTTTCCTCCACATTAAAAACTCATTATATTTTTTTTATTTCCTTCTAATCAATATTCACCACTATGTATAATTACCGCATCTATTATCAGTATTACTAACACCACAATTGTATTATTTTTATCACTATTTTCCTATATTACTATTTAAACAGAAAATGTATAACAATGTATTCCACACCTACATATAGGTAATTGTAGATAATGATGTGGAGAGAACCCACGCACGACCATAGGTTCTAATGGGTTTACTCTACATGTTTGTTTGCAAGTTTCACTAACCATGCCACCTTTACCGTAATCTGTTATATTCGTAAAATTCGTAAAAAAAATATATTTTCTATTTTTTATTTTATATCGTAATATTATATACTCATATGTTGTATTTTAATATGTTGTGTTGTTCATCATTTTATCATATTGTAAAACCATATTAAAATTGTGTTTTCCTATCATGCACAAGCTGTGAATACCACAACTTCAGTGATTATCTTTGTTTATTCATGTAGTGATTGGCTCATATTATATATTTTGTAAATCATTCTGGATGAATAAACATATTTATTTATTTATTATATATATTATATGATTTAAGCAGGACATATCCGACTACATGTTTTTTCAGTGTTTAGTATAACAAAATTATAGGTCTATAGAATATTATGTCTCCGACAGAATAATGAAAATATCTTAAGCTCATGCGAACATAACACAAGGTAGAAAGAATTGCAGAAAACATAAACTTTAGTCAATTGGTCAGACCTTTACACAGCCCTTCCAATATTTTTGACATACCACGAAGGATCCAAAATATAGATAATAATTTCCTATATGTGAACAAACATAAAGGATTGGTTGAGGAGTTTTTCTAGCAATGATTTGGGGAACATTAACAGTACAGATAGTTTATTGAAGTCATAGTCCCACGAAGCATTATAGTGACGGAAACTGATACTGCAACTTCGACTCGGTGGTTATCACGTAATCACCACTAAATCTACCACTATACAGTGAGAAAAACTGAAATTTTATATGTGTATGGTTGTAGCCACGTTATTTCCATCTATGGTAGCCACTCCACAGTTCTATAACTAATTAGTGTCATTTGAGGTGTCTGAAACATTATGGCCACTGAGAAAATCACTTTGAAGGTTACCATCCTGTACTACATGATATCTCTTAGAAGTCACAGTCACTTCCAAGAAAGTATGATAGTTTCGGTGACGTTTTGGTAACTTCCATAAAACCTTCAATGTGGCATGCACTTGATTGTGATATGTGGTGATGGTTGCCACGTTCTTGCCATCTCCATAAGTGATAACCACAGTTCGCATTCAATAAAATTCACTAGAAATTACATAACCTTCCAAATTCACCATTCCGCGCAATGATGAAAACTAACCTAAGTTTTCTCAAATTATTTTATTGTGGCGTACAAAGGGTTCGTTTTATCTGTTACGTGGAATGTGAATGATATTCATTCAATATGAAATGGGTTATGCGTTTTCAATAGACAATTTCCCTTAATTTTGAAGTGACCGTGGATTGGTCAGCGCGATAACGAAAACTAACCTAACTTTTCTCAAATTATTTTATTGTGACTTACAAAAAGTTCATTTTACCTATTACGTGACAAGGGACAATTTCTCCTGATGTTGTATGAAAAGGTTCATTTAAATAGATCGGATCTCTGACTTGTGCTCCTGCTTACTATTTACTTTAATTGTTAAGTGTGTTTGCAAAAATGCCATCATTTTCATTACTTGTTAATTGATAATTGTTACTTGATACTTGATAATTATTGATTGGAGCTGCATAAATCCACTATACTTGCTACATGTCCTTTTTTAACAATTAATGAACATGTCCCCGCAATTTCGAGGTTAAAACTTTGAAGTGGCAGGTTATAATAGCCCGACGTGTTCGCCCCTTTCAAGGGTAAGAGACCTATTGTAATTTTTAGGTTATAACTTTGGAGTGGTGAGTTATGGGCCTGCGACGTGGGTGCCACTTTCCAGTGGTGGAAAAGTTAATAATTCAGTTCCACTGGGCACTTTATGATGGGAGGAGCTTTAGAGTGGTATATTTACACTTTCTGCCACTTCATAGTTATATTTTCCAAAAGCCGCTATATTAACAGGAATATGCTGGGTCGCCATTATTAGAGAAATGATCGAAATATTCAATAAAGATTTATTTGTCATCAGCACTGCATCAAACGTAGTAATTCGTTATGTAAGTATTTGTTTCAACTAACCAAGATTGATAAAACAATATTTGAGGGATTTAAGTACATAATTTCAGAAGCGATTTATTTCCAAAATTTCAATGTTTTCCTTAAATGAAGTGTATTTCAGATGGCGCGTGCTCACAATCGAGCTACAACACCCATATTTCACATAAAACTTTCATTCGTTTTAATTTTATCCCGATCAGAAGTATCCAAATTCAATCTACTTACTTACGCATTTGTATGTTTATATGTTATATATTTTTAAAGTTGAAGTTAGAAATGAATCAGGCAAAATGGAAGAATGGGGAACATTCATCACAAAAATATGTTGCTGAACAGAGATCGAGCTACCTATCATTTACACAAACGCAGTCAGTTGTTTAACGTATCTAGTGTCGGCCACTACATATCCACGTTTTTGCCAGGTGACCATAACGTAGCAGCCACCAAAAAAGTGTTCTCCATTATGGTAACTGCCGGGTGTGTGGCCAAACACTTCAAAGTTTTTCAGAAACGTGGCCGTTACCTTCCGTCCACTTGAAATGCTACTTGGGAGTGAGTCCTTGTCCCGGTGAGTCTAAATCCATAAACGACATCATATTTTTTGTAATCTTATGTTTCTATGCATACAATAAATATATTGACAACGTTGAAACCACGAGACTGAAAGGTGAATTAAATCCTCTCATAACAAGAAAACTCCTTGGGAGCTCTGGAGTTCATTCGAAGTCGAGTACATGGAATGTATATTTGTATTTATGTATTTTCATGTCTATTTTATGATTGTATCCATTGAAAAATATTGATTGTTGCGAATAATTTTCTTATTATCATTATTATCCTCTTCACAGTTAATTCCGTTGTGCCATTCATAATATAATAATTTTTCAATCAATTGTCATTTCCAGAACATGTACATCATATGGAAATATTTATTAATTGATTTGATAGGAAGACTCTAATCAATTCAACAGTCGCGGACTTTTCTTTCAGCGCTGACCAAACGCTATCGAACATAGAACAAGTGGTGAATTTCAATGGCATTCAACCATTCCCAGAACAACAATTTATCAATTTGAGAAACACTCAAAGCTCAGTCAATAAGTCACCCGCGATGAGAGGGGTTGATGTCGAGACGTTGCTCCACAACGGGCCCCAAATTTGAAGATGATTGATTATATTGCCCTATATTGTGACTCCATAATAGCCTCGTCAGAATAATAAAAGTATCCATTACGTTCTCGTTTCCCAAAACCTCCGCCATAATAAATCATTTCTTTAGACGTTTATAAAGATCCAACGCCGTTTTACAATGGCTTTCTTTTGGCATGTCGGTGCAGCCCTGTCATTCTCCGTGTATTCTTTTTTTGAATAGATTAACTTTGAAACAAAGCGAAAGAACAGCGGTATGAAAAATGCATAGGTTTAATCGAGTTGGATGAAAACAGTGGTGGATAGTGGTGGGTTAATTGGAGAAGGAGTCATTAATAACGAGATTGACCTTCAGTAAAAGGTAGTAGAACACATCACAATATTTGTGATTCTCAATTTTCTCTAGTTCGATACTCATTATCATCCATCTTGGAATTTTCAATCGAGTTGTACTGTATTCGTAACAATGGTATGACCCAACATAGTGACGGAAACTGATACTGCAAAAATAACTGAAATTTTCATCTATGGTAGCCACAGTTCTATAACTTGTTAGTGTCAATTGATGTGTCTGAAACATTATGGCCACTAAGCAGAATCACCTTTAAAGGTTCTCAAAGTGAAGGAAAAAAATAACCTTTTCGTTAACCATCCTGAACCACTTAGGCGTGGTTTCACAATCGACTGTTAACAGTTGGAATTACGTTACTGACAACTACAGCTTCACTATGACCATGTGTTTCACAAACACATGTCGACTAATTCTTAGTTAAAACCATTTGAAGCCGACATAATTTTTTTCTTGAATACACTTCATTGTACCAATTTAATTGTTGCTTGTGGTATAAAAAATACACAAAAAATGTTGAAAATAAAATTTATTGCTTCGTTTTTGCAAAATTCAACAAAAAAATTTTGTTCCGTATTAGGACCACAAGGAAAATCGAACACAAAACTTGAAAAAATCTAATTGAAATAAAGTCATCTTTAAGGTGGAATTTAAAAAAACAGTTAGACTTTTCGGTCGAACAAAGCCCGACATTACAACTGGAGCAGTGCCATATTGATCGGTGGGGCTCCAAACGTGAACTACAATGTGTGCATCTGACTTTCGTACCATGAATGGGCATATGTGCATATTTGTCATACTTCATTTCAGGTGGAACCGATATCTTATAGTTGTTTGGAACACTCTCCAAACTTTTTCTGCCTATTTTAGGTATTGCTGGATGAGTACCAATAAGTCTAGAATCTTTCAAATTTACACTTCTTGTAGGTGTTCGGTCTCTAAATATTATAAAGCTATTAACGATGCTGAAGTCTGAAAAGTGCAAAAACAATTGGTGCCACCATTTTCTAGATTTCCGATTTACCTTGTATAGAGAAAGGAACATATAGTCTAAGATTATAAAACGACCTTCACCGAGATGTTTATTTGATGAAACGTATTTTATATTTAATTTTATATGTCGATAAATACATTGCATATGGGTTGCCTAACAAATTTCAGTCCAGGACATGATTAATTATTGAAACATTTTTTTTTTAAACATTTCACCGTTTGTTATTAGACAAATTCTATACCAATCGAAAGTATGAAGCCCATAGAATATGCAAACGTTAGGTTGCCTATTCTTTTCCGGTCACAACTCTCGGGTAGCCAGGTATAAACAGGTAAATCGATACTAGCATTTTGCACCGGTCTGATTATTGAATTAAAATTAAATGAAAATAAGGATTATTTCATTATGAACACGGTGATATAGGGTTGTCTGCGAAAAATCAGTCCCGAATTCCGGTTGTCGAATTTTGAAAAGTGAAATATTGCTGCGAGTGAATATGTGCGACTGAGAGGTCCCAACCAACCATCCCATGCGATAGAAGAGGACACAGCATAGCAGCTGTTTGAAGTCCGTCCATTTGAAGAAAGAGAGTGCGCATGCTATTTGTTCTTGAAAATGAAAAGGATAGCGACAGACTCGTATATTGTGTGCATCATTTTGGAGTAGATTGTCGCTATAGTTACTATAAAAAATATTATTAAAAAAATGTGATGTAATTGATTTTAATGATGAAACTAAAAACTGTGTATAAAATTAGTTTTTGTAAAGAAAAAACTTAAAATACAATGTTGTTGAGCTACCCAGTGCGTCACTTGAATTTGTAGGTTATCATACCACGTGTTATAAAAAAGTGACCGTTTTGAATAAAAAATATAACGAAGAATTTTTATGTTGACTATACAGTGAGTACATAATAATTGATTCCTTAAAATTATCCTAGCTAATACAACTTCTATATTTTTTTCATATTGAAATAATTGTTAGTATCATTTCAGGTTTCGTCATTTTCGACACACATAATTGTTTTGTAATTAACTTAAAAAACGGTTGTTTATAAATTAAAAAGAAAATGATCTGATTTCCGTTTTTTTTGTAACATAATTAAATGAGGATATTTTCAATCAACTATTCAAATCAAAAAGTTTATAAAATTTATATATCAAACATTTTTATTTAATCGCAAAAATCGGTTTTTTAGGAGCATACCAATGCATCTACTACTGAAGAAGAATCAAAACAGTTGAGTCCTAGTGTCGATTCCTGTGCTACAGTTGCTGAGGATGAAAAGAGTAATGTTGAAGACCTGTCTCAAACTTCTGGGGACTTTGAGAAGGTAATGAAATATTTTTGTTTTTTTTAAGCTTTTTAAAAAAAATTATATAAACATCTATTAATTGAACTTTTATTTTCAATTATATTTTTTTTCATCAATTTTTACTTGAAAAATGATGCGACGGATCCAGTTTGCGTGAAACTGCGGTTGGTTCTTAGATGAATATTTAAAACCAGTAGGATTCATTGGGGATCATACACCTTCAAAGATAGAAGACATTGTCGAAAGAACTGAAACGGAGGGTGATGACGAAGAAGGTTCAGAAGTTGGAGATCATAGTTATATGTCCGATGACTCGGAACCTGAATAATTTTCAAAATAAAAAAAAAAAATATTTAAATTTTTTTTCAATAAACAGAAGTTTATTTTCAATTGTTGTTTTTTATTTTATCTTCTAATAATAAAGATGAAATTTGCAGGATTAGTATTATGTGTGTATTACTATAACCTTCTTTTTTACTAAAGATGTATATATACTTCAGTGTCACATAAAATATATACACACATAAATAATTGACTGAAATGAAAAAAAAAATTCCTCTATTTTAATAATAAACTACTCCAAAATTATGCACAGCATATACGAGTCTATCGCCATCCTTTTCATTTTCAACAACAAATAGCATGCGCACTCTCTTTCTTTGAAAGGACGGACTTCAAATAGCTGCTATGCTGTGTCCTCTTCTATCGCATGGTATGGTTGGTTGGGACCTCTCAGTCGCACATATTCACTCGCAGCAATATTTCACTTTTCAAAATTCGACAACTGGAATTCGGGACTGATTTTTTGCAGGCAACCCTATACCACCGTGTTCATAATGAAATAATCTTTATTTTCATTTAATTTTAATTCAATAATCAGACCGGTGCAAAATGCTAGTATCGATTTACCTGTTTATACCTGGCTACCCGAGAGTTGTGACCGGAAAAGAATGGGCAACCTAACGTTTGCATATTCTATGGGCTTCATACTTTCGATTGGTATAGAATTTGTCTAATAACAAACCGGTGAAATGTTTAAAAACAAAATTGTTTCAATAATTAATCATGTCCTGGACTGAAATTTGTTAGGCAACCCATATGCAATATATTTATTGACATATTAAATTAAATATAGAAAACGTTTCATCAAATAAACATCTCGGTCAAGGTCGTTTTATATCGGGATCCTATACTGATATCAGATTGATTGACGTGCTCCATATGAGCAATACAATCATGCACGAGCTGAAAACATGCAATATTTTGGGACGAACCATCTTTTTGTTTTCCGGAAACAGTTTGGACATCATTAGGACCATGAACATTGCTTGAAAAAAAGAATAGTTTGAAAAAACTAAAGAACACGCTTTTATAGAAAACCAGACTTAAAAAATAGAAAATAAGAAAAAATGTATTTTATACGGCCAACAATTACCTGTAATATGAGACATTTCTCACTTTACTGCCCTAGGTGTGTAATGTACTATAAAATTATTGATACCATACACCCCACGCTTTTTTTTAAATAAATTTTTTTTTTCTCATTTTCTATTTTTTTAGTCTGTTTTTCTATAATAGCGTGTTTTTCAGTTTTTCAAACCATTATTTATTTCCTACTTTTTAGATTGGTTTATTCATAAAAGCGTGTTTTTTTAGTTTTTTTTAAACTATTATTTTTATTATTTTCTGCAAATTAGAAAATGGAATGATCTTATCAAATTAGGTAATCATAATATCCGACCCCAAAAACCCCCACATACCAATTTTGAATATAATCAGACCATAATCATAAAACTCGGCCGCCATTTTGAAACCGCTTTCTTGAATTTTTCAATTTCTACAAAAGAATTATAATATTCGACCCCAAAAACCCCCATATACCAATTTTGAATAGAATCAGACCATAATCACAAAACTCGTCCACCATTTGGAGCCGCCATCTTGATTTTTTTTATTTTGACAGAAGAATCGTAATCTCGGACCACGAAAACCCTCAGATACTAATTTTGAAGCGAATCGGACCATAATCACAAAACTCGTACGCCATATTGGGGATGCCATCATGAATTTTTTCAATTTTGACACGGGAATAATAATCTCCGACCACGAAAACCCTCAGATATCAATTTTGAAGCGAATTGGACCATAATCTCAAAACTCGTACGCCATATTGGAGCCGCCATTTTGTTTTTTCCACACAAAAATTTCTCAATGCATTTTCACCGGAATTATGTACACCTGCCAAATTTCAAATCATTCGGACGTCTGGAAGTGGGTCAAAATCGCGCCCAAAGGAGTCGGTTACAAAGAACAAACAAACAAACAAACATACAAGTAAAGCTAATATAAAGCATGTAATAATACAGATTTATTATCTATCCACTATGGATAAAATATTCCTCCTTTACTTATTTTCCAAAGAGTAGTACTTCTAAGCATTTTATTCTTATTATTTGTTATGTCTTTGGGTTCTTCTTTTCGATTTTTCCTGATTGTAACACATGCATAAATATTTCCCCCTCAACAAATCACGTAACAAAGAGATAGTTGTAAAAAATTGGCAAAATATACCTTATGGTACTTGCCACAAGTGGACGGGTCAAATCTTTCACCACTCTTAAACCTAAGCTCTCTTGAACTCCATCAGATTTTCCGGAATAGATTTGAATTCTTCTTTGACCGTTTGCAGAGGCATATACTGCCGGAACCCAATCCGCCCTTTGAATTACACCATTGACTCATCTATACTTTGGTGTTCATTGGGTTCATAACTCTCCAAATAAGTTTTTGAAAGAATATCAATCAACGGTCTTCATATAATTTATCAAATCCGGCTTCACCATTTTTTGGTTGAATTGTGTTGTCGTTCAAGTGTCTATTGCTCAAGAGCCAGTCAAATCAATCACGAGATACGCTCGAAAAAATATATGGGTCCCTCATCTGTATTGGAGGGGACCAATAATCTCTATAACTCGATTTCTATGTAAGACCCATCATTAGATTTATACCCGGGAAACACCATATTTTTTCTGCGTTTGTTGGAAGGAACCGACCGCCGTATTGCTGAGTTCCAAACAAATTTGTTTGAATTAACAGAATATCAATGGGGTCCGGGGTAAACAAATAAAAAAAAATATCGGTGACACTCTCAGCATCAACGGAAACACTTTGACCTACATCTTGCGTGGAGAGATGTGCTTTATTACCACAATTTCCATCTTCAGTTCATTCGAGAGGTCTTACAGCAAAGTTTATTAGAGGAAGTTCATATTCGCTATCAAATTCATGATTAATACTACTGCTTGCAATAGCTGTATGCTTGGTAGGTTTATTCTCAATAAGATTCTCTGTGGGGTCAATATTTTCCATAAAATCCTTATTGTTCCTCCAGATCGTCAATATCGATTTCCTCCAGATCATATACGGATGGAGCTTCTGAAATGAACGAGTCAATATCTGAAGGAAGTTCATCCAAAAAAGCATAGACCTAATCTGAAGGTTCTTTATTCAGGTTCATAATTCAATCTGAAAAAAAAAGAATAGAATATATAAATAACGTTCAAAAGCCTAGTGGTTCCTTTTGCCACCACATCGTTTTCTAACCTGTATCATACACCCCCTAAATTGTCTACCCAAATGGGACCTCATATTATAATTCATGATACTAAACAAACATAGAATACCTCAACCTCACCTCAAAATAATTGACAAAGATCACAAGCAGACAAAATAATGTTTTCAACGTGTTTGTTTACATAGGTAACGCGTGACCTTGCTTGCTATTCAAACGTATTTCATACTTACGGCGCCTCGAACAATATAAAATCAGATCAGCGACGACAGAAGTTTCTGATAACGTTTAAACATTTGTGGTACCAGCAAGCGCCTACTAGGCAAGCATGAAAAATTCTTAGATTTGTGGTATTTTGACGTCAAAGTGTTAACTAGAGGTTATATGTTACAATTCCTGAAGTTGGTACTACTAGTTTTCATTGTTTACGTTCTAAAATGATTATTATTTGTATTTTTGAAATGTCTAAGCGGGGAAATAACTTTTCAGAAAGCGAAGAACATTGCCTTTTTTCTTTAATAAAGAAGTACAAAAATGTGGATGTAAATCTGGTGAAGGCTCTTATAATCCTGTCCCAGTGGATGATATCGACATGACTACCAATGAAATGATTGGAGACCAAATAGATGGCCTACAGAATGCTAATGATAGTGATTTTCAGAATTGAGATTCACCTGCTTTAAGTGTTCCGACCAATGAAAGTAAGGAATAAAATAAAATCACTCGAATGTTATTGAATATCATAGTTTTTTCATGGAGGACTGTTTGATGGTCTGCAATTTTTTTTTAATATATATTGTCATTGTTACATTAAAACTTAGGTCAGAATCTGTATTATCTCTATTAAGTATATACAAATAAACTGTAGGGTTCAATAAGGTTAATAATTTTCAGAGAGCTATGTCCTGATTGAAGACCATAACTATGCTATCGGAAATCCATTCGATGATGAAGTGGTATATGAGTTGGTAACAGACATCCCAGTAGAAAATACATCAGATACCCATCCATTTCAGGAAAATCAGGAACATAGTGATTGGTCATCATATTGTGGAGCACATTTGAAAAGACCCTTAACAACCAATTTCAATGTAAAAAATGGAAATAAAGAGAATAGGCGAAAACCCATCATAACAAAGACAAATGTGATGACAATAAAAACTTTTTAACAAAAAATTAAACCGATGAAAGAATCAACTGAAAAACAAAAAATAAAATAAACCTTCTTAGTCTAAATGATAATTGAGCTCCTAAACTAATGTGAGTAACTGATTTTGAGTCGGCGCCAAACAAACAATTATCGAAGATCATTATCTAGGAAAGAAGTAATCAAAACGCAGCCGTGCATTTCGCTGCCATCATTTTACGCTTTACCTAATTCAATTGCTAGTTTGTTTGGCGCCGACTCAAAATCAGTTACTCACATTAGTTTAGGAGCTCAATTATCATTTAGACTAAGGAGGTTTATTTTATTTTTTGCTTTTCAGTTGATTTTTTCGTCGGTTTAATTTTTTGTTAAAAAGTTTTTATTTTTCAATTTTTTGTTGCTGAAATCTACTAATTACTACCTACTTAATGATTACTTCCAAAATACTTACTTACCTAGCTCACTTCAACTATTAACTATCAAATAATATGATTTTCCATTTTAATTATTTATTATATAATGTAAATTAATTCTGAGAGTTCTGGTTAGTTGATTACATCTCTTTGTATATAATTCCGTCCTTTCATAGAATGTAATCATTTTGACGGATGTAGGAGGGTCTGTCAATGTCAACTACATATGTGTGCCAAAGTTCACAAGTGAAAAATCAATTATCCCCTATTTTTCTACCCGTAAGGGTGGATAATTCCATTTGAAATCCAAATATGATCAACTATGAGCTATACCCTATCTGATGAAAGAAGAATCATCCGAATTGAAGATCCCAGTACAAAGTTATGCCTGATTTCATTTTGCTACTCTTAGGGGTGGATTTCATCTCTTAAATTCAAATGGGACCACTTTCGAAGTACACCCTATCCACTATCCACCCTATTGGAATCGGACGCCTCAGTGAAAAGTTATGCGTGATCATACATAAAAAAAATGATGGAAAAAAAATATACGCGTCGAATAGAGAACCTCCTCCTTCTTGGTTTCGTCGGTTAAAAAAGTACTTATCTCTGAATTGGCAACTCATCCAGGAGAAATCAAACTTTGTCAGACTTCAGAAAAAAAAGTTTCTGTAGGAACATTGTTAAAAAATGATTATTTTACAAAAAGATAGTGAAATAAAAGACAAAAAGTTGGAAATACTGAATTCCTCCAATGTTTAGTAGGTTTATAGATAGATTTCACATTTTGCTCATGCTTCCTCTTTATGCCAATTCCAGATGTTATTAGAGTTCATCTTATGTTGATCTTTCTCTATGTGCTGAATATTTTTTGTTTATTATGAAAATGTTGATTTGATGTGAATTTATTGATTTTTTACATTTCTGTCTCACAAAAAGATAGTTTTAACATTCTGTTCATTTTGATTCCTTTCAAAATTACGAAGTGAGATGTTTTCAGAGTCATAATCCCCCTACGTTCATGACAACCCCCTGAAAAGTATTCATGTTGAATGGGAGACATTCTCCATTGAAAACCTTCAGAAAAAATCTGAAATTTGCACTTTAATTCAGATGATTTTTCAATGCACTGGTTTTCAATCAAGAATGTTTATTTCTCAAGATGCTTCACGAGTTATGATGAAATGTTTGTAGTTTTCATTGTTCTTGTTGCTGAAATGAAAACAGAAAATATCCAATAAAATAAAAAACATCATTTTAATATAAAATTATCAATAAAATGCACAGTAGCGTCCTGTTCTGCATTCACAAGTGGCCCTAGGGCGTTGAGTGTATTTATAGCAACCGTATCCCAGGTAAAATAAACAAATCAAATGCAAGTGAAAAATACATTAACATATGTATTGGTACTCTTGTTTCATACCGAATATTCCATCCTAGGAAGGTTTCAACAACAATCGAATAATGTTTGACTTTTTATTTTTGGTTCCCTCTCATCTTGTTTTGACAAACGCAGCAACGACAGGGTTGAGTGGAGAAACAATTCAGTGAAGATTTCGATCTCCAAATAAATTTCTCCATAAGATATGAGATAATGTGTTGTGAACAGCTGAAAGACGCTTATTATTATTATTATTATACTTGCAATATATCAATTTTTTTAACAATTAATGGACATGTACCCGCAATTTCGAAATTAATACTTTGAAGTGGCAGATTATAATATTCGTGACGTGTTCGCCACTTTCGAGGGTATAATACCTATTGTAATTTTAGGGTTATAATTCTGAAGTAGTAAGTCATGGGCCTGCGAAGTGGACGCCACTTGCTAGTGGTGAAAAAGTTAATGAGTTAGTTCCACTGGCCACTTCATGATGAGAGGAACTTTAGAGTGGTATATTTTCAGTTTCTGCCACTTTGAAGTTATATTCTCCAAAAGCTGCGATATTTACAGGAATATGCTAGGTCGCCATTATTGAAGAAATGAATGAAGCATTGAATAAAGTTTCATTTGTGTCAGTACTGCATCAAACGTGGTAATTTATAACGTAAGTATCATGTTCAAGTACCCAAAATTGATAAAAAAATGTTTGAGGGATTCAAGTACATAATTTCAAAGGCGAGTTATTTAAAAAATTATAGTGTTTTTTGCTTAAATAAAGAGTTCTCAAAGTCGAGCTACAATACCCATAGTTCACACTATACTTACAATCGTTTCAACTTTATCCCGCTCAGAAGTATCCAAGTTCAATGTGCTTACTCACGTGTTTATATGCTATATATTTCTATACAGTGCGCGTCAAAATTATGGAACAAATTTGATATTTCGCAGGCCATGTACTTTTGATAAAAATCCTGAAATAAGTCGATTTTTATTTTAAAATGCCGATTTTTTTATGTATATTCTAAAGAGGTTATGTTACTGGTTGTGACATGGTGACGTAATCGGTAATTTTTTAAAATTGGAATAGATGTCTTGTGATACCTCATCTGAGAGGCCTTTCAATACTGCATTCAATGATAATAATTAATTAGATATTTTTTTACAGGGTGAACAAAAATTAATATTTCATTTCAATAAGAGAATAACTTTATATCCAACAAAATAGAACAGTTAAATAAGATGTTCAAAATGCCATCCACCAGTCTCTTTGACAATAAGCAAATCTACGGACACATTCCTCTTGCACATTGCGAATAACTTCCGGAGTAATTCTGTTAATTTCGATCCTAATTCGATTTTTCAACTCTCGTAGATTTTGCGGCCTATCAACATAGACCTTCGATTTCAAATAACCCCACAAGAACAAATCCAGGGCGTAAAATCTGGAGATTTTGGGGCCACTCTTATCGGTCCGCGTCTACCAATCCACCTCCTAGGAAAATAGTTATTCAAAAACTCGCGAACATCACGTGCATAGTGCGGGGGTGCACCATCTTGTTGCAACCAAATACTTTCATCTGGTGGGTTAGGATTGTTGGCGTTTGGAAAAATATCGGCAAGGCTAGGTATGAGTTCATTTCTTAAAAATGCCAAGTAACGCTCCCCTGTGAGATTTCCTTCGAAAAAATACGGGCCAATAATCCTGTCGTTTATTATCCCTCCCAAACATTGACTTTCTGAGGGTATTGAGTATGCCCGTCCATCATCCAGTGAGGATTATCCCTACTCCAATATCTGCAATTCTGACGATTTACTGAACCATTTAGGCAAAACGAAGCCTCATCGGAAAACAGAATTTGTTTTATAAAACGTGGATTGCGGTAACACAAATCCTGCATTATTTTACAGAATTCCACACGGCGATCGGGATCATCATCGAGTTGTTGATGTAGCTGTACTTTGTATGGATGGTACTTTTCTGCTTGTAGAATACGTTATACAGAACTTTGGGATATGTCAAGGTCTGCTGCAATTTGTCGTGAAGTAGTGTGAGGTTTTTACACCCAATAGAACATCAATTTTCACGTTTTATTATATTCCAAGACGTCCAGCATTCGGAATATGATTGACATGACCAGTTTCTCTAAATTTTTTCTCAATCTTACTGACTGTTGAACGACTGATAGGTCCATTTGGATACTTCGCATTGAACAAGTCGCATACCTCTTGCTGAGTTCTGGTTCTATCTCCGCATCCAATAAAAATTGAAATGTCTATGCGTTGGGTTTCACTTAAGGTAGCCATAGTTCACTTTCGGAACCTTTTCGCTTAGAATTTGTGAAGAATATTTGTTAATATTTCAACTGACATTTATTGGACACTAAATTGCCTATTATGGCATTAATTTGTGATTGTCTTTTGTTTCCATTTTAGACTAGGAAATAGCTAACTATTGATATTTGGAAAGGATACATTGGTGTAGTAGAGCACTGACTCACTAGTCTGCCAGGGCAGTCTAAGGGATTTGCAACTAAATAACTCACAATGTAATAAAATTTCGGAAGTAAATATTCACCCACTTCCAATCTTCCGAATAATCTGGAATTTGTCACACATATCAAGGACCGATGACAATACAAGAATTTCATAATCATAATGTAATAATAATAAAAATATATTTTTCCAAACGCCAACAATCCTAACCCACCAAATGAAAGTATTTGGTTGCAACAAGATGGTGCACCCCCGCACTATGCACGTGATGTTCGCGAGTTTTTGAATAACTGTTTTCTTAGGAGGTGGATTGGTAGACGCGGACCGATAGAGTGGCCCCAAAGATCTCCAGATCTCACGCCCCTGGATTTTTCCACTAATGACTCATTTGATTGTTGAAAATACCAGCAAATGGTAGACGGGATCGATTTTGAATTATCTTTTTCCACTCATTAGCAATTTGGGTTTTGTGATAATTTTTTTTTCAATAGGATTTCAGTTTTTGTCGTTTTATTAGCGATTTGGGTATGTATACTTCATGAGAAGAGTCATATCCTCTGGATAGGTGTACAATATACAATTTATGACGCTAGTTGTGTTCTATAATTTTCCATGAATTTTCAATTTTTCCATACAAGAATTTTATCTCATTCAAGTTGCATGGAATCCCGAATTCGCATGTTTGAAGCCTATGCAAAGAGTAATTTCGAAACCATACACCACTACAAAACTCCATATTTCTTTCAGAAGGAAATGTTCTCAAAACTTTTCCTTTGGTAGGGTCACAGAAAAAATTGCTCCGGAGTAGCCATTGTGTTGAACTTCCGCCTTAGATATTACATTACAGCCAAGTGAAGTTGTTTCTTCCAAACTTGGGAACTCACAATTCATTCGATATTTATCATTTCCTCTCGGAGAAACATATTTTACAGCAGTTGGCAAAATACTTCCTAAGTTTCACTCGTGACCCTATTTTTCACCCCTTGAGATCGCACATCATTTTTATGTGAAGAGGAAACATTACCCAAATATGTAAGAATGCTCCAAAAAGTTTTTTCCTTCGTGAAATGAACACGACGTGACTTTTTGCCCATGGCGTGCTGAAGGGAAATTTGTGGGATTAATGGGAGATTTGGCGGAGCATGTGGAGCATTTCTGTAAGAAGTTCTTTCGTTCTAACTACTTAGATGCTATTTTCAATCCACCTATCCAAATTACTTACTTCAGCATTATTCATGCAACCTATGGTAGTGCGAAAATAGTAGTGTTTTGTACCCACCGTGTGTATCCTCGAATATATCATATTCCAGTTTATTTATCATCTGGCATATTCTACAGACTGGTACATTCATACCCAGATTAGTCTTCGGTCTTGGTAACGTGAGGAGTGGAATATTTCTATTGTGGGGTTGGTTTATATATTTTATTCAATATTGAGGTACATTTAACTGTTTCATGTATGAGTTTATGGATGTAAATTGCCGATGATATTTCTCTTCTCTCTTCCAACTTTATGGATTGAAATTCCGTCACTAATTTTATGTAAGGAATGTTGAAAATGTATTCGCCGTATTTTTTGTAATATAAATATTAAAAATGAAATTTTTGCAACTCCTCGACTTCTTCCTTGTAACAGCTATGACAATATTTCGCATTATTCCAAGATGCTTCTCACGAATAAATCATAGATAATTTGCAATGTTTTCTTATTGTTGAATTGGCAGGAATTCCTAATAACAAATCCCCACATTTGATATGCCTTTGTCACCACGCTATTAATATGAAGATCAAATTTAACTGTTTATCAAAAATTATTCCTAAATCCTTCACATTTTCTTCAACAGGTAATGGAGTTCTGCCAATTCATAGGTGTAATTTGTAATAATTTTTTTCCTAGTGAATGTTACTGTAAAACATTCACAAGTATTGAAAGAAAGTTAGTTTTCTTCTGACCGACGCCATATATTATCAAGATCTCTCTGCAAACTTTCACAATCAGAAACATTTTGAATCCTCTTCAATATTTTCAAATCATCAGCAAACAAATAGTACTCTGAGAACGGAATAGCATCTGGTAATGAATTTATCAAACATATAAAAAGAAGTGGTCCCAAATCCTTGTGGTACTCCTAACCTTGTGTTAATATTTCCCGATGTGCATCTCCTAAATACAACGTACTGTTGTCTCCCCTTTGGATATGACACAAACAGATTGAATAATTCTTTTGAAAACCCAAAGCTAAAAATTTTTTTCATCAACACATCATGATCTACTATGTCAAAAGCTTTACGAAAATCGGTGAACACCACGTCAACTTGCCGTCGGCTGTCAACAATTTCTGCCACTGTTTGTGTAAAACTCATTAAATTTGGTACGGTAGATTTTTTCGTCATGAAACCATGTTGTTCTGCCGATATTGAAGGACTAACGAAGTCATATATCTTTTTGTATAAAGCACTTCCAAATATTTTGCTTGGAACGCAAATCAAAGCCACAGGTCTATAATCGCCATTTTTTTCCAGATTTGAAAATTGGACATATTTTAGTTGTCTTGCACAGAGAAGAATATTTATTTGTTGCTAAGATGAGATTGAAAATTATTCTCAGTGAGTAACAGAACGAACATGGTTCCAAAAATTACTAGAGTTTCCTGTAATACCTTCTTCAATTCCATTGATATACTGCCTATGGGCATTCTTCATGTCCCTTTTTATTTTTGACCTCAGGTACCTGAAATGTTGTTAATCCAATTCCCTGCCATTTTTCCTGAACAATTTTCTTTGCAATTTTTTTTTCTGATGTCTGAAATGATTTTTCGACTGTATGAACGTTTTTTGAATACAGCCATTGAATACAGCCATTGGTACATATTGACAAAAATCTAATAATTTTTTCATAAAATATTTCCAGTACCGCATCCACGTTGCTAGAATTAGTTAAGTCGTCCCAATTCATGTCTCTGAAACTTGAATATATTTGATCGAAATTAGCTTTTTTAAAATTGTAGTTTATTGAAAGTTTTTCCGTTCTGCGATTCTTCACATTTGATTTCAACAAGCCCAAATAATGCTGGATGATCTGAATTTTCTTTGACTATTGGACAGTCGCATCTCTCTAGTGTTGATTTTTGTTTCGAGATTATGAGATCTAAGTATCTATTTCTAGCATTCGGAATGTTGTTGTGTTGGAACATTTCAAATAATTCAGTAAACTGTATGTAGGCCAAATCAATATTCGACTAATTATCAAGCATTGATATTTCTTCTACTTTTGGAATGTTGAAATCACCTATTATAATAATGTTATCATTCAAATTAACAAAAAAAATCTCTCGAACTTATCGAAAAATGCGTTATAATATTGGATTGGATTGGTGGTATATCACACATATTATGTGAAGTGTTGTGAACAATTTCTACTTTTATCCATAAATCATCTTTATCAACAATATGACAGGATTTGGGTAATAATTCGCACTTAAAATTATTTTTAATGGCAACGAGCACACCTCCACCGGGTTTTTATCTGTATCAATGAAATTTCTGTCTTTTAGAAACAATATGTATCTATTATCTATCAGTTCGTTATAATGAACCGATGGATTTAGCCAAATCTCTGTTATAGTGATCAAATCGAAATTGATGTGAATATATTAGTAAGACAATCATTGCGCGACAAGATATTGAATCTGCTACTAGTGGAACAATTAAAGAAATAATTTCTGCTTTTCAGTTCATTTATATGAAATCTTGTCTTAATTTTTCTCATCATATTGATTTCAATCACAGTTCAATCTTTTTTATTTGGAATATATGTTTCCTGACAATTGATGACTTGTTACAACTGAAGCAAACAAATAATGAAAGTGAAGTTCAAGTATTGAATTGGCCTGGATTCGGTTGGAACCATTGGCAGAACCAGTTGTTTTAAAGGCTGATGTGGTTCATTCATTCATGTGCGATACCATCCTTAGCAACATTTTACAGCCACACTACTGGCGACGATCCTGAAAAAATATTCAACTTTGAAGCCGAAATCACGTGATATCTGATTTCTAAATATATCGAACAAACAGTTGTCCTCAATTGACGAGCCATATGAAGAAGCCCTGAAATACATCCCTGACATACTCCACATGAATGAATTCTGATAAAGCTAGCGATTCCCATGAGACGTTATCCGTGCCGGAAAAAAAACTGAATGCTGGGAAATGGAGTGAAATGAAAACTACCACTGCCAACATAAAACCGTCTCTCCGTGGTTGTAATATGTTTATAAATTACCTCCACTGCTCCACTCCTACATATAGATATAATGCTGTCTGTCTCGATAGACGACTTCCTCCCTCCGGAGCCACAAAGTCAAGAAAATTTATTTTCCGTACTCCGAGAGATATCTTTCCATTTTAACGAAGTTTTTCTGAAATTTCGACTAAAATGCAAATGCCATTGAGATTTATGTATCTATTTGTCCTCTGCAGTACGAGGACCGATCAATAATGGTTGATGGATACAAATAAAATGATGCCAACAAAAGTTACGAGGGTAATGCCTTCACATCTGATATTTTCTGTTTTTCTTGAATTTGTCTGTAATGAAAGTTTTGTTTGGGGAATTTTATTTTCGACTTGGCCATTCCTCCCAAGTCCCTGCAAAATTAGAATATCGTATTTATTCTATAATCTCCACGCGTTCAGTTGCATTTGTAGTAGTTAATTTACTTATTAGTTGGAGCTTATTTTTTGTGAAACAACACTCATACCTTAAAAATTATGTAGCTTATTGGAAAACTTCCTTAAAAACATATTTGGTATATGATTTGTTTGTCATTGAAATAGTTACAAAATAAAATCGAAATCCTTCCATAATTGCTGTTTTTTCGAATAACTATAAAATTCAAACAATAAAAAAACTCATTTATGATAAAATATATAGTGACTCATCCAAAAATTTCATTCAATTGAAAGCAATGATGACGGCCATGAAAGAATTAATGAAAATTGAATGTTACAGAGCGACCTAAAAAATCATTTTGATGAAATAACAAATGTACAAATGTATGAACATTATTATAATATATTAATTTTAAGAATGTGTATCCCGTTCTTATAACCAGTTCTATGCCATATCTTCAATGCTCAATACCCCTATACAAAAAAGGCGAACATAATGTCATGACTAACTACAGACGAATTAGCTTGTTATCAGCTTTTTCATAGCTATTTGGAATGATCATGTCAATGAGAATTATTAGTTCCTTCAACGCACACTGTTTGCTCAATGATTTCCAGCATGGCTTTCTCGAAGGAAAAAGTACGGAAACGGCTTTGTTCAAGTTTATAGATGAAATTCAACACTTAATTGAACAAGACTCGTGTGCATGTGGTATTTTCCTCGACCTCAGTAAGGCGTTTGACTATGTTGGCCACTTACTTCGAAAGCTTTTCAATTATGGAATCAGAGGAAATGTCTTGGATCTCTTGAAATCTTACCTAACTAACAGAAAACAATAAGTATGTATTAGGAAACAAAATACTGAGTTCTTCTCGAGCTTTACTGAAATCGAGAAGGGCGTACTTTACTTTTCATTATATATATACATGATTTCCCAGATATTTTCAAACAATCAAGTACTACTATGCAGACGATTCCAATATCATTCTACCCATTAACAGGCATCTTACTCTGGAGAACTCAATTTCAAACAACTTTTCTAAAATTATTATTACACACCGCTAAAACAGACTGCATAACTTTGAAAAACTGTCCACAATAATATCACCTTCCCGGAGAATATTCAGCACGGAAACGATAGTATATTTTTTTCAACCAGTACTAAACTGTTAGGAATCTATATAGATGACAAATTAAATTATGAAATACATATTGAAAATCTCGCAAAAAAACTGGCAAGTAAATGTTATGCAATTAGAGTTTTGAAAAGTTCCACAAAAATAGATGCACTGAAAACGGCATATTATGGGATTGTTTATCCCTTTCTAAAATATGTAATATTGGTATGGGGAGGGAGTACTCAACTGGAACGAATTTTTATCATGCAAAAACGGATATTGAAGACTATTAGACTAGGGATCGGATGAGTACGTCATTCCACCTCGTTTAGGATCTCTTAATGCCTACTGATGATACAAATGCATGTGCCATGGGGCAACCCCGTGCCATATTATTTAAACCGAATTGTTTGAATTGAAGGAATTGTTATTCTTCACCAGCATTTTTTTTATATTTTTATTGAAATACAAATAAAAGGTCCCATAACTTTACGATAAAGTTAATATTTTTAGAGATATGAATTTTAAGTTCAAAATTCATATTTGTATTTTGACCCATGAAAATATTAAAAAATCGAAATAATATTTTTTGAATTCTTATAATTCTTAATAGAGATTTAAAATTATTGATTATACCTGTTTTAATTATCATTTCTGGTCTGTTTCCTGAATCATTATTTATCATTTATCTTAAAAACTATTAACTTTTTTAAGATTGTTAAGGACAGTAATGTTATTAACAATTAAATTGTCTACAATTTGTTTTTGACAATTTTTTTTCTGGAATCAATTTTACAAACGTTATTTAAGCATGGATCGGAACATGTAATTAAATTATAATTTATAAGTTTATATAATATTGATTAAAAAGAAATAATTAAAATTAATTTATTATCAATATCATTTTTATATATTATATTCTTACAGTCTTCTGAATCACAGCGACATAGAAGTATGCAACTAATATTATTTTATATAATTGTGATTTATATATAATTGTGATTCCAAAAAATTTTAAATACCATTATATATTATTATTGTTGATAAAAATTCATAAATTACTATGATAATAACAAAAAAATAATATAAACTGATAAAAAAGTAATTTTAATTACATATTCCGTTTCATGCTTAAATAACGTTTGTAAAATTGATTCCAGAAAAAAATTTGTCAATGACAAATTGTGGACAATTTAATTGTTAATAACATTGCTCTCCTTAACAATCTTAAAAAAGTTAATAGTTTTTAAGATAAATGATAAATAATGATTCAGGAAACAGAGAGGCCGATGCAGCGCATGAGTCAGAGAGAGACGGCGATACTTAAAGGTAAGCGATGCATACTTGTGAGCGCGCGAAATTGATAATTAAAAAACAGGTATAATCAATGAAATTTTTTTAAATCTCTATTAAGAATATTATCAACTATTGTATAAAGAATTTAAAAAAAAATATTATTTCGATTTTTTTTTTTAATATATTTTTCATGGGTCAAAAGTACCCAAATATGAGATTTTTTGAACCTTTAAAAATTCATATCTATAAAAATATTAATTTAATCGTGAAAAGTCATGGAATCTTTTTTATTTGTATTTCAATGAAGAATTTAAAAAAAAATTGTCCGGTTGAAAAATAACAATTCCTTGCAATTGTTTAAGCAATTTCGGTACGGGGTTGCCCCATGGCAACATGCATTTGTATCATCGGTAGGGCAATTTGAAGAGGATCGCATGAAAAAATTGAGGTGGAATAGTTTTCGGTACTCATGCGCCGATTCCTCCTAGTCTATATGTTGAATATGAAATATACAGATTCTTGTCGTAATATTTTCAGATGTATCAAACTTACCGTTTATGCCACTAACATTTATGTTTGTGTACTTTTTTACAGATGTAGACATGAGTATTCTACCAGGCGAAAATCCAATGTTATTGTTCCCAAGCATAGACTGACAAATACAGAGAAAGGGCCACATTATGCATCCATTGAATTCTATAACAATTTATCGTTAATCATTAAAGAGGCTCGCTCAAGACTAATTTTCAATAAACATGTTTTTGATCTGTTGTGTGACATCGAGCCAAATTCATTACAAGAATTCATGGAGAAATAATTTTACTACAGCTGAATAAAATAATCAATCAATCTTACACCTATGACTGTGATATTCTATATATTTGGAATTTCTTTTTCAATACATGTTTTAATTACTTTTATTAGGAAATATTTCTAGTTACAAGTGACATTTGTATTTGTTATATTGTATATTATGTCCGACTTAAGTTTTTCAACTGTTCAAAATTGAAAGTTTCAAATAAATCTCATCTATCTATCTATCTATATCTTCATTTGTGAAAGTTGGATCTGTCTTATTAGTATAGCACAAAATGAAATTCAATTAATGGAGAGACATTCTTAGAAAAACTTTGAAAGTAAAAATAATTTGTCATGTTCCTCAAGTCAAATAATATATGAGTAATGCACATAAAAATCCACTATTTCAGGATCTGAGCATCATACCGATGTACAGTTTTATAAATAAACACGTTTACTTACCAAAAACTTCAAAATATGTTCAGGTGTAGAACATCACCAAAAGTTTCATTTGTTTTGAATAACAGTTTTAATTTATTCTACTATGTATATTGAATGAGAAAAATGAATATTCTCTCTGAGTGTATTTTTTTCCAACCTTTCATTTTTGAAACTTGTTAACAGAGCATATGAATATACCAATAATTCTAAAGTCAGTACATGTTAGGATAAATCGCATTGAAAAAGTATCAGAGGTTATCCAAATTCGAACAATGGAGTTCATACGTGCGAGCTTTGGATCAGCTTCCTTTATTCACTCATTTGTGATCGATTATTCTAGCATTGTCCGAAAAAATTCCAGAAAAGTAATTAGGGTAATTGGGAAATTATTAATGTTTATTGATATCTGAATACAAATATTCATCAAATATGTTGGCCTAGAATGAACCCCGTGAAGTATAACTTATAAATATGCTCCGGTTTCTATTACAATAACATTTTGTTGAAACTTATTTTGTTCAGAATCTTATGGATGTTTCAAATTTAATATCATAGTCGATTATTTTTTTTCGAAAAAACATTCATTATTTTGCAACAAATCTTGTGAAAAACATAAATTAGATCTCCATTTCGACAGGAAGCTCCTAAAATTTGCCATGAAAATATAAGAAAAAACTTTTGAACAAAAGATCAAACCGACGAAAAAATCAACTGAAGAGCAAAAAATAATATAAACCTTCTTAGTCTCAATGATAATTGAGCTCCCAAACTAATGTGAGTAACTAATTTCGAGTCGGCGCCAAACGAATGATCAACGAAGATCATTATATTACTTTGAAGGAGTAATCAAAACGTCGCTGTGCATTTTGCTTCCATCATTTTAACCTTCACCTAATTCAATCGCTATTTTTGGCGACGACTCGACATTAGTTAATCACATTAGTTTAAGAGCTCAATTATCATTAAGACTCAGAAGGTTTATTTTATTTCCTGCTTTTCAGTTGATTTTTTCGTCGGTTTAATTTTTTGTTGAACAAATTCTTATTTTTGAATTTTTTGTGGCTGAAATCTTCTAATTACTACCTACTCAATTTTTGATTTCTTCCAAAATACTTACTTGAGTAAGCTTGGTACTTCAAATAACAACTGTTAAATAATATGATTATCTACTTTAACTATTTATTGTGAAATAATATAAATTATTTTTGGAAGTTCTGGTTAGTTGATTTCATCACTCTGTATTCAATTCCATCGTTTCATAGATTGTAATTATTGTGACGGATGTAGGAGGATCTGTCAATGTCAACTACATATGTGTGCCAATGTTCACAAGTGAAAAATCAATCATCCCCTATTTTTCTACCCATAGGAATGGATTTTTTAATTCCAATTTGGAATAAAATTAACTATGAGGTATACCCTAACTAATGAAGAAGAATTATCCAAATCGGAAAACCACTACAAAGTTATGCCTGATGGAATCGGTTAACGGCCCAAAATTCAGAGGGTGAACGATCAACATTTTGCTACCCCTAGGGGTAGATTTTCTTGTTCAAATTCAAATGGGACCAACTTCGAAGTACATCCTATCTAATGAGGAGAGAATCATCGGAATCGAACTTCTCTGTAAAAAGTTATGCGTGGTCATGCAAAAAAAATTCACGCGTCGACTAGAAAACCTCCTCCTTTTTGATAACGTCGGTTAAAAAGTCAAGTTATTGCCATTTGTAATTTATCATTTAAATAGAATCGTAGTGGGCGCGATGGAACATCCACTCCCAGTTCGCACCAAAAGTTTCGCTGAAGCCTAAGGAAGCGACTGATTTTGTTATCTTGAATGGTTCTGAAGTTATGATTTTTTTTGGGACTATGTACTTCGCTATCTCGACATAAATTGACATACACAAAAACAATTGCAGATAAATCTGAGGAACCCGGGTACGTTATATCGACAAACCAAAAATGTAACAAAAAAGGTTGGTTGTTATTCAAAAGAAAAACAGAACTTAGTTTGGTCTCATTTTGAGACAACCTGTATATAAATAGACATAGTTTTAGAATGTTTCTGATTGTCGAACTTTCGTTTAAAAAATAGTCGATAGCGTGGATGGAAAAAGTGATTTTTCATGAATTCCAAAGGATGCAATTATACAATAAAATGCAACAGCCTGCACAGATGGTTTTTTCTGCTATATATTTGAAATCAGTTTTTGTTTAATGAATTTTTCCGATGGAATAAAACGTCAAAATCATGAACAATTCACCCATTATTTCGGATTGTGAATTAATAAGGTCATGTTCAATCGCTCGGCAGGAAATATGGCCTCATATCGATGTCAATAATAAATTACAAACAACAATTAAACGTTTAATGTAAATTGGGTTTTATATCCGTTCGTATATCGATTCCGGACAATATCCGACATGTTTTGAATGTATGAAATGCCACAAAAGCTGTTTCAGCCATGTTTGAATTATAAATTCCACATGCTCAGCAACAATGATGGATCAGATGCAACTGGTTCGGCCAAATTTTCATTTCCTTTATGACTCATCCAGTCTTGTTGTTATTTTTATAATCACCAGGATAAAAGTAGTTTTCATCATTAATATATGAAAAAAAAATACGTTTTGGGTTCTTTGGAATAATATTAGTAACTGATAATAATGCAATACAATTCCATAGCAAACTCCACATCATAAATGGAACTTTTTTGACAACTCGCGCTCCAATAATAACTCAACTCCGAACTATCATATACTATAGAAATTTGATATGAAGTTCAATGAAATTCTGAGAAATTTCCCGAAGGGTATGGCGCAGTAGGCTTATGCCTGTGGAATGTGTTCAAGAAGACAAAGTGTAACTAAAGTACTGCTATCGTATACTATACCAAGTGTCCACGGAAGGTGGCTCGCCCCTATAACTTTTTTGTTTTCGGAGATAATGAAATGGGATTTGGAAGATCTGTTTAATGCATAAAACTGAATTATTGACAAGTAACTCAACTTCATGCAAATTCCGGATTCACCGGAAGTGACATAAACTTTCGATTTATAAATGGGACACCTGGTATATTTTCAGTTTTTTTGTCTACATATGTCATTGAGAATACAACCGTGTATCATTAGTTACTATTTGTAACATTTTTTTTTTCGAAATAAACTTTTATTCTAGAGTGCTATGGATACGTTCAAATAACTAATTTCAGTCCTAAAATGTTTGTAAAAATACAACTTTACTGTTTTCGATCAAAATGTTTCAGCTATGTGACGTTTGCATTTTAAAATTTGTATTACTATTTTTTTTCAAATGGCCTACATGGTGGCTCGTCGGGTTAGAAAAAAAGAGCATTTTACTACGATTAATTTGATACCGCACTCTAAAAGGAAAAATCAGAAATGGAAAATGCAAATTTTCAATTTCAGATTTTTTCTTTTGAGTTAAGGGCCTCTTCAGAATATCTATCAGATGTAGTTCAATGTCCAGCGTGGCTTTAGCCGGGAAAGTAGTTGTTTTCTGTTAGACATTCACAAAAAATAACTTCATTTTAATCGTGGATTTTTAAATTCACAGAAAAATCTTTCTATCAATATTCAATTGAGAATGTTTCCCTTTTCAACATGAATTCGCCACAAGGGAAAACATTCTCAATTTATATATGATAGAAAGATTTTAATGATGATAACAAGTATTTGACATGAAGATATAAGTTATCAGTCGCAGATGATTCCACATCGATTTTATGAACAACCTGTTTATATTTTCAACAAATCAATAACACATATTTTATTAACCTGTTTCTTCTGTCACTACGGGGAAATCTCTGAAAAACAAGAATTGCAAGATCGAACTACTGCTATCTGAATCAGAAAAACGTGAGTCCATTCTATCACTAATATTTTCAACTTGATTACTCATCTGTCCTTTTGCATGCTGTGACGGAGTCTGTATGAAAATTGCATTAAAACTATTTTCAGTTTTCTGGCGTACTTCCTCATACCAAGCACTGCTTCTTTTTCTCTTAGGCATTCTGTAGAAAACGCCATGAAAATGAAATGATCAGTGATATACAAATGAAATTTTTATGGAATGAAATGAATGGTAACATAAAAGTGTACTCACCACACTGTGGTAATTATTAAGAATGTTTGTTAAACAATTCCAAACACAGTAGTTCCACATACAAATATGCAAAAGTAACCTATACCAGTAAAAAAAAACAAAAGGTGTCTGATTTCAATTTAAAATGCATTCAACTTAACAGCTCTGCCATCGGGTTAAACTACGGCTACCGGATGAACGACAGACGCTGACGCGCGCGGAATGGTTTTGATTGGTCGTGAAAGTGCACTTCGTTATTTTCCGACCAATTATAATTTGGTCAGTACAGTAGTGAATTTTTGTCAGCTTGTCTAAACAAAAACTCTGTTTGCAAATCAAATACATCTATTCGCACTTTTTCTCATACTTTTCCCATATGTTGATCTCGAAAATGGTGTTCATTCCATATAAATAAGGGAGACTATTCCATGAATATACAATACAGAATATTCAATTTTGATTATTTTATGAATATTCATATATGATTATTCTATGAATATTCACACAGGAATATTCTATGAATATTCATACAGGAATATTCTCATGAGAATATTCGTGGTACATTCTCCCGAGAATATCCAGGAATATGAATATTGGAATATTCCTGGAATATGCTAAAGGCATGTGAATATTCTAGGAATATTCCATGTTTATTCGGAATATACTCTTCTCTTTTCGGATATTTAGAGAATAATCTAAGAATATTCCGTGCTGTCTGGGTGTGTTGTTATCATTCCCTCCTCATACTTTGCACAAACTCCAACCCTTAGATCGTGATGTTTACGGCCCTTTCAAGCAATACGTCAATATTGCTATGGATAACTGGATGAAATCGCACGTTAGCCAGACAATGATAATATATTATATTCCAGGTATCGTTGCTGAAGCCCTTCCAAGAGCAGCAAACATTATGGCAGGATTTGAGTTTCTGGAATCTGTCCATTTAACGGAGATGACGAACTTTTCCGTTCATCTATATCTGTAGTAGTCAATATTGCTATGGATAACTGGATGAAAACGCACGTTAGCCAAACAATGATAATATATGATATTCCGGGTATCGTTGCTGGAGCCCTTCCAAGAGCAGCAAACATCATGGCAGGATTCAGAGTTTCTGGAATCTGTCCATTTAACGGAGATGACGAACTTTTCCCTCCATCTGTAACTGAGAGGGAATTACCAGGTCCTTGTAGTGGTTCAGTAGCAGACCGCAGCACAAGTCCAGAACCAGCTCCAAGCACAAGTGCAGCAAACAGGTTTCACTCAAGTCCAACACCAAACGCTAGCACAAGTTCGGTAGCAGGACCTGACATGAATCCAGTACGGAGTCCTAGCAAAAATCCAGAAGGAGATAATAGCACAACTCCAGTACCATATTCTACCACTAGATCAGATACTCCTGAAGATGGTGATGGCTCCTTTAGAATCGCTGAATAAATCCGGCCACTTTCAAAATGTCCGCGAACAACAAAAAGAAGAAAAAACATAGCGCCATTCCAACCGACATCCCAGATAAACTTCTTATCGAAAAAAAACGGAATAAGAAACATCAACAACAGCAAAACAACAAGCTCACGTGGCAGAACGGAAATTGGTGGAAAAATTACAATGAGCAAGAGAACAAAAATAAAAAACGTAGATAAGAATTAAAAAAAATACCTGAAAAATAACAGCGAGAAGCAAGAAGCGTGTACCCGTAAAGACTGAACATACCACTGCAAAAAATATGTTAGATGGAGAGTCGCAAGAATACTTTTGTTTATATTGCTTGAAACCATATACCAATAAGCCTAACGAAGTATGGATTCAATGTTATGTATGTTAAGAATGAGCACATGGAAAATTTTCCATAAGCTGCGAAAAGATTTATTTGTTGAAATATGAACAGGATGTTCATAAAATCAGATGTGTAATCATCTGCGACTGAAAGATAAACTTTAGTCAATATCTTCCATCGTCAAATAACTTTATTTTTATCGTGGATTTTTCAATTCACAGGAAAAATCTTTCTATCATATATAAATTGAGAATGTTTTCCTTTTCAACTGCGAAAAGATTTTGTTTATTGTTTAAAATTGCGACGAAAACAGTGATGAAAATGAATAGTTCTCAAAAGGCAATGTTTTGAACCTTCCGGAACAGAAACCCTTTTTTCGTACACGGGCACAAGCACTGTATCTGTCAGATCATTATAGATAGTAATTATTATAAACACAAAATGAGAAACAGAAATGAGCTAAAATGTATGTTTACATAAATGTCAGTAAAAAACATCTCTTCTCACTTATTCTAAAAGGTTTTAATATTAAAAAATATATTCTAAAGTTGTCAAAGTAATAGGAGCTTCTCTAAAGTTATTATGAAAATCAAAATTAAAAACAGTAACATTAAACCAAGTCTTTATAAAACTGAACATTGTTTTTATTAGAACAATTTTTGCACACAATGAGAGAGTGTTCCAAACACAAATAACTTCTACATTTATAGCAAGAATACCGTGACAACCTACGTTTACTGCATTCTGTACAGCTCTCCCTTTTATTTCCTCTTTCCCACTGCATGATCAGGTTCAGGATCTTCAATTCTCAATATTTTTTTTATTCGTTCCCGTATTTGTTTTGGTACATCAACGTTCTTGGCTCTTAGTTGTGGATGCTCTTCTAGAAGTTGAAATGAGAGTTTTTCTAAAAATAATCTTCGCCGCACAGTTTCCTTCAAATATTATTTGACCATTGATGCCAGCTTCATTCATCATGCTGTAAAAAATGACCATGGGTCACCTTTTGGTATTCCGGGCACAGTTGTAAGATGCACACGTCTTATCAACGACATCTACCCCTCCCTTAGTTTCATTATAAAACTTTACGAGTTCAGGTTTCTTTTTTCCCCTGTTTCCTAATCAATTGTATCATCGTGATGCATACTAGATAGCAAAACGACTGTTTTGCGTTCTTTTGGAATGTAGGATACTAATGTGGTGTCTTTTGTAAAACCAAACATGGAGCTGTATTTTGGTCTAATTTTACCATATACAAAGATTGGTGGAATTCCCATTCTATTTTATTTAGTGTTCCGATTACAGTAATTCTATGGTTGTGTAACATATCAGAAACAAGCTGCAAGCTTTTAAATCAATTATCTATTGTAATGTTTCTTGCAGAGCCATGGATAGATATAGAAAGACGTTTTACTATATCACTAGAAGAATTAGAAACACGATATGGTCCAACATATACTTCTAATATTTTCGTATAAAACATTTTGGCGTCAACCAATGCGAATATTTTGATTCCATTTTTGTTAGGTTTTGATGGAATATATTGTTTAAAATTGCAGCGACCTCTAAAGGCCTCCAATTTTTCATCGATAGTCATATATACCGAAGTACAATAGGACCTGATGCAATTGTCGTTAAATATGTCAAATATTTCCCTAATTGGAGCTAGTTTATCAATAAGTAGTCTCTCTGTTCTCGTATTTTTGTTATCAAATCTCAGACAATTTAGTAAAAAATGAAAACGGTTTATACCCATCGTAAGTCTGAATATTTCAATGCCAGTACCGTTGCGACTCCATAATTGTCCAGTATTCAATCTGCCACTTTTATTTACTGCTGCCCCATAAGAGCCGATATTTCAGATGTATTGGTTTTCCTTGAATCTCTCTTCCTGCAGTAATTTTCAGACTTTGTTTCGATAATTGTATTACTATATTTCACAATTTTTCCAATTATGTTATTGCTAAACATACAACTCCAGCAATCCAACGGATTAGTCTTACCCTTTGAAACGGCAGTAGTACTAGGTGCATGAAATATAATGTTACATGATCTCGTTCTCACATTTTGATTCGAAGGGTGCTTGAACCATCTTATAGCATCATTTGGTTTATTTTTTTAGGGCTTTCCCAGATTATAAGGTTTATTTGAGTCAAATCCTCTCTATCGCTAAGATCTTGCCTCAGATTCGGAATCTTCTTCTCTAGTTTCAAAAATATCTAACTCTTCGTTTATAAATTCTTCATCCGTATCATCAAGCCCTTCTTCATCAAATGTTTCGCCCATAAGACGTTCCAGACGAGCCTGTTCTGCTTCATAAGTACCCACTGCAACTATAAAGAAGTGATTGTAAATCACACAAAATATTTAAAATATTCAAAATTAAACTTACCAGACTGGTTACACCTTGCTTCAATCAGAATAATTTCACATACACCAGCACGCGCACTGTATCTCTCAGATCACTTTGTCACCAGCTTTTACCAACAACGAGTTAGAACTAACAAATTCAACGTAAGCACAACGCATTGTTCACTACCGAGAATGAGCGATCGTAACCGAAGTTCAATTCGAATATCACGATGAACATGAATGGTTGATATCTCAGATCAGGGCGTGTTCCAGAAGAACTACAGAAAAACATTTCATTCTATTCCAAATATTAAGATTGTTTTGCACTTTTCAATTTTTCATCCCACCAGTTCTCATTCTTACATAAAATAATTGACATTTTTTACTATGTTACAATTGACCCCCATACATGTTATAATTGTCCTGGTTGTGGGTACGTTTGTAACACTCTGTGGGGCTGCCTTAATCATTTTTTTCTAAGTTAATCTTGTGGTCAATATTATAAATAATACTTTTCTTCGTTGCTGAAAGCTTGACTCAACTTACATCTACGTATTTTTGTTGTTTTCTGAATTTTTTACTCATAGACAAAAAAATATTTAATGGAAATTGTTACAGTTGTACCCAAACTCCCCTACCTTGAATGGGAATTGGAACCTTCTTCGGATATTATCACTTCCATTATAATGCTTTCAATAAAGATCATTCTCATTTAGTTTCCTTTACTCTCCAAGGTATTGACTCACCCGATGATATATCTGGATAGACTTCCTAACCCCATGAGTATGAATTTTACCACCCTTCTAATCAGAAAGTTCTCATCCACGAGCATTCCACCCTATACATGTAGCACAATGTTGTTACCGTGTAGCCCGACGAGGATAATTCATCTTCTTGAATCCAAGAGACGTCAAGGTTGAATTGATTGTTTGTGTTCACAATATTCCTGCTGTTCCCAGCGAGAGCATAAGTGCATGTCAGGATTGCGACGTATTTGTTAATACTTCGCATACTGTCACGATTTCTCAGCAGGAATGTGTGTTTTCATTGAGAAGTAACACGTTGCTTTGAACAAGGTGTCACCGAAAAGTTCCATTGGAATTGTTTGCTGATTTATATTGTACCGAATGCAATGCTGACATTGTACGCCAGTCAAAATAGACCGCCAATTCACAAAAATTACAAACATTTCTTTCAGCACTGGGGGATGTTAAGGCATCCAGTGAAGACTAAATATTAAAATTTTGCACACGCATCCGGTTAACCAGAAATTACTCAAATTCGCATAAAACTTTTATTAGCAATATCTCCTTGGACAAAATTGAAACATTGTGCAAATTGCAGATATATTCCCTAACTATTTTTTTACTCTCTTGTAAAATTTGCACACCAATTTTCAACCGGACATACGAATAATCCTTGATTACGTTGTAATTATCGCTAATTCTGGTTACAAAATTGCAAACATTGTGCAAATTTTGGTGAAATCATGGTTCCGTCACCCCTAAAATTCTTTAAATTTGCAAACTTTTCATGTGTACGGAACATCAAAAAATTATGGATAACGCTAAAAACAGTATCAGGGGCAAAGTTTCAGGGGTCACGAAATTGCAAACGATGTTTTCGTGATTTGGAAACTTTGGTGGCATAATTTTGAGTCGCCAATTGAGTTTGCACCTTTTTCAGTATCTCGGAAGATAGCGGAAATGACCATTATTGTTAGAAGCAATTTTCGCAAATGCCACAAAATTCCAAACTTTGTGCATTTTTTCGCAAAGTTCTGGAATGGCAAACAAGTCTATCTATAAATTTGCAACTCTATGAAGTGTCGGGAAAACCGCGCAAAGAATATTATCAATTGAGACGATTTTCGCGGATGACACAAAATTCCAAACTTTGTGCCAATTTTTTTCTCCAAGTTCTGGAATGGCGAACAAGCCTACCTATAAATTTGCAACCCTATTCGGGAAAGCAGTGCAATGGAGTATCGTCAATTGAGTCAATTTTCGCGGATGACACAAAATTCCAAACTTTGTGCATTTTTTTCTCAAAGTTCTGGAGAGGCGAACAAGTTAACGTATGAATTTGCAAATCCATAAAACGTCGGCAAAGCAGGGCAATGGAATATTCAATTGGGGCGATTTTCGCGAAATGTTACTCTTTTTGCAATTTTCGCTCAATATTGAACCCGATCTGTTGGAATTGGCTCTTATTATCAGAGGATAATTGTTCAAGGACCAAATTACCTAAGCGGGTAATTTAATCGACCTTTCAAGCGAATTGTCAAGTTAAATCGTCATTTTCATGATACCCGAAAGTGAAATAAGAACGATTTTACCGAATGGTTATACCAGATGATAACACTGTATAGTTCCAACACATAGTTTTACTTGATGGTTTTCTATCTGAAAATACCACTTGATAAGACATAATTATCCACCACTATTTAGTATTTGTAAGTACAGATGATCATTCCGTGAATATTACGTAATGAAATCATTTAGTACAATTATTTGATATTACCATTTGTAAAATCATGTAACATGGCCATCTGAGTTATAATTTCACTGAATATTTGGTCAGAACGTCGAATTACTATATGATTCACCATATGGTAATGTAAAATTTGTATTTTTTTTTGAGTGACACTCTTTTGGCATGTTTTTTCACACTCTTGTTAAGTTTATACCCATGAAGTCAAGTCTAGAATACTGAATTTTGATTGAAGTTACTCAAATTGAGTAAACATCACTTACCTACAGTGTGAAACACTCATCAAGTCTTTATAACATTTTTTGCAAATCTTGACCTTTTTTTTCAATAAAACCATAGAGTTTACATTACTTCGAATTCATTTACATTTTACGAGATTTATTCCATAATTCTCTGAAAAACAGATAATAGGCGTGATCACAAACTCACAAATTTGCTTCATATGTGCTTGAAGTTAAAACCTAGTGATAAAATATTATGTATGCATAGTTTTCCTAGAGAATATTCTATTGCCCGGCTTTCCCGACATTTTATAGGGTTGCAAATTTATACGTAGACTTGTTTGCCATAGCAGAACTTTAAGAAGAAAATGCACAAAGTTTGGAATTTCGTGGAATTTGCGAAAATTGCTTCTAACAATGATGGTCATTTCCGCCATCTTCCGAGTTACTGAAAAAGATGCAAACTCAATTGGGGACTAAAATTAAGCCACCTAAGTTTGCAAAGCACGAAAAATTGTTTGCAATTTCGTGACCCCTGAAACTTTGCCCCTGATACTGTTTTTAGCGTCATCCATAATTTTTTTATGTTCCGTACACATGACAAGTTTTTCAAATTCAAAGCATTTTAGGGGTGACGAAACCATGATTTTACCACAAATTTGCACAATGTTTGCAATTTTGTAACCAGAATGAGGGCCAATTACAACGTAATCAAGGATCATTCGTATTTCCGGTTGAAAATTGTTTGTGAAAATTTTACAAGGAATGTAGAAAATAAGTTAGGGAATATACCTGCAATTTGCAAAATGTTTGCAATGTTGTCCAAGGAGATATTGCTAATTAACGTTTTATGCAATTTGAGTAATTTCTGGTTACGAATGAGTGTGCAAATTTTATATCCAGTCTTTACTGGATGCCTCAACATACGGCAATGCTAAAGAAATGTTTGTAATTAATATGAAGTGACGGTCTATTCTGACTGGCCTATTGGAAAATGATCGAAACTGCATATAATTCCCAAACTGATTTTGGGTTGGATTTGAATGTCCATCTTCTGGTTACATTTCATAGGAACCATTTGGAAAATGAAGAATTATCGTCAAAATTCAACAATTCAGTATTAATAATAATGGTAATTCATGGTTGAATCTATATATGGTTCATAATTTAATTCTATGAGGAAAACTTTGCATGTGCAACAAATTGAAAGGTATAAAGTTATTGTTTCCTAATTATTCTCGATTGCAATATTGAAATGGTATAAAGACTGAGTCGGTTGATTTAATTCCGGCTGTTAAAGGGAGGGTTGTGCTATACGTCCCCTTATGATTGTAAGCGGCAATATAGGTGCCCTTTGTAAATGCGAGGAACTATTAGAATGTGCCCTGTTAGGTCGTTGGAATGAGGACTACCATTGTTTTCATATTTCGTTCAGTACTGCTTCTTTCTTATATGTGGACATGATCATGAACTTACCAGATGCTGTTGTTTTAATTTAATGAAATAAGTGAAAAAAGGTTTTTTAAGTTGAACGGTTTTATTGTGAAGAAATCGAATAAAATCAAAATATACTTTATTGTCTGAAGAAACTTAGATCTTACTGGCAAAGTTTAAACTCAAGTACTGAAATGCACATGATTTGTGGGGAGGTCTCAAAGTTGTATTATGAAAGACTAATCGCAGCTCGCAAGGAAAATATTCTCTTGGAGAATGATTAAATATAACTTTAGGAGATAATTGAAACTGGAGGTGATCATGTGAGTAACTGTACTGACACACTAGAATTCCGGGGTTACGGGAAGTAGATAATAACAAACAAACGAGACACGAACTGAAAATAATTTCATTAATTAGTAAGGTAATTCAATTGGCAGTGTATTTCAGAATATGTTCGAATACATCTTAACCTCTACTCAAACAAGCATGTAATCTCTTCTTACGATTTTCATGTGTAGCGCTTCTCATTGAGTCTGGAGTTGAACTATTAAAAGCAGTTCAAACTCTTGATTTCATATTTTCCATTGTTGTTACTGGGTTGGAGTTAAACATATTTTCAATGAAACCCCACCCAAAATAATCTAATGGATTGCCATCTGGTGTTCTAGGAGGCCAACGAAAAGGTCCATTATTACCAATCCAATCCAATCCAATCCAATCCAATCCAATCCAATCCAATCCAATCCAATCCAAAAGTATTTATTGTCATTATTTACACATTTCTCTTACACAACTAAACTAATTACTATTTACATTATGTACATTAACTTTCCGGTTCCTCCTTCGGGTGGTGAGTGGGAAGGGAGGGGAAAATTATGGCTTTTTTTGTTTGGGGACTTATTGACTGTCTCCTTGCCCTCCTGATGGGGCGAAGGGACAGCCCCAATTGGTGTTAACAGGTGCCTTACGATTTCATTTGTCTTGTTATGTTTTGGTAAATGAAAAATTTCTAGACGCCTCCTGCCTAGGCTTATGCGTCTTTCTCCAATCTTTTTTTTCTGGAAATTGAGAAACTAAGTATTAAGTAGAAGTTTTGGTAATTATGCTTTATTCAATCTGGAAAAAATAAAACCAGCTAGTGAGAATGATGGTCTTACCCAGTTGGGTTATTTACAGTTTTTTGTTTAGTTCGAATTTAAACTGATTCCTATTCTATCTCCCTGTAGAGTTCTAAGTTTTGATAAATCACACCATGCTTCCTTCTTTGGTCGGCTCGTACATTGGTGATTACTGCTGTGAGCGGACTCTTAGGGATGTGATATCTATAGAATTTGTCTGATATTTTTATTATAAAATCTTCAAGCTTTTCAACGTTTGCTATCTCACGCAGATCATCCAGCCGGATGTATCTGTTACTATTCGTAACAATACGGAGTGCTTTGTTTTGCAACCTTTCCAGTCTCGACATCTGCGTTTTGGAAAGGCTACAAAATACCGGGCAAGCGTATGTTATCGCTGGTCTAATGATTTGCTTGTATATTCGAAGCTTATTATCAAGTGACAGGCTGGAATTACGTGCAATGAGGGGATACGTTCGCTTTATCGCGGCCGCCCCCCTCTGTAATGCCAGCCCTATATGCTTGTGCAAGCTCATACGCTTGTCCAGCTGCACTCCCAGGTATCGCACTGAGGGCCTCTCCGTCACTTTGCTTTCTCCAATCCTCAGCTTCCC
The DNA here is from genome assembly GCA_018342105.1 of Gonioctena quinquepunctata. Classification (NCBI taxonomy): domain Eukaryota; kingdom Metazoa; phylum Arthropoda; class Insecta; order Coleoptera; family Chrysomelidae; genus Gonioctena; species Gonioctena quinquepunctata. The sequence continues at coordinate 352,484 of JAFIRS010000170.1, forward strand.
GAGGATCTTCACATTGGTGAGTTTCCTCGTGAAGTTGATGACCTCTGTTTTCTCTGGGTTAAGTTAATCTTGTTCTTCCCCATATATGGCATGACCAACCGATCCAGATGAATCTGGAGCTGTTTAGCAGCCACTTCGCTCTGGAACGAGTGGGCATATATCGCGGTGTCATCCGCGAACATTGCCGTACTCGTCCGAGCGAAGGTCGGAAAGTCATATGTATACAGGGAATACAAGATTGGTGACAAGGAGGACCCCTGTGGGACCCCTGCTCCAACTGTATACTCTGGCGAGATAGTTCCATTTACGTTGACTCTAAAAGTCCGCCCAGTCAGGTACGAATCTAGGATTTTAATTAGGTATAAAGGCATGCCTGCCTCTGCCATTTTAGTGATGAGCCCTTCAATCCAGACCGTATCAAATGCTTTCTTTGTATCCAACAGAACCATAACTGTGTTGTGGTCCCTGTGGAATGCTTCCTTCACCCCGTGAACAACCCGGGCTACTTGCGAGGTAGTTGAATGACCTCTCCTGAACCCGAATTGTTCAGGCGGGATGATTTTCCGCCTTTCCTCAAAGCTCACAACACGACTCAACAGAATCTTGTCTACTACCTTGGCCACCACGCTGAGAAGCGAAATAGGCCTATAGCTGTCGATGCTGTTCTTACTTTTTCCTGGTTTCAACAGGGGAACGATTTCGCTTTCTTCAACAGTTTGGGTAATACTGCCATTTTATGATCGCGTTGATTATGTAGATCAACTGGACTACTGACTTTCGCGGGAGATTCTTAAGCAGGACGGCGTCCAACTTATCGAGGCCCGGGCCTTGTTCCTCGGCAACTTATTGATCACCCCAGAACTTCTTCGTAACTTGTAAGTACTTTTTGTAGTTCTGAGGGTATCAACATTGCCGGGGGAGTTTCTCTGATGTTGTTTGCGGCATTCGTTATACTGATATGCTCGTCTGTGCTATCAGCATCTATGACGTGGACGCTACTGAAATATTCCCCGAACAGTTCAGCCTTCTCCAATGGTTCTGTCGCCGAACGCCCAGGGCCATTATTACCCATCCATCTGTCTTCGAAGATTCCAGTTGAAGCTTCGCTTACTGAACGAGAATTATGGGGTGGAGCACCATCCATTTGGTACCATACACGTTCTCTTCCTGGCCCATGATTTAAAATCATTTGAATTTCATTCCTCAGTAAATCTTCATACTTTGTTGCATTCAAATTATCATCATAAAACTCGATAAAAAAAATCGACCCATTCTTTATGGCACAAAATACATTAAATTGCCATCTTTCTTGGAAACTCCTTTGGCGAACGACATGGGGATTTTCTGGCGCCCAATAATGATGTGTCTCTTGAAAACTCCATTTCTTTGAACTCGGTCTCATCTGTCCATATGATATTGTCTAGGAAATGTTCATCGTCTTCAGTCTTGACAAGTAACCATTGAAAGAATTCCACTCTACGAGGCAAATCAGTCTCTTTCAGAGGTTGGTCATAGAAGAATTTATAGGGATGCCATTTGTGCTTATTAAGAATGCGATAAATTTACAATTTCAATTTCAAAGAGTTTATTCAATATTTGTCATTCTACATAGCCTATTCTACCATTTACAACAATATATATACAGATCTTCCTGTTGCTAGGGTATATGGGCGTCCTGCTTGCCGTTCCTATATGGTAGGCGAGGGGGATGTCCTGCCTGGTGTTGGACCCGGGTTTGATAAATTTTAAGGTAGGTTTTGGAGTATGGGGAGGGTATTTCTCGTCTCCTACTATTGTTCATACGAGAATTTTGTAAGGGGTCGTTTTTTACGATCGTTGCATTTAATTTCATTCACTTGATTGGGTCGATTAATGTGTGCATTTGCCGAAAAAGGTTTTTGAAACAAAAAACCGGTTGTAGGTATCGTGGCTGCTCGCGATTGTTTATTCAGACGAATAATTTGTCAATTCTAGTCTCTACTGGGATTTTATGCCCTATTTCGCTCTAAATTTTTCTCACAAAATAAAAAAAAATCAGGCTGGTGGCCGGATTTGAACCCGGGCCACTTGAAGCGGCCAGGTACGTCACCAAGACATATCCGGATGAATTTACACGTAGGGTATACCTATCTCCCCTTCAGCCTCGTGTAGAGAAGCATTTGGAAATGCATGAAAAACTCCCATAACTGTTATGCCATTGTCATCATCATCCACTTCAGGCTTTCTACGAATGATTTTTGGACGGAAGGTTCCATTCAACCTACAGTTTTTTAGTAGTCGATTTGTCACATTATTATTCGGCTTCGGAAGTTGTGGATATCTTTCATGAAATACTCGGCATGTTCTACTTGCAATTCTATTGCACTCACCATACATTATTAATAAATTCAAGAAATCCTCATTACTGTAAGCTAATCTTGACATTTTACTATCATAATTGATATCACAATCAGTCAAAACCACCAACGAAAGTTTGACGTTTAAAATTGGATCATTCAGTTTTCCAAAGCACACCATTAAAAAATATTAATTTGCAATGTTGTACAGTAGAGACACTCAATACCTCAATGCATACAAATTGTAACTTTTTCTAAAGTACATATCAATTTCGAATTAACTGATTTGAGACTGTTGAAAAACTAAATCGAAAATAAATATTACGTAGTATAAAAGAGAAGTTAAATTTCAAAAATAAGTGATGAATACAAGGAAACCACGTCATTTTCTGTTTGAAACAGTTTATCTCGAAAACGGTTCGAAATCGTAATAGGATTATCTGAACAAAGTCAATCTTAAATTGGATGTAGAGTTAAAAAATGTAGAAATATACAGGGTGTTCCTTTGAAAAAAAGTCTTCCACTCATTTTTCCATGTGAACAAAGTATCTGCATTTTTTAAAGACCCTGTATGAGGCAAATGAAAATATGACTCGAAGTGAAAATCCTCATGGTATCACCCCACTCCATTTTAAATTTGATCGTCTTAGTACCAGAGAGTTCAAGATTATCAGCGTTTATAAAAGTACATGTTTGGTAAAAAAAAATCGAAATTAATTTATATCTTCTAAACAGTAACAGATAGGTATAGGGAAATAGTACATGAATTTGTTGACAAAGTGATAAGAAATAATGATATGTTATTATATACAGGGTGTTCCATTTGAAAAATCAAAGAAGCCACTACTTTATAGTAGAAGCGGCAACGCCGCATCATGTAGATCATACAGTGTGACCCATTTAAAATGGATCCACCCCTGTAGAATATGCATTTTTCAGTCAATCTCAATTTTTTTTTAATATCAAGCATCAAAAACTGTATCTTGACACAAATTTTCATTTCTTTAGTTTTATTTCCAGGGCACTCTATGGTTTTTTCCTTTGTCAAAAACGCAAAAGTTTACTGGGCATGTTTTTTTCCCAAATTTGACTACACCACTGGATTTGTAGTCGTTATAAATGAAAACCATCGAAATTTCATATAAAAATATTGGTTAACAACGGAGTCACAACAACTTTAATTTTGGAAACCAAGTATTTGATTATAATTTTTATTTAGATTGCAGACATATTTGAAATCTGGCAACACTGCCGATACAAAGTAGAGCACAAGTGAATTTGTACAGCGACAATCCACAGTCAATAGCTCATTCCGTTCAACAGTTATAACTACTGAAAGTATGGTGATGTGAGCGATTTGTGGTGTACTAAATCACAGCGTACTATTGATTTAGTACAATACCTATGCCCAATGTATTAGTTCAGATTTCCTCAAATTATTGATACCTTTTCCAAAAGCTTGTTTCAGTTGAGTTTTGCAAAATAAAAGAGGAACATTTTTTTGTCCTGCTTTCTGTTTTATTATTGAATAAATAATTTTTATACTTTATAACTTGATTCGGTTCATTTCGTTTTTATCGGCTATTGAAAACTGCATAACTTGAAAATAAATTTCGAATTTTCTGTTATTTTCGAATACACTCATAACCTCAATTCAAATAAATAATTTTAAGGGAATATAATCCACAAATCCAGTGGCGTAGTTAGATTTTTATTACAAAATCGCTTCCACCAGAAATCGCTCACATTACCATACTTTCAGGAGTTATAACTGTAGAACGGAATGAGCTGTTGACTTCGGATTTTCACAATACAAATCCACTGGGGTTCTACTTTGTATTGGCAGTGTTGCCAGATTTTAAATATGTCTATAATCTACATGAAAATTAATATCAAATACTTTGCTTCCAAAATATAAGTTGTTGTAACTTCGTTGTTATTCAATATTTCTGTATGAAATTTCCATGGTTTCCATTCATAACGACTACAAATCCAGTGGTGTAGTCAAATTTCGAAACAAAAATTGCCCAATAAATTTTTACCGTTTTTAACGAATAAAAAAACCATAAAGTGCCTTGGAAATGGAACTAAAGTTCTGAAAATTCGTGTCTGAATACAGTTTTCAATGCTTAATTTTCAAAAAATTTAAATGTGAGAATCCATTTTAAAGTGGCCATTGATTCACACTGTATAAATTAATGCATACTGTGAAATTTTCAGGTTGATCCGTTGTCTGGTCTAATCAACGCTCATTGTTGAAAGCCCTGTGTAGTGTTTTCAGATAGGTATAATGAAAAATATTTTATTGTTCAGGTTATATGTCGCTGAACAATACCTGTTTATATCTGAAGATACGCTGATGAATTCATCATATCCGAACATCGTGGGGAGTTTGTCAAACTTCACCATATCTCATATATATATCACGAGACATATTTCGAGTGGAATCAAACAATCCATTGTCTAACGATCCCCGTTACCAGTTGGCGAACAGAGAATAACACAGTGTAACATAGTATCAAATTCCTGGGACGAGCTACATCTGGAACAGAGTCAACACAATAGTATTGCGTCCCCTGTCTCCCAGCCAAACAACTTACTACCTACATCCCTAATTATTGGTTTCATGGACAAGAGCTTGTCAGCGTTCCATACAATTTCGTGCCAAGTCGGTTGTTCGGCGTGAAGTTCAGCGGAATGGACATCGACGAGGGAGATATCAGCATTGTCTCGAGCGGTGGCCGATTATTGCCAAAGATCGTAGTTTTGTCTGAATTGGGAAAGGTTTGAATTTCTTCAATATGATAGTCTAGTTAACAAGTGCTTTTTAGGTCAAATTTTTTTCGCATTCTCCGGAAATTATGATTGAGGTGTCATTCGATTCGGAATGGCATGATATATTTTTTGAAAGAATGCTAAGGCCGCTCGCAAAAATTGCAATAGTTATAAACAATATCTCACAAAACGATTCGAGATAATTCAAATTTGAAAAAAGATGCGAAAACAGGAGGAAATTTCCTGAAAAAAAGTTCCGAATCCCAGACCTGTAGGACCAATATTTATAATTTTTCCAGAGGGTTGAAAATACGCCCGAAAACGGGTACTCCGGCTTGCGCAAGCCACGTCCCCTTCGGGCCTTTAATGAATAAATATTATTTAAAATTATATTAGTTAATTAACATTTTTTTGTGCTTTTTGAACATTAACATTGTAAGTGCGATAACTGTTAAAATAATAATCTGAGAATGTTTTTCTTTCGTGAAGCTATTTTTCAAAGGTCTAAAAATGGATTCATGTCGGAAAAATTGAGAAATTGTTTTTTTGTTTTGTTATTAACAATTTACTAAGGTGAAAAATTATAAGCAGCATTAAACATTGAAAAAATTTTTTTTATAATATTATTATCGATCCGTTTTCTTGTGATCAGAAACTACTCAAAAATGATTTTTAATAATTTTTATCTCCTATTGTTCAAAAAATTGTTATAAACAAATGCGTTGTTCATGAGATAATTTAAAAACATTTTCCATAACATAATCTTTCATGATAATTATGATTTCTCAAAAATAAACCGTTTCTTAAAAAAAAAAATTATTGCTTAGAAACGCATTTGTTAAATAACATTTTTTTACCACTTGTTATGAAAATTAAGGAACTTTTTTTTTAATCATCATTTATCTTGGTCTTCGATAATAAAAAAAAGGTTATCATTTAAATTTTCATTGTTTATTTAATAAACAATTTGTTATAAACAAATAAATTATCTTTGTATTTTTTTTCTTTTTCTACTCAAAAGAACAAAAACAACCATGTATTATTTTTAGAAAAAAAAATATTTATATTTTTTATTGAACTTTAAATTTTCTGTTCTCTTTCATTTCACCACTCTGACCTGGTTTTTTATGTTTAATTTTATTATAACTTTTTAACTAATGGAGATACAAGGAAAAAATTTAAGACTTATTTATTCTTTATTGATTAAACAACAAATTAAGCCTAAAGTGCTTCCTACTTTTATGTCTGAATATCTTATAAACTAATATAACTATGACCATACAACTTATGTAACTTTTTATCTAACATATAATTATCAACGATTTTAGCTTATAAATTTTAGTTTTGCTCGGTATTTTTTTTTAATTATGAATAAAAATAAGTTTGAAAAAAAATAATCTCTCCAAGTTTGTTAGCCTGAGCATCTTAGTTTAAATAAAATTATGAAATATTATTTAATTTCAAATAAGTTATTTATAAAATATTGTAGAAATTTTTTTTTCTGAAAGATTATTTTTAAAACAAATGGTATAAATTAAATAAATAATGAAAATTTTAATAATAGACGTTTTTTTTATCGAAGATTTTTAAAAAAAGGTTTTTTTTTCCTTTTTAAAGAAAAAAATCAAAAGTAATCATTTGTTTAAACAAATTGTTTATTAAATAAACAATGAAAATTTTAATAAAGACGTTTTTTTTATCGAAGACCAAGATGAATAATGATTTTGAAAGAAATGGTTCCTTAATTTTCATAGCAAGTGGTAAAAAAAATGTTATTTATCAAATGCGTTTTCAAGCAATAAAATTCTTTTTTTAGGAATCGGTTCTTTTTTGAAATATCATAATTATCATCAAAGATTATGTTATGAAACCTTTTTTTAAATTATCTCATAAACAACGCATTCGTTTATAACAATTCTTCAAACAATAGGAGATAAAAATTATTAAAAATCATTTTTAAGTAGCTGCTGATCATAAGAAAACGGATCAATAATAATATTATAAAAAGTTTTTTTTCAATGTTTAATGGAGCTTTATAATGTTTCACCTTAGCAAATTGTTAATAACAAAACGAAAATTCACAATTTTTCAATTTTTCCAACGGGAATCTTTCCTTAGACCTTTGAATGATGGTTCCCTGAAAGGAAAACATTCTCAGATTAATAGTTTAACAATTATCGCACTTGCAATGTTAATGTTCGTGCTACAAAAAATTGTTAATCAACTAATTGGTAACTTATTGAAAAATCACGATAAAAATTTTTGGACCACGGATTATCGTTCATTGATCTATACTGCGGGCGCCTGAATTTTTACAATTTGTAATTTCCTTTCAAATTCGGATTATCTCGAATAGTTTTTGAGATATTGGCGAAAAACCAAAATCCCTTATTTTTCACCTAATGGTTTATAACTATTGCAATGTTTGCGAGCGGCCTTAGCATTTTCTCAAAAAATATCTACATGCCATTCCGGATCGAATGACAACTCAATCATAAATTTCGGAGAATGCGAAAAAATTTTGACCTAAAAAGCACTTGCTAACTAGACTATGAAGCTGGAATATGCATTTGCATGCGTTTGTATTGGGAATCCTTATTTTGTAAGACTGGATTTGATTGAAATCACGGGTGTTTTGAATCACTTTTATTCACAGGCAGGGACGAACCGGAAGGAAATCTGCCAACTCATTTTCATACTTTATTTTCAGACTTGAAACCTGTCAAGGACTTGGCACAAATATAAGGGGGTTTCTAGGCATCGAGATAATTTTCTGAAATTTTAGTATGTTATACCCAAGGTATATTAGATCAATTCCATGCGAAAACTATAGCAATTGCATTAAATGATACTATTATTCGAAACTTTCTATTTCTTGTCATTTAATTTTGATATAATAACTTGTAATGCAGGTTATCAAGATTATAATGTAACATTGACATCTATGAAGGAATGCTTTCATACCACCTTATTGTAAAATTCAATCCACCCCCATTTAGGGGTAGTTTGTACATCAAATCGCTGAAATGTAAATTGCACAAAACAAATTTTTTGTCTCACCATAAACAAATTAAATTAATTTCCTCATAAGGGTAGTTTATACTTGCGATTTTTCGAGAAACTTTTTTGACCGGGAGTTTCCGGTGAATATATTGCATTGAAACGGTAGAAAATGATTGCATCAAACATATTATTTGTGCCACTATGGAAAAAGTTCCAATCAGTCCTCTTATGGGGATACTTTACACTTGGGATTTTTGAAAGAACTTTTCTGACCGGGGGTATTCAATGATTATATTTTTGAAACGGCGGAATATGATGGCACAAGATATATTATTCGTGCTACTATAGGGAATATTCACATCAGCTACCCTGTAAGGATAGTTTATACTTAAGTTTAGAACTGCTGACCAAGGAAACAAATATCAGAAACAAACTATATAATGAACAATTCAGTCTCATTATTAATATTATTGAAAAACAAAATGAAATTAAATTCCAATAAATTCATCCAATTGGATAATTTTGGCAGAATCCGCATAGAAAAAAGACATATCAGAATTGACCGGTACAATTTCAATCTCATCAATTCACAAAAAATAAATAAACGGAATGCAACTTAAACAGACAATGGTCAATCTTGACGACAATAGTCACATTTAGGAGGGGACTATTGCCATTTTTTTCTGTGATGGCACAAATAATATGTTTCGTGGAATCATATTCCAGCGTTCCATTGGATTATCTATTGGATACCTCCGGTCAGCAAGTCAGCAAATTTCTCGAAAAATCGTAAGTTTTTACTACCCTTATAATGGGTGGGATTTGTATTTTTCCTATGATCGCGCGAAAAATGTGTTATGTGCAATTATTTACTACCGTTTGAATGAAATAGCTTTACCAAAAACACCCGGCCAGTAAAGATTTTCGAAAAATCACCTCATGTCATTGTCAATAAGAGAAAGCTGATTTTGACCCATTGCTTGCCCATCGAGGATCGATATAATTAAACAAAATATTTTAATTTCATTTGCATTGTTAGTCAAGTATTCGAGAGTAATAAAGTGCATACAATATATTGAAAGAGTACCGTTCAAATATAATAATGGTGAACTAAACTGTTACAAATATCATGTTTTTCCTAGAATTTTAAAGTATATTATTCATGAGACTGAGTTGTTTATCACCAGGTTTATAATTTAATATTTGTTTTCTCGGTCAGCGGTTTTTCGAAAAACCGCCAGTGTAAACTTCCCTTACAAGGTGGCTGATGTGAATTTTACCTATAGTGGCACGAATAATATGTTTTGCGCCATTATATTCCATCATTTTGATGAAACTCATTCATTTGATACCCACAGTCAGCAAACGTTCTTCCAAAAATTTCAAGTATAAACTATCCCCATGAGGTAGTTGATTTATTTTTTTTCTATGATCGGGCAAAAAATAAGTTATTTCCAATCATTTTCTACAGTTTGAATGGAATATTTTCACCGAAAACCCTCGGCCAACTAAGTTTCACGGAAAATCGCAGGAATGAACTACCTTTAAATTTTTTTATGGGGACACAAATATGTTTTGCGCAATCTACATTTCAGCGTTTTGATGGGCTATTTTTGCTGGAAATCCCCGGTGAGCGAAATTATTAGAAAAATCACAATAACAAATGAGAAAGGATTGAATTTTCAATATGGTAGCACGGAGGCATCCCTCCATAAATGTCAATTCTGCATTATAATCTTGATAATCGCATTACAAGTTTTTAAGTTTTTATATTAAAATCGCTCATTCCATGACAAGTACTAGAGTTTCGATTACACCCTGTATCAACTGATGCAATTGCTATCGTGGTCGCGTAGAATGAATCGAATATACCTCAGGTGTAACATACTAAAATTTCAGCAAATTATATCGATGCCTAGAAACCCCCTTACATCTGTGTATATTTACAACTTCAAAATCAAACTACCCAGATTCTTCGATTCATAAGTTTGAGATTTCGAGTTTGAAGTTGGAGATTCTGAGTTAGAACTGGAAATTTGTTATTCTATTTCGATATCAAACTCTACTTATCAGTCTGAAAGTTCGAGTTTGCAGTTGGAAATTCCCAGTTTGAACTGGAAATTAAGTTTTTCGACTTGACAGTTAAAACTTGGAAATTCCGACTTCAACTTTGGAGTTTGAACTAAAAATTCCATTCTCGGGCTAAAAACTTGGAAATTTTATTTTATGCTTTTGAAGTTGGAAATTCCTTGCTCCAATTGAAAATTCCTAGCTTCAATTGAAAATTCCTGGTTTGAAATCAGAAAAAACGTTACTTTTTCCTATGAAATGTTTTTTTTTATTTTGAAAAATTTCCTATTTGACAACTCGTCTGACATTCAACAAGGAATACCCTATTACTGATTGAATAAAAATCAATATATTCTACACCCAAAAACCGTGATGTCATCCAATGGCATACCGACAAGTCAGTATGTCAATAAACAGGAACGACCAGACATACATATGTTAGTGTCTCCCTGAATGCTCCCTATTATTTCTGTGTAATCTGACTCTAATCGAAAGCAATAAATATGAAGTTCACTCAGTTATTGAACAAAAGTTCACAAGGATATCGACAGTATCCCTTTTAAATTTGTGAAGCTATGTGAATTTTCTTTCTTAAAGAATTTTCTCTGTATCCCTCTGCTACATCGGGTGATTTCCATCCTCCGTGTCTCTTCAAGTTGGTTATACTACCACCACTTTCATCCAGTGAAGTGGCTGAGCTCCTGCGTAAACAGTGACCGTTACTGAAAAGGTTTATTTTATTTTTCAGTAACTGTTTCTGTCGGTTATGTTTTTTGTTGAAAAGTTTTTATTCCATCCAGTTTTCAGTTCAACAAACCATACCGTATACGAACCTGTCCCAACAAAAACGTTATTTACGAGACCAGATCAGAAAAATATCCCCTCCGCAAAGGTCGGGGTGGCCTGGTAAGCCGTTTTGTAAAATGACGTCATTAAGTTGGGCGAAGCCGTCTGCGATGGGAAAGCAGGCAGCACGTCGCCATTTGGGCCATTTCCATTCGATTTTCCCGATATCGGGGATTTAGGATTTGGATTTAGAAGTCGAATTTATCTCGGAAAAACAAGAAAAAAAAATACCCCGAATCATGGACAAGGGTAAAAAGTAAATAGGATTTTGATGTATCAATTGCATGGGGATGAGATTTCTGTGTTGTTCGAGATGGGCATGGGGAATGTAATGACAAATCAATGGATTATCAGAAGCACGTCATATGTCGATTTATGCATACGCATTCCAAAGTGAAATTCGAAAGAGAGGTAATTAGGGGTCGACAATTATTTTTCCATTGAAGTTGATCCATAAAACATATCAATTACTTGAGTGAATGGAAATCAACGATTTCAGTAAACTGAGTGGTTATTTCTTTCGAAAGTAAGATAAACAATCTGCAAATTCTACTCTCTGAGAAGTATCCTAAACTCTCAGACACTCAAAACCGTGTAATATGCTATCACACAGAGCTTATTACAGTACCTACTGCATATTAACATAGGGGTGCTTTTTAGTTCATAAAACAAGGATTATGATGCAGGTATAGTCATTTTTTTGCACCCTGTTCAAACATGACACATTTCTAACGTAAGTATTGGAAAAATGTTTTATCAAAATCTGCCTCCACAAACAAAGGATATATCCCACAAATCTCATCTTTGGAGAATTTAAAGTGTTAAAGTCACTGCATTGTATTTGAAAAGTGTACTGACTCATACCGACAAAAATTGCAGTTCATCTGATACATTGTGAATTGTAGGATTTTGAATCAATCAGGGACATAAAATTTATCAACTCTTTCAAATCGGAAATGACCATATGGATCGTTGAGAACTCCAACTAGTGGAAACAAATATTTTATCATCCAATTCAATAAAACTTCGTTGTTACATTCCAAATTCATACACACATATGTAAACTCCTCTCTCTTGCTGCACCTTTCTCTCTCTCTCTCTCAGACACATCTATTGTTTTTTGTTGAATTATTATTTTTCAGTACTCGTGCCAAAATTGGTTTCTGTGAGCCACATTATATTTATAAATGTTGAACATTTGAAATTACAATATTTCTGTTTGCAACTCACGAGCTTGCTCTATAGCCATTCAATTTATTGTTCATAATGTATTTAACCATTGTTGGCGCGATATTTTCCTGTACTCATATATCATATATTTATGGTTATACAATTGTAACAAAAACAATAGATTCTATTATGAAAAAAATCCTGAATATTTCATCAAATATTCATGGATATCATCCCTCCGCAAAATCCCTGGGTTGTTAATCCATTTCAAAGGCAAATTTTCATTTTTCAAATGAAATCAATTACTATAAATTCAGAATATCTTCTCTTTATAGCGAATTTCAAACAATTAAAACATGGAAACACCTCTCAGTCTTGGCAAATAATTGTCAAATTCTGATGATTATTGAAGATACTGGAGATAATACTAAATATCTCTGGAGGCCTATGGTTATTCCAAAAAATATATTTGAGGCGCATAAGTTATACATTCATCCGGATTCGTGATGGGGATATTTATAAACAAATAATGATTAGATAATCAATGATGATATTTATATACAATTACGCTCCATTTCTGAAGTTAATTTGAATCTGAAAAATCCGAATTTGTACCTATTCTCATTGGAAAACTTCCGTGTCTTTTATAATTATTGGAAAAGAAATATAAAGGTGCCTCATAAACCAAATCTTCACACACTGCTATTGTTTGTATAACCTATCTGGTAGAGTAGTCATATACCATTGGATACTCTGGAGAGAATAGGGATTCGAAGAACTCCTCACAAACTCTTACCTGGCTACTCATTGAATGGGAAAACCAATCGTACAAATTCGGGAAACAAACAGCGGTGAAAGGAATGTTTTGTGTGGGATTGCACAGGGAACAGTGCTTGGACCCATTTTGTTTATAATATACCTCAATGAACTTCCACATTTCGACACAATAGGCGAGATCACTGATTTCTGGAACAAAATACCACAATGTCCAATGAAAAAAGTGGTTGGATTTTTTTAAATTTTTCTTTCGAAGAAGTTTTTCAAAAAAAATTACCAAAGAAATGTTTCTTGTTTGACCACTGCAAAAACCGCGCCAGGATGTGACGTTACAAGTTCAGATCTATAGCCAGCCCAAGAGAATTACAGAGTTCACCTTGGAAATTTTGCCACAAAAAAGAGGAACATTATCCAACCGATACATTATTCAGTGAAACAAAATTTTTCGACCAAAGGCAACTCTATCTTCATAAGATACTGATACATACCTATAAGCACAAATCTACCCTTCTTCAAACTTCAGATTACGTTTTGAACAGAAAGAAAGAGGTACATAATGTATATCGTTGAATTGGTAATTGAATTCTCTATCGAATGGCGAGATGGCCCAAGGTAGATACCATTTGAAAAAAGTTTGAATTTCACTTAACCCTTTCGCTGCGGCCGCCGTTTCTATTAGGAGTACCGTCACTGCGGCTCCGGGAAGCGCTGTCAACTATATTTGATTCCCGCAGTTGCGTGTGCGCAACTATATTTGCTTCCCGCAGCTAACTGCAGAACAACACGTACAGTGTTGCCAATTGTTATAAAATGTCACGAATGGAAGGAATGTGGATTGAAAGTCGCTGTACCTACGTGCGCGAGTATTTTGGAATTGGCAATTCAATTGATGTTCGAAATTGGATGATGTAATATATACAGTTAATTTATTTATTGTTCTCTCCTCAAATTGTTATAATTCCAACTGACACAACGTATTTTATTATTCATACATATTGTGAAGAGTGATTAAAACATAAATAAAACCTCTGCATATAAATAAAAAATATTTCGATAACAACAAAATTTGAACATTTTTCAAAATTTTATTTTTTCAAATTGTTATAAGAAGAATTTAAACTAACACAGAAAACATATTATTTATACATATCATGAAAAGTAATTATAAAATAAATAAAAAACCTAGTTTGCATGTAAAAAAAATAACAAAATTTGTACATTCTTCAGACTTTTCCCGTCTTAAATTGTTATAAGAAAAATTCAAACACAAAACATATTATTTTATACATATCATAAGAAGTAATCATGTTAGCCCCCTTTTGCTTCCAGAAGCCATTTCAACAATTAAACTACAAAAATCACCTTAATACTTCACAAACATGACAGACACAATCACAAAACGTAAACAGAATCTAAAGTGGAGAGCGCCGGCAACACTGCATAAATATAGTTGATTCCCGCAGTGTAGAAACCCTTTTAGTTCATGTATTTCATTCGGTTCCTGCAACCTACCAAACACCTCTTTGTATATACAGTTGTGTATATTAGCAGTTCAATATAATTGATTTCCGCAGTAAACCCCCAAACAATGCATTTAAATATATTTGACTCCCGCACTGTGGGCACCATTTCAATTTTCAACTTTATTTGCTTCCCGCAGTGAAAGGGTTGAAGGTGAACAGCAAAATGTGTTCAAAATACTTGAACTCTCAGGGAAAACTTTCTAGTAAAAACTATCCCAATCATTACCTCATGTATATCCACATAGTCAGGGATTGAACAAGTCGGTAAACAGGTCTCCTATATACTCTACATTACCTTTTTTGGTACCAATTAAGTTGCCTGGACATTTTTAGTTTATACCTACTGTTCCACAATGAAGGCGAGGTTACTTCGACATTTGTCTAATATTCTACTATGGGCTCCACATCTTTCTATGATGCTAACTATTTCAAAATACTGATCATCCATTATTATGAATAAAAATATGAAAGCAAATGAGTGTTAACCATCGACGGAGGCAATACAAAACAGGGTTATGTTAGGTTATGCCGGTAATGGATGGAATGACAGGATGTACAGAATGAATGCATAGATAAACTGCGTTCAGCAAGCTTCGATTGACGCTCGCGGTAAACTACTTCCGTGATGTTTTCAATGACCTGGAATGTGAATGCGAAACCATCACTTGCTTACATCATTCTCTGCTGTACGTTTCTTGACAAATCTTTTTTCATACGCCATGTTCATCTTCAAGGCATTTACGAATTAGCATGTGGGTTGAGATACACAAAATACAGTTAAATTTCATCATCTTCTCCTAACCTTCGATTGTTTGTTTTATTATAATGTTTATGACCTAAAATAGGTAGGAATGACTGAATTTTTACCATCAGTCGACTATTCTGAAGACAATTTTACCTATTTATGCCTTCCACAAAATGTCCAAGTTGTCCAATTTTTGACTTCTGAATTACTTCCTTTAGTCCCATATTGGTAAATTTAAGGCAATTATAACGCAAGAATTACCTTCGCCAATTTGGGCGCTAACCTATTCGATGGTTGAAATGACGTAAATTTTACTCAAAATATTTGTTGGGAAGGCATCCCTTAAAGATCATTTGGACATTATTCATTACAATATTCCTCGGATCTTATTATTGACTAACATTTTCTTTCCAATTGTTTGAGTCTGGTCAAAGGTACACTCGTTGGGTGGCTTGAACATAAATGAATTTGAATGGACATACCCAAAAAACAAATAATTAATGAAATTCTGACTACATGGTGACTCGTCCTCAATCGAATTGCTCGTCATGAACTACCAATACACGAATTTCAGAAAGCATTCAGAGCGACTACACCTATACCGCCTTCAATAAAATTCAAATATCTCACCGATCTTCTCGATGTCGTTTTTGAAGTCTCATCTGGAGAATATACAACCGAAGAGAGAAAAGGTATAATCCGGGAGTCTCCAGAGCATTGCTTCGACTTCCGAGAAACACAAAGCTGTAACGGAAAACAGTATTAACATTTCAGTCCTTTGTTTCCCTCCGAAAATATAAGCCGAGCTTAAGGGATAAAATGAAATTAGAACACCGATTGTTCTTTCGCGGTGCTAGAACTGAACAAATGAGGGTTGCATTCGTTCTTTATCGCTTGGACGAGGTGCTAGAACAACTTTAATTCGATGAAAATGCTCGATGCCGTCTGAAGGTTGACTTTAGGAGTCACTTCTGCTGAATTATCTATGGCGGGGAAGGGAAACAAAGAGCAATACATAAAGGCCATGAGGAACACAAAAAAAAACAAGAATATAACAGAATTTGTAGGATGTCCTCACAAAATTATTATTTCAATAAAAAACTATTATTATTCAGATAGTGTAAATTGTTGCCATCGTTCTGAGAGACTGATGATTATTTATTTATTTATAATTTGAGGCACCCAACAGGCAGGTATTTCACTGCCCTATAATAGGGCGGCACGATATAACATATTGAGTAGCAAACAGTGCTGAGTATATTTTTTGTTCATTAAAAATTATAACAATAGCTCATAGTTGAATAGTTTAGCAAACTGACGTGTCATTGTTGATGTGGATAAATAAATAAATGTATTTTATGGAGGATTGAGTTTCATTCGACACATTATTTACAATTTGATAATGTCATAATCCAATGAGTCATTTTTGTCTTCATCATCATCATCGGTATTCAACGCTTTCATGAATGATAAAGTTGAGGTCATTGACCTCAACTGCTTGATATCGGGATAACCCAAAATTATTTCCTGAGATTAATGAGATGGAAGACTGTCTTCAATTGTCCCTTAACCTGAAACGCATTGAGCAATGGTGCTTCCGTAATAAGCTTTCTCTTCATGCAAGTAAATGTAATGTGATGACATTCACTTTGAGGAATCAGCCACTTTTATACCAATATTCAATCAACAGCATTCCCCTCCAACATACACCGATCTTGGTGTATGTGACAACAGCATGTATGGATTCATTGCACGTATCTCTAAAGATTTCTCCGACCCATCTACATCAAGAATGTTATACTATGCCTTCGTCAAATCAAAATTAGAATACGCATCTATAATCTGGAACCCACATCATCAGTTATATATAGAGAAGGTTGAATCGGTTCAGCGTCGCGCGTCGCTTCTTCAAACTTTTCTCGGACAACATATATCCACCAATTGGCTTCCCCCATGATGCATTGTTGGCTAGACACGCTATGAACAGCCTAAGCTGCCGTCGTGATTGTCACTCCACAATTTCCCTGTTCAAACTTATCAACAACCCAATTATTGACCCACATATTCTGCAAACATTCAATTTCAATGTACCTAAACCATCGTTTAGAGTAGACAACACGTATTATTTAGTAACACCACAAATATATATCTTGAAATACTCACCGCTGCATAAAATGTGTGTTCAATCTCTGCGATCAATAGTGAGTTTATACAGCAAGTAAAATAAAATAAGGAATAAAATAAAGTAATTTGAAAAGTTGAAACTACACAACATCCATAACAGGTTTATACAGAAATAAAATAAAATATGAAGTAAAATAAAAGATGGTTAACTTTTATCTTCTATTCTATTCTACTTGACAAGTTGTTAGCCACATGTACATATTGAATAATTTGGACAAATTGACGGGATAGGATGATACATGACATGATATAATTGCAGTCGTCATCATATTTTTGTTTTCATAACCGGAAAACGGTGTGTTCACTGGCATTTTTTTAAATTTATGTTTGTCTGTGGATGACTAGATTTTATAATATTGGTAGTGCTGTCAACAATGGCTTATATTTCACTCCATAAACAATAACGGGGAACAAATTTTCACGAATTCATTATTGAAGTTTGAGGTAACAACATAAAATCCCAAATTTTGATTGATAGCTTTCTTACTTCTTACATTAATTTACTCAGCTGTATAAACACTCTGAAAACAATTACTTCTTATTTTACTTTATTTTATTTATTTATTTTTACTTGTTATATAAACTCACTTTAAATCCTATTACTTTAGTTAATCTGGGTATGTATTATTACTTCGTTAATTTGTTATTTTGTATTGTACTGTATTTGTTCTGTAGTTGGGTGTAACCTGTAGAACAGTGTATCAATAAATAAATAAATGAGTAAATACATAAATAACAAACTAAGTGTTATGTTCAGATATTCTAATTCTTGAAGATCTTGACATTCTTTCCGTATTACTTTCATCACGAACAAATTGAATACTATATACATGGTTTTCAAATTCCATTCGTGTTAATATAGTCTAAGATCCCGATATACAACGACCTTCACCGTGATGTTTATTCTATGAAATGTATTTTATATTCAATTTAATATGTCAATAAATATATTGCATATGGGTTGCCTAACAAATTTCAGTCCAGGATATGATTAATGAATAATTAAAAAAATATTTTTTTTTAAACATTTCACCGGTTTGATTATAAGACAAATTCTATACCAATCGAAAGTATGAAGCCCATAGAATATGCAAACGTTAGGTTGCCTATTTTTTTCCGGTCACAACTCCCGGGTAGCCAGGTATAAACAGGTAAATCGATACTAGCATTTTGCACCGGTCTGATTATTGAATTAAAATTGAATGAAAATAAAGATTATTCCATTATGAACACGGTGGTATAGGGTTGCCTGCGAAAAATCAGTCCCGAATTCCGGTTGACGAATTTTGAAAAGTGAAATATTGCTGGGAGTGAATATGTGCGACTGAGAGGTCCCAACCAACCATCCCATGCCATAGAAGAGGACACAGCATAGCAGCTGTTTGAAGTCCGTCCATTTAAAGAGGCTCTGGTGCTGTTTCTGGCTGATTATTGGGAAAACGACCATTTGGTAACAATAATCCAAAACAAAAAAATATTTTTAACCGTCGACCATCAGTGCTATTCTCATCAAGTTCAGGAAAATTCCGTAAAAAAAACTGGAGAAACTAATTATGAATGTCATCACGAAGAGGCAGATACTAGGATTATTTTTCATGCTTCTAAAGCGGAACCAGGCTCAAGAATTTCAATCAAAGCCTCTGATACTGACGTTTTGATCATTTTGTTAGGAAATATGCACAAACTTATCGAATCAGAATTTTGGCTTGCCAGTTCAGCAACTAGAAAGACTAATAATCAAACTGTTGATTGCATTAATTGCACCTATTTAGCGTTGAAGTTAGGAATCAAATTATGCCAAAGTTTTCATGCCTTCCATGCGTTTACAGGTTGCGATTACACGGCAGCATTTCATGATAAAGGAGAAGTAAAACCTTTTCAGATATTTTCGATAAATGAAAAATATCAAACAGTTTTTGCATCATTAACAGATGCTGCTGATATTTTCATTGATGAAAAAATGAAGACCGTTCAAGAATTTACGGCTAGTATGTATGGTATCAACGTGAATGATGGGAGATATCGCATTTTTATGAAAAATTACTCTGCTAAAGAAGACAGCGAGCAGTTCAAAGAAAAATAAAAGGCTTCTACTCCAACTCCATACCACCATGCTGGATATCCTTAATTCAGAAAATATTACGAACTATTTTCGTAAATTCCATGTGGCTCAATGCAACGGATCCATTATGCGTGAAACTTCAGCCTGAGAACTGCGGTTGGTTCTTAGATGAATATTCAAAACCAGTAGAATTCATTGGGGATCATACACCTTTGAAGATAGAAGACATTGTCGAAAGAATTGAAACGGAGAGTGAGGACGAAGAAGGTTCAGAAGTTGAAGATCATAGTTATATGTCCGATGACTCGAAACCTGAATAATTTAAAGAAAAATAAAAAAATTGTATTTATAATTTTTTACAATAAACAGAAAAAAAATTTAATTGTTGTTTTTTATTTTGTCTCCTTATTATAAAGATAAAATTTGAAAGATTAGTATTATATATGTATTACTATAACCTTCTTTTTTACTAAAGATGTATATATACTTTAGTGTCACATCAAATATATACACACATAAATAATTTATTGATTAAGAAAAAAATTAAATACTTATTCCTCTATTTCAATAATAAACTACTCCAAAATGATGCACAGCATATACGAGTCTATCGCTATCCTTTTCATTTTCAAGAATAAATAGCATGCGCACTCTCCTTCTTTAAATGGACGGACTTCAAACAGCTGCTATGCTGTGTCCTCTTCTATCACATGGGATGGTTGGTTGGGACCTCTCAGTCGCACATATTCACTAGCAGCAATATTTCACTTTTCAAAATTCGACAACCGGAATTCGGGACTGATTTTTCGCAGGCAACCCTATACCACCGTGTTCATAATGAAATAATCTTTATTTTTATTTGATTTCAATTCAATAATCAGACCGGTGCAAAATGCTAGTATCGATTTACCTGTTTATACCTGGCTACCCGAAAGTTGTGACCGGAAAAGAATAGGCAACCTAACGTTTGCATATTCTATGGGCTTCATACTTTCGATTTATATAGAATTTGTCTAATAATAATCAAACCGGTGAAATGTTAAAAAAAATTATTTTTTAATTATCAATTAATCATATCCTGGACTGAAATTTGTTAGGCAACCCATATGAAATATATTTATTGACATATAAAATTAAATATAAAATACGTTTCATCAAATAAACATCTCGGTGAAGGTCGTTTTATATCCGGATCCTATACTAATACCGATCCAAGTTATTAACCGACGAAACCAAAAAGGAGAAGGTTCTCAATTCGACGCGTATATTTTTTTAATATTTTTTTCATGTATGATCACGTACAACTTTTTACAGAGCAGTTCGATTCCGATGATTCTTCCTTCATTCGACAGGGTGTTCTTGAGAAGTGGTCCCATTCTAATTTGAAAATCAAAATTCATCCCTAAGGGTAGCAAAATGAAGGATATTGATCGTTCACCCTCTGAATTTTTGTCCGTTAACCGATTCTATCAGGCATAACTTTGTAGTGGGTTTTCCGATTCGGATGATTTTTTTTTATTAGGAAGGGTATACCTCATAGTTGATCATAGTTCAATTTGAAATCAAATGATCTACCCCTATGGGTAGAAAAATAGGGGATGATTGATTTTTCACTTGTGAACTTTGGCACACATATGTAGTTGACATTGACAGACCCTCCTACATCCGTCAAAATGATTACATTCTATGAAAGGATGGAATTATATACAAAGTGATGAAATCAACCAACCAGAACTTTCAAAATTAATTTATATTATATAACAATAAATAGTTAAATTAGAAAATCATTGAATGAATGTGGTTTTTTGTGGAGGAACAACGTTTCTTGACATGTTTTTTGGGTAACCTAGCACAGTCTGAAAAATGTTTTAAAAAAATTCAAAAGATACTTCTCTATATAGTTTTTGCTTGACGTTTCGGGGACTATATCTGCCCCCGTTCTCAAAATCTCCTAGATCTCCTTTAATTGTTTTATAATTTGGATTTTTGCTCGCAGAGTCTTTTTTGCTTTTTCAACTGACGGATGTCAATTGAGATAGGCAAATTCAGAAAACGGCAAGTTATTGACAAATTGAATCATTTTTCCATAGGAAATATAATTTGGTGAACGCAATAACTTATCGGGGTGAACCAATCAGTTTGCCCTTTCTACACTTGTATAGATTTTCCTGATTATATTTTCATTTTCAGACTGTGGAAGGTTACCTAAAAAACATGTCAAGAAACGTTGTTCCTCCACAAAAAACCACATTCATTCAATACTTACAAGTACGGTATGGGCCGCAATGTGTTAGGGATTTCAAGAATATGGGAAATCTTAACAAGAATTTCTCAAGTTCCCACAGTAGTCTTACTTTTCTATGCAGATGTCGAGATAATAGGATCAGAATCTCAAACTTTTTTGGCAGATCTCAATTGACATCCGTCAGTTGAAAAAGCAAAAAAGACTCTGCGAGCAAAAATCCAAATTATAAAACAATTAAAGGAGACTTATAAGATTTTGAGAACGGGGGCAGATATGGTCCCCGAAACGTCAAGCGAAAACTATATAAAGAAGTATCTTTTGAATTTTTTAAAAAATTTTTTGATAGGCAAATTCAGAAAACGGCAAGTTATTGACAAATTGAATAATTTTTCCATAGGAAATATAATTTGGTGAACGCAATAACTTATCGGGGTGAACTAATCAGTTTGCCCTTTCTACACTTGTATATATTTTCCTGATTATATTTTCATTTTCAGACTGTGGAAGGTTACCTAGAAAATCATATTATTTGATAGTTAATAGTTGAGTAAGCTGGGTAAGTAAGTATTTTGGAAGTAATGAAAAATTAAGTAGGTACTTATTAGTAAATTTCAGCAACAAAAAATTGAAAAATAAAAACTTTTTAACAAGAAACTAAACCGGCGAAAAAATCAACTGAAAAGCGAAAAATAAAATAAACTTTTTTACTCTAAATGATAATTGAGCTCCTAAACTTATGTAAGTAACTGATTTTGAGTCGGCGCCAAACAAACTAGCAATTGAATTAGGTGAAGCGTAAAATGATGGCAGCGAGATGCACGGCTGCGTTTTGATGACTTCTTTCATAGATAATGATCTTCGATAATTGTTTGTGTGACGCCGACCCAAAATCAGTTACTCACATTAGTTTAGGAGCTCAATTATCATTTAGACTAAGAAGGTTTATTTTTTGCTTTTCAGTTGATTTTTTCGTCGGTTTAATTTTTTGTTGAAAAGTTTTTATTTTGAGTTTTTAACACTGTTCTTACTTTGAACTTGCTAAAGATTTTTTCAAAGTTGTGAAAAGATCAAAAATGGAATAGTATTTGTAACTGAATATTTTCTTTCGAGAATCTTGGGGTTGAATCATGGAATGTGTGGGTAACAACTCGCATTCACATTGTAGCTCCGGTAGGAAAATAGAGAATCTTTTGATCTGAGCTGATCAGATAATTTCGATTGGTTCGATTTCTTTTCGACAAAGAAAGATATACAGACCGGTGGTGTGATAGGCGGTATGGAAAAATCCCTACTCACTATCTTTGAGCTTACTACTTACTTTTTCATTGCTCATCTCCTTACATCTCTGCGAGATTTCACCATTACACGGGAGTGGCAAATAAACAAACAAACACTCCTTTGTTTTTATCCACCGGTGCAGGTAGATAATTGAAACTTTCGCCTGATAAATGTGATGGCACAAGAGAGCATGTTCAATGCTGTAGCACGGAAACGTTAAGGAACATTAATCGCCCTGTGATACTGCAGGATTTTTATGGATGGTGATAACTTATGAATACGGCAGCTTTTTTATCCTGGACTTTGGAACTGAATGCTCTTTTATCTGCATAGCTATTATTTAACTTTGTAATCCTAGTTTTAATGTTTGAACTCGGAAGGGACCTTGGTGAATCTTATCTCGGGAGTTGTACTGTGTCCTTTCATTGGGATTTACGGGTTTTTGCGAAAGGTGAGTGGATCTTTTGGAAGTAAGTGCAAACGCTCTTTTCTTTTATAGGAAAACTATGTTTCTTCTGATATGTCTCTCATCTGTGGTGGTGCTTTTATTGATATAATAATTGCATCCCCTACTAATTATTTAGCGATCACAGGACGTATGAAAAAATTAAACCGGCATCAACAGTCCCAACACACGGAGACGATTGTAGTTATCCGCTGTATAGTGGAAAACAATTTTTTTGTTGCTGGCAAAGCACAATCCCAACATTCAGGAGACACTCTGGCGGGTGACGGAACATGCAAATGAAAAAAAATGTTGATCTGTACCGCCGAAAATTTGCATAGTTATCTAGGAGCATGTGAGAAAATGGGAGAAGTTTAACGGTTGCCAGAAACTGTTAAAGTTGCGAAAAATCCCAGGAAATTTACATTTCGAAAATAACTTCTGACATTTTGCATGTGTATTGTGAAGATATACAGGGTATTGCCAAATAGGTACCAAAGTTATCAGAGGGCGATTACTTGTCGACAATTGAGGGGAGTCTTCCATATAAACAAAAGCTCTCTGGCCTTTCTTTGAGAATTAACACGCTAACAAAAATTGAGAAAAAAAATTGTATTTTTTCTTGAAATTGCTAAAAAGTTCAAGAAATGGCAGTTTGTGGAAGCGTTCTCCCAATAAAAAGGCTACCTATAAATATTTTTCAATTTTGTTGCGATCTATCAAAGGGGTGCAACCCCCATTTCATTTTTTACCAGAATTTTTTAACAAAACAAAATTTCACAATTTGAAAATATGTGTTGAAAGAAACGATTTCTTGCAAAACTTTAATAACAAAAGTAAAGTAAAATAAAGTACAACATCGTGCATGAACGGAAAATGGAATCGAAAAATTCTAGTAGGTGGCTGTCACGTTTTGTTTGCACAAATTATGACTGATTCGAAATTAAATTATTACGCTTGTTTCAACTCTCAATGTAGGCATGTACCAGTACCGTGTTTTGTTTCAATATGGAGAATATCAAATAAAAAATACAAACAAAACAACATTATGGGTATTGCAACAAAGAAACAATTTTTTGACCAGAAAATAAACGGACGAAAAAATAAACTAAAAAGCAAAAAATAAAATGAAGCTTTTCAGTATAAATATCTATCTCCTAAACTAATGTGAGTTACTAATTTTGAGTCGACGACACAAGCAACTTATTTACGTGACGCGAAGAATGATGACAGTTCGCCGGAAATTGCCGAACGAGCTAATATCATCGAGATAGCTACCCGAACGGAAACACACGAGAGCGCATTTTTAGAGTGTTATTGTTTATCGCTGGAGATTTCCCGTTACATTTTTATGTTATTTTGTTTTGATCATTTCTTCAAAGTTATCTAGTGATCTTCGTTGATGGTTTGGCAACGACTCAAAATCAGTTATTTACATTAGTGTAGGAGCTCAGTTATTAGGACTAAGAAGGTTCATTTTATTATTTGCTTTTCAGTTTCTTTTTTCGTGGGTTTAATGTTTTGTTAAAAATATTTATTTTTAGATTTTTTGTGGATAAAATCTACTAATTGCTACCTACTCAATTTGAATCATTTTGAAATACTCACTTATCCACCTTACTTCAATAATTAACTGCTATACAGTGCTCGTCTGAAGTCCGTTCCCCCCCTACTAATTTCTGAACCACCTGGTATATCGCAACGAAATTCGGAGGGCTCAAATAGGAGATAAAAACATAATTTTCCATGGAAAAATCACAGCGAAAAGTTTCAAAATGGCGGTTGAGTGCCATTTTCAATAATGTTTATTGATAGTGCAACCCGTATATTATTATATTTTAGACATCTGCTCATGATTCTCAACAGTTTTCTCCAATAGGCCTTCTCATTCAGATGATTTTTTAAGGCGCATGCGCTCGTTTTGAGACCCAAAGTCTGATTGGCTATTGGGAAAGTGAATAGCCATTGGTTAGTTTTGAAATAACAATGTGAGATTGGCTTAGTTCAAAATTAGCGGTATTTTCACATTATGTCAACAGTCAACTTCATGACAAATGCACCTGCATACATTGGCGTTCGTAACTTTCTTTGTAGGTTAAGTACTTATCACCTATTTTATACCGCCAAAAACCTTTAATTCGTAGATAAAATAATGTACACATATTTTCCAATGGTGAGTTTTCTTCTCCATGTAAATTCAAGTCAACTATCCATAGAAAAATTCGGAAATATTTTATTTCCAAAAAAAAAAACATTCGCCGTCAATGCCGTTGGGTCTGACAGGTAAACAAAGTTAGTCATTTGTCATCTAAATGAAAAAGCCTATACATTTTACTCCTAAATTCAATTGTTTTCGAAATATTATCGTTTGAAAAGTGGCATTTTGGTCATTTCAAACCCAACCAAAACCATTAATATTGCTTTCAATCAAGTTTGCATTGGAAGAAATCGTTGTCGCGGTAACATCTTGTTTACTGTCAAACTGAACTGCTGTCAAAAATTCGGTTGAGCGTAAATCCTTTTATGAAAAGTGTGATCATGGTGTTAGGAAAATACCATCTTCGCAGAATTCAAGGTGAAAGTGGCAACGTCGCACCGGTTGTTCTGAAAACGTCGCGAGCCGAAAGACAGTTAAAAACTAGAGACTCAACGCACACCATGTGTTTGTAACCTGTATTGTTTAAGTAGAAAAATATAGTTAAAATAAACCAAGTAAAAGTATACAGTCCACAACCTGTTAGATACCAAACCAAACATTATTTCCAACACATGGCTCGTAGTTTAGACGATAAATTTGAAACAGTTTTGATA
Organism: Gonioctena quinquepunctata; assembly: GCA_018342105.1. Classification (NCBI taxonomy): domain Eukaryota; kingdom Metazoa; phylum Arthropoda; class Insecta; order Coleoptera; family Chrysomelidae; genus Gonioctena; species Gonioctena quinquepunctata. Next base: position 378,754 of record JAFIRS010000170.1, read on the forward strand.
TTTGGAGAAGCTGGAAAAAATTATCATCTAGCAGTCCGTATGTTTAATGATAGATTTCTCGAGAATTCTATTTCGAGGTCATATTTGCGCAAACTTTCAAATAAGCTCCAAGCAACTGGTACGCTGAAAGATGCTCCAAGATCAGGAAGACCGCCTCTTTCAGAACAAAAAATGGTAGGAGTTGTTGCTGAAATGGTAATCAATCAGACTCAGTCGACGTCTGCAGTTGTTGAATCCTGTGGAGTTAGTTCAAAAAGTGTCCTGAAAAATAAATGTTGCATGCCTTTAAAATGAAAATCGTGCAAGCTCTCACGGAGGATGATTTAGACCGGAGGGTTGAATTTTGTGAGTGGTTAACAAGAACAATTGAAGGAGAACGGGGCTTCCTAAAACGTGTATGTTTCGCAGACGAATGCACGTTTTTTCTTGATGGAAAAGTCGATAAACAGAATGTACGATACTGGAGCGATACTGATCCGCATATTTTTAGAGAGGGACATACCAAGTTTCTTGAAAAGGTGAATGTTTGGGCGGGGATTTTGGGCAATCGCGTTGTTGGACCGATTTTCATCAGAGGCAATCTTACAGGAGTTCTTTACAGAAATCTTTTAGAAACTGAAATTGAACCCCGAATAAGACAAATTGTATCAAATAATCAGGAAGAGTTTGAAAATCGTGAAATAATGTTCCAGCAGGATGGGGTACCTCCCCATTTCGATCGCATGGCTAGAGAGTTTCTCGATACAAACTTTCCTGGGCCATGGATAGGTCGCAGGGGAAGTGCGGAATGGCCACCAAGATCTCCAGATCTTACACCTCTAGATCTTTTTATTTGGGGGTAGCTGAAGTCGAAAATCTACTCCACTGAATGCCAAACAATAGAAGAGTTGGAACGCAGAATAATAGATACATGTGAAGAAATAGATTAACAGATTTTCATCAACGTGAGAGAAGCTATTTATAATAGGGCACTTTATCGTCAAGATTTAGGAGGGGCCATATTGAACACTCGATGAAATAATTATTGGAGTTAAATGAAAGTGTTATTCAAAAATAAATTTGTTTTGATTGTGAATTTACAGAACACATTCGTAGGCTTCGAGATTTTCCGTACTGTTTATCCTTAATGAACAATCTTTACGCCTTTTATCAGTCGAATTCATCAATAGATTCAACTACAAATTAATAACAACGTTTAGTTAGTAAAATGTTTTACCAGAAGTGACCAAAATTCATTTTCATTTTAAACCGGAATGTCACTTTTCAAACGTAAATATTTCGAAAACAATTGAATTAAGGAGTGAAGTGTATTGAGAAAATTGTTGAGAATTATGAGCAGATTTCGAAAATGGAATAATATACGGGATGTTTTATTTAAAAAAATTATTGAAGATGGCCCTCAGCCGCCATTTCAAAACTATCAGCTGTGAGGTTTTTATCTCCCATTTAAGCTCTCCAAATTTCGTTGCGATATACCAGGTGGTTCAAAAATTGGTAGGGGGGAAACGTACTCTAGACGAGCACTGTATACTATAACTAGCTGGTAACGCGTTGAAGTTTATTTTGGGACAACTATTGCAAATTCACTCACACCTTTAGGGACGGAATGTCTGGAAACACTGGAACATGTATTCTTTTATCTCTTACAGAGACCTCAAATACCAATTTTTATTACCCCAACTTGGAAACTAACGGAATTCTCATGGAAACTTTCATTCTCAATTTAACCCCCATTCCACCCCTTCAGAGGTTGCAATTCCAAAAACACCAAATCACGTATTTTTTATTCGTAACAAAGAATACCAACTTTCATCATCCTATCTTCAGAACAAACTATACAGACTTTCAATCCCCATTTTACCCGTTTATAGGGTTGAATTTTCAAAAACTTCAAAACACATTTGTCTTCATTTGTGAAGAAGAGCCCAAATACTAATTTCCATCAACCTAATTCCACAGCACCTCAGAGATGGAATATCAAAAAAATATGCTGTCAAAATTTCAGCTCTGAGGTCCAGCGGTTCGATGTGGGTGTTGATCGTATATCAGTCAATCAGTGAATTATTTTTATTTATTTATTTATTCATTGTAGGATACAAACAGGACTAGCCCAAAAAAAATTTATCCTCTAAGTAGTTATAGAAGTTACAATAAAAGAAAAAAAATATTAGTATTATATGAGAATTATAAGAAAAATAATTATGATAAAATAATTATTGGAAATACAAATACATGTGATGAAGATTTATGGGAAAAACTATTGTTTGAGATACAACTTGGCAGATATTCAGTGGTACTCTAATTGTAAAAAGTGCGTTTTCAGAATGTTTTTGGAATTTGTAGAAGCTATTTGCAGATATGTCGATGCTGGTGGAACTTGAGAATATATTGTAAGTCTGTGTGATCCTGTGTAGAGGGGAGTTTAGAAAATAGTTTGTTTTTGCCTGCTTGGTAAAGAATGAAAGAGTTTGGCGAGTATTATAGACTGGTGTAGCATATCGAATCTGAGAAACTATTTCGATTGCATCAATTTTGCTATTTACGACTTTATAAAGAAATTTCACATCTGTAATATATAATAATATGTAAGTATATATGTACATATTACCCCAAATCGTTGTGGGGATCCATCGACTGTCTTCCGTCTCTATCATCAGATTGACTCTGGGCCTCCATTATGTTGAAGTATCAGAACTACGTATGTTGTGCCAAGTTTTGAACAAAATCGTTTCACAGGTGTAGAATCAATTATTCATCTCCTATACCCTTAGGGGTGTTATTTCCGAATTCAGATGGGACCAACTTTGAAGTATAATGAGTCTTGATAAAATCTAGCGTCAAATTTGCTGAGCTTCCAGAGGGGAGTACAAAAATATGTATTTTCTAAATAAAGTATTGAACTTTATTTTCGAAAACATCAAAAATCGAAAAAGGTGTTCAAAATGAAAAAACAAGACAGACTATGTTATTGAAGCATATCTCAAAAAAAACATTTCTTCTTCTGTTTGATATTCATTGAAAAAACAACGGCTAGTGAAACTCAATGAGGAAATATTTCAATAATACTGCATTATCAATGATAATTATCACTCGATATCATGTTCAACATTTATAAACTCTGCAAAATTCGTTCTATCCATCGCCCCTTGCGCGCAGTGTATGTCACTCAGGTCAACCCCAGGAACGATTAAGACTCATCTTCGCTATATCTAACGATCGTGAGAATTACAGAATTGTACTCCAATAATTACGGAAGCTACGAGGGCGTTTCCTTGGAAAGTGAGACAAATTCGAATGTTTCAGAACTGAAAGTTTTTCAGCGTAAATATGGATTGGTACTAAAGTTGATGTCCTGATCACGAATTCGCAAGAATTTGCAGCCTATCTTGCCGCCTCATATTATTTTTCGCAAAAATCAATATATCCATCGCATTGGCGCGCAGTGTATATCACTCAGATCAACCTCGGAGGAGATTTGGACTCATCCTCGGTATATTTAACGATCGTGAAAAATACAGAATTCTACTTCAATAAGTACGAATTTCTTAGAACTGAAAAATTTTCAGCGACAATATGGATTGGTATTGAAGTTGATGTCCTGATCATGAATCCATTAGAATTTTCAGCCTATCTTACCCCCCAATATTATTTTTCGTAAGAATTGGTATATTCAGCGCTTCTGGCGCGCAGTGTATGTTACTCAGGTCAACCTAATGGGAGAATTCGAACTCGCATATTACAGAAGTCAACTCCAATAATTACGGAAGATACGGGAGTGTTTCCATGAGAAGTGAGACACACTGTATATTGAAAGATAAGTGCCATGTGAAGTGGAATGAATAGGAAAATCGAATTAAACGGTTTTCTTCACATAAAGGATTCAATATAAAATTGAACCAGAAAATGGTAGATCTCAGGTGAAAAACAACTACTTTCCTGGCAAATACCACGAGAACGTTGAATGATATTCACCTGAAAATCCATGCCTACTTCCATATAATATCAATGGACATTGAATGCAAATGTTTCTTTCTGATAAGCTCGATTATGTTTAATTTATGTCGTGTTCACCTAACAATCCGCATACCGGTTTCAGGCTTCTTGGCCCTCATCAGTACGGAGTAGTCAACCAGCCAAAGGTCCAAAGAACTCTGGCTGAAGTGAGACACAACGTAAACAAACCATCATCGTGCTTGTAACACCTATAGGTACGCCGGAAAAGATAAACTTTAACTGGCGGTACCTAGTGACAGAAAGAAACACTCCGAAAATCTCCCACCTCGATAGGTTTCTAAATAAAAGATTCCTTCTCAGTAGGAGTGGCAAGCCCGTCTAGCATATAGTGAGAGATAAGTGCCATGTGAAGTGGAATGAATAGAAAATCGAATTAAACGGTTTCTTCACATAAAGGATTCAATATAAAATTGAACCAGAAAAGGTAGATCTCAGGTGAAAAACAACTACTTTCCTGGCAAATACCACGCAGAACGTTGAATGATATTCACCTGAAAATCCATGCATACTTCCATATAATATCAATGGACATTGAATGCAAATGTTTCTTTCTGGTAAGCTCGATTATGTTTAATTTATGTCGTGTTCACCTAACAATCCGCATACCGGTTTCAGGCTTCTTGGCCCTCATCAGTACGGAGTAGCCAACCAGCCAAAGGTCCAAAGAACTCTGGCTGACATGAGACACAACGTAAACAAACCATCATCGTGCTTGTAACACCTATAGGTACGCCGGAAAAGATAAACTTTAACTGGCGGTACCTAGTGACAGAAAGAAACACTCCGAAAATCTCCCACCTCGATAGGTTTCTAAATAAAAGATTCCTTCTCAGTAGGAGTGGCAAGCCCGTCTAGCATATAGTGAAAGATAAGTGCCATGTGAAGTGGAATGAATAGAAAAATCGAATTAAACGGTTTTCTTCACATAAACGATTCAATATAAAATTGAACCAGAAAATGGTAGATCTCAGGTGAAAAACAACTACTTTCCTGGCAAATACCACGCAGAACGTTGAATGATATTCACCTGAAAATCCATGCATACTTCCATATAATATCAATGGACATTGAATGCAAATGTTTCTTTCTGATAAGCTCGATTATGTTTAATTTATGTCGTGTTCACCTAACAATCCGCATACCGGTTTCAGGCTTCTTGGCCCTCATCAGTACGGAGTAGTCAACCAGCCAAAGGTCCAAAGAACTCTGGCTGAAGTGAGACACAACGTAAACAAACCATCATCGTGCTTGTAACACCTATAGGTACGCCGGAAAAGATAAACTTTAACTGGCGGTACCTAGTGACAGAAAGAAACACTCCGAAAATCTCCCACCTCGATAGGTTTCTAAATAAAAGATTCCTCCTCAGTAGGAGTGGCAAGCCCGTCTAGCATATAGTGAAAGATAAGTGCCATGTGAAGTGGAATGAATAGAAAAATCGAATTAAACGGTTATCTTCACATAAAGGATTCAATATAAAATTGAACCAGAAAATGGTAGATCTCAGGTGAAAAACAAGTACTTTCCTGGCAAATACCACGCAGCCACAAGCACGATGATGGTTTGTTTACGTTGTGTCTCACTTCAGCCAGAGTTCTTTGGACCTTTGGCTGGTTGACTACTCCGTACTGATGAGGGCCAAGAAGCCTGAAACCGGTATGCGGATTGTTAGGTGAACACGACATAAATTAAACATAATCGAGCTTATCAGAAAGAAACATTTGCATTCAATGTCCATTGATATTATATGGAAGTATGCATGGATTTTCAGGTGAATATCATTCAACGTTCTGCGTGGTATTTGCCAGGAAATTAGTTGTTTTTCACCTGAGATCTACCATTTTCTGGTTCAATTTTATATTGAATCCTTTATGTGAAGAAAACCGTTTAATTCGATTTTTCTACACTGTATATTGTCGGACTGGTTTTTTGTTGAATGTTTTGGAAAACTGATCTGATATACTGATTTTGAATAGTGAACTGGAAATCAACTGCTCTCGTAATTTTGGAAAGTCAAAAGATATTTTTTTTAACTTGTGACAACATATTCATAAAATTGACTCGAAGAAAAGTGTTATTTTGAGTAGTTTGGCAGCTCATCGCTTGACTCATAACTATTGAAAACGCTGATTTCCAAGATTCAGGAAAGATACAGGATTGAACGAAAAAACCACCCTTCCTGTTGAATTATTGAAAAGAATAGGGATTCTTCTGTCAGCTTTCTCTTTCCACCTGTTCACGCACTATAATGGATTTTTGCGGCACGAAATATTCAAAAGAGCACACTGCGCTTATTCCAAGAGTTCTCTATCAGATCTGGATTGCGGAATTCGAATCACGTCCTTGGATGATACAAGATCTTCCTTATTCCGAAGATGGAAATGGGTATCAACGTGGAAGCCTAAGACACACACATTAAGCGCGTTCCGAGTTGCGAGACTACATGTTATTTCGTTTATAAGAATTCGTGAATTCAGGGCAGGGGTCGTATTATATATAAGGGATAAGTTATATTTTTAACCGATAAAAAAAAGGAGGAGATTCTCTAGTCGATGCGTATATTTTTCTTTATGTGTGATCACGCATAACTTTCTACCAAGTAGTTCGATTTCAAAGATTATTTTTTTATTGGATAGGGTATACTTCGAAATTGTTCCCATTGAGATGAAAGTGTCACCCTTGAGGCTAGAAAAATAGGGGATAATTATCGTTCATCCACTGAATTTTCGTCAGTTAACCGATTCTACCACTCATAACTTTGTACTGGGTTATCCGATTCAGATTATTCTTTTTTAATGGACAGGGTATACTTCAGAGTTGGTTATTTTCGGATTTTGAGAGGAAAAATCCACCCCTAAGGGTAGGGAAATAGGGGATTAATAATTTTTCATCTGTGAACCGATTGTGTCTGAACTTGGCAAACATATAGGTAGTTCTGATGCAACTACAACATAACGAATACCAGGAGTCAATTGAGTAGATAGTTATTAGTTGATTTTACCCATAAAAAAGTAAAATTGAAACTTTTTAACCAAAATTGAACCGACGAAAAAATCAACTGAAAAGCAAAAAATAAAATAAACCTTCGTAGTCTTAATGATAACTGAGCTCCTAAACTAATGTGAGTAACTAATTTTGAGTCGGCGCCAAACAAACAATTGTCGAAGATCATTATATTACTTTGAAGAAGTAATCGAAACGCCGTTGTGCATCTCGCTGCCATCATTTTACGCTTTACCTAATTCAATTGAAAGTTTGTGTGGCGCCGACTGAAAATTTGTTACTCAAATTAGTTTAGCAGCTCAGTTATCATTGAGACTAAGAAGTTTCATTAAATTTTTTGCTTTTCAGTTGATTTTCTTGTCGGTTTGTATGACGGAATGAAGGAGAGAAAATTTTCTCACATCTCTGTAGTATCGCAATTGCTATTAGGACCACTTTCACTCACCTGTACCCCATTTGGAAATGAAAAAGAGTGAAACCTTTTCCCTTATATACCCAAACAAGTCCTTTAAAAATGTAGTACGTGTACTTACACGTTCTATATGTTCATTCCACGTCATCATGGCCGGGTTCATGTAGATTTTTATGATTCAGTTAAATTATATTCATTGCTGTTGTGGAAATATTCGAATGCATTGCAAGACAAATTAATTCTTTTTTTTTTGGTTTTGTGGGAATGCGAATTTGTATGGCTGAAGTAAACTCAAAACACTATTTCACGAAAAATTTGTTTACAAAACCCACGACAGGTGTCTCGCTATAAGATAGTTTTTTCAAGTGGAGATAAACTAAATTGCAATTACTAGGGTTCGATATAAATAATAGGAGCAAGTAGTCAGTTGGATATTATGTTTTCAAGTGATTATTGGATGAAAGATCAATAATTTCTGGAAAACAGATTGAAAACAGGCGAATTATTCGAATTAATTAATAACCAGATCAATTAATGAATTAATGACCAGAAATGGAATAATATTCCTTTTAATAATCACTTGATTACCTATTTAATTTAGATTATCGTCACTTGAAAACGTTATAGTATGGTGAAACACGTGTCGTGGGTTTTGTAAACCAATTTTTTGTGAAAATCGTAGTGAAGTCTTTTCAACCGACGAAAAAAACAAGTAGGTTCTCTAGTCGACGTGTATATTTTTTTATGTATGATCACCCATAACTATTAAAAGAGTTTTTCGATTTTTATGATTCTCTTCTTCGCGAAATGGATCAATTTTTACCAATTCACTAAGGCTTTTTTTTTTTTTATGTTCTGGTTCCCACGAAAAGGGATATCCTGTAATGTTCAGAGAACATCGTGGGAACCAAGGGAAAGAAGGTAGGAGTTGGTGTTCTTCTTAAATTTCTGGAGGTTGTATGCCTCGGGGAACACCTCCCTAGGCAATGAGTTCCAAAGCCTCGCTGTTCGTTGGATGAACGAGTCTTTGGAAAGTGATGTTCTGCAGGTCTCCAAAGTGACCACGAAGGGGTGTGATGACTGAACTTGACGGGTTAGTCTCGAAGAGACTGCCAAAGCAGGAACGATTGTTGATATTTCAGAAGAGCATCGCCCATGAAAATATCTATAAAATAGAGACAAATCGCCAACTTTTCTACGGTGTTCCAGACAAGTGAGCGAGTTTGTAAGCGAGGCATCACCGACAAGACGAATTGCCCTTTTTTGGACAGAATCCAATAGCCTCAGGATATGTTTAGGTGCCGCGCTCCAAATATGGGAACAGTATTCCAGGACAGGTCGGATCTGTGCCTTATAGATCATAAGCAGCTGACCACCTGTAGACTGGTTTAGGGGTATTTGCCCCATCTATAACGCGGCTAAACTTCACAATACTGTACCGGTAGAAATCAAGAAATTTTCCCTGTAAATCATCATTTGTATCCTTCAAAATACATACCGTTCTCGCCATTTTCATCCTTGAAACAGTATGCCGAATTAAAAAACATTTGTATAATTTTAATATTACTCCTTTCCATTACTCTATTCACAAGCATAACAGTATCAATTTACCAAGACCAAATTCGTCCTTAGTGAAGGACTCATTCATCTATAATGGTTGCAAGATGTTCAACCATTCACCAGATTATATAAGGGATATTACCAACAATGATCATTTTAAAAAGGCTGTGCAATTGTTACTATGTGATTGACCTTATTATAGCTTGGAAGAATTTTATTCTGACACTTTTTAACCCTTCACTCTTCTACCATTAATCTTATCAATTAATCTCATATACCAACATCATACTGATGTTGCTTCGATCTTTTAGTGTCATGACCGTGTTATATATAGATTTAATTTTAGATTTATAAGTGCTTTGTCCATATGATTTTATTTTCTTCTTGACGACAATTTATATATTTTTTTTCTCTCTCTCTCTCTGAGCAACCTGTGATTGAGTACTATTTACTATTCAATAGTTTATCTTTTTATATTGTCAGATGTGATTGTTTCTCGTTTATTGATCGATTTCATACATGTATACCTACATATACTTATTTATTGCAATGTTCATCATTGTAAATTGTAAACTATGCTTTGTCAATGAGAATTTTATTCCTTCAGACGATAGAGGACATATTGATTGATTGATTGAAACTCATTACCCAACGCCAACAGACAAAAAGCTGGAAAAATCGAATTTAAACGGTTTTCTTCACATAAAGGATTCAATATAAAATTGAACCAGAGAAAGGTAGATCTCAGGTGAAAAACAACTACTTTCCTGGCAAATACCACGCAGAACGTTGAATGATATTCACCTGAAAATCGTGGTATTTGCCAGGAAAGTAGTTGTTTTTCACCTGAGATCTACCTTTCTCTGGTTCAATTTTATATTGAATCCTTTATGTGAAGAAAACCGTTTAAATTCGATTTTTCTATTCATTCCACTTCACATGGCACTTATCTCTCAGACAAAAAGCTGTCGTACGCTGGGTGCACATACAGTATCGGAAACAATTTATCTGGGGAATAGACATAAATCTACACGAGCAACAAGGAACGCAATGATGTGATAATACCACATAAACAAGAGAGACGCACTGCTCTGCGCCCCTCCTGTTACCCCACCCGACACATTAACTGTCCACGTGGCAATGCGACACAGCGCACAGCGCACAGCGACTCGAGTCATTCTTGCCGAGGCGTGGTTGCGAAAACGAAAGACCGTGACAATTATTATCTTTTGAAACATGCCGCCTATTCACACAACCGCAGAGAAAGTACAGATCGTTAAGTGATACTTTGGGGAAAATTCTGTACAAGATACTAGAAATCTATTCATAGTGGCTTTTGCAGATAGACCTGTACCTACGAAAGCGACTGTCCTTTCAATTATTAATGAATTTCAGAATTCTGGGTGTGTGGCAGCACATTGCAAAAAATGTTGTCCCACAAATCCACCACCGCATCCTAGGCAAATACCAGAGGAACGGGAAATAAGAGCAACACAAGTGTGCGCATTGGCAGAAACGACACCTTGTTCGAGTAGACAGATCGCCGACGAAGTGAATTTGAATGGAAGAACTCTAAGGAGTATTTTGAAGAGAAACGGTAATCATTGTTTCAAAGTCAAGACCACACAAGAACTTTTGCCTGGAGACCATTTCAGACGTATGGAGTTTTGTGAAACGATGGTCGAAAAATGCAATAGGGCATTTCGTGTAAATGATGACTTTCTAAAAGAGGTGTTATTTACCGATGAATCGTCATTCTCAATTCATCGAAAACACAACCCATCCGTAGTAAAAATAAACATTTGAGTATTGCTGTACCCAAGAAAATTGAATGTGTGGACGGAACTTTTAGGCGATCACGTCATAGGCCCATTTTTTATTGAAGGGAATTTAAATGCAGCAAAATATTTGCAAGTTTTGCAAAATCAAATTATTCCTGCAGTTCGCGCTCTTCCGATTGACTTTAACGACGTGTGGTTCCAAAAAGATGGTTGTCCTGCCCACAATGCAGGCACGGTGGTTACATTTTTGAATCAATTATTTCCCGATCGGTTTATGTACGCGAGGTACAATCAACTGGCCACCTCGATCACCAGATGTAGCACCTCTCGATTTTTATTTCTGGGGCATGCTAAAATCGGAGGTATATCGGCATGAGTTCGAACGTGCCACCAATTTAGATGAACTGAGGGCAAAAATTATTCAGTTGTGTGTTCAGGTAACACCGGTTACCCTTGCGGCTACCAGAACAGAATTGTACAATAGATTCGGCTATTGCTTGGCCCAAAATGGTGGTTTGTTCGAACATTTGAAAAAATAATTCCGTACACAAAATATTTAATTTGGTTTGTCTTTTCTTGTGAATATTTTTTTCTCTCCATTCAAGAAATAATTGTTTCTCTGTTAGAAATAAGTTTTTTGTTTTTATTCTTACAGGAATATCGTTTGCTTTCATTTATGTTTGAGAATTTTCTTTTGTTTTCGCGGCAACCACGACATCAAAAATAATTTTGATCTACCTGTCGTCCGACAGATTGAATTGAATCAATGATTCAGTTTAATTCGTTCAAATTATCTGATGTGAAATTATCTTCAAAAGGTCTTCTTCATTGCAGCGCACACATTCTCCCGACTGCTGCTGGTATGATACTGACGTCCCAAACCAACCGCCCTGACTCTCCTATCTCTGTGTCGTGACGTCGATATCCCTTCCTCGAGCGAGTCGAGGAAAAATTGTAATGCTCTCTCAACATATGGCAAGCTATTCTTTAGGCTCTCATGAAACCACCATACCCAAGATAAATACTTCCCGATACTGTATAAAAAAATATTCCACAAGTGGATCCGCCGACACCCTGTATAACACTGGTATTCCTGTTGGAATTCAAAAAAGAAATATGTAGTGTGAGCCCCCGGGGGAAAAACGAATATGCGCCTAAAGATTCCGTCAAGTGAAATAATAGGGGTTGTTTCAAATTCGTTGAAACGGAGTCATGTTGTTTGGCACACACGGGGTGTCCGACCCAAACAAGGGCCGTTGGGGATTGGGCCCGCTACGTGCCGCGAATCAGCGGCCGTACTCAGGATGGGACGGTCTGAGAAGTTTCCGCGCCAGCCACAAGCACTACAATGAGCTTTGATCTGCTCACTGACGTGCAACAAATACTCTTGATTACGCCGTTTTCGTCGGGAGATTCCGTCTTGGGTATATGCTCCTACACTAGCACTAATTGCTGGTGCTACAGCGATCAACACAGTCGATACACATTACCCTGTAATTCGAGTGAATCCACCGGGGGCTCCGCTCGGGGATACGCTGTGAAGTTCCTGGTGAACTCATATTCCCTGCACCACTTCAATGCGTTTTCCAGGTGTGTGAACTCCGTGAGAATGAAAATGAGGATTACAGAGTTATTCACACGAAACGAAATGAGCGATGTTGTGTATTGGCTTTGTGGCATAATCGAAACAGAGGCCTGGAAATGATATATTCCGGATATGAACTTTTGGTTGAGATGTGAGCTTATTGGAAATGAATAATAGTTCAAAAAAACTGAAAAACACGCTTTTATAAAAAACCAGACTAAAAAATTTAAAATAAGAAAAAAATTTATTTTATTTAAAAAAAAGCGTGGGGTGCATGGTATTGCCTCGGTGTGTAATGTACTATATAATTATTGATACCATGCACCCCACGCTTTTTTTTTAAATAAAATACATTTTTCTCTTATTTTGAATTTATCAGTCTGGTTTTCTATAAAAGCGTGTTTTTTAGTTTTTTCAAACTATTATTTATTTCCTACTTTTAAATGTCGTTTATTTATAGAAGCGTGTTTTTTTTTCAACTATTATTTTTATTATTTCTTTTCAAATTAAAGAATTGGAATGATCCTATCAAATTAGGTAATTATAATCTCCGACCCCAAAAACCCCCACATTCCAATTTTGTATAGAATTAGACCATAATCACAGAACTCGGCCGCCATTTTGAAGCCGCCATATTAAATTTTCTAATTTTCACAAAAGAATCATAATATTCGACTCCAAAAATCCCCACATACCAATTTTGAATAGAATCAGACCATAATTACAAAACTCGGCCGCCATTTTGGAGCCGCCATATCGTATTTCCCAATTTTTACAGAAGAATCATAATATTCGACCCCAAAAACCCCCACATATCAATTTTGAATAGAATCAGACCATAATCACAAAACTCGGCAGCCATTTTGAAGCCGCCATCTTGAATTTTTCAATTTTCACAAAAGAAATCATAATATTCGACCCCAAAAACCCCACATACCAATTTTGAATAGAATCAGACCATAATCACAAAACTCGGCACCATTTTGAAGCCGCCATCTTGAATTTTTCAATTTTCACAAAAGAAATCATAATATTCGACCCCAAAAACCCCCACATACCAATTTTCAATAGAATCAGACCATACTCACAAAACTCGGCCAGCCATTTTGAAGCCACCATCTTGAAATTTTCAATTTTCACAGGAGAAACATTATATTCGACCCCAAAAACCGCCACATACCAATTTTGAATAGAATCAGACCATAATCACAAAACTCGGCCGCCATTTCAAAGCCGCCATCTTGAATTTTTCAATAATGACAAAAGAATCATAATATACGACCACAAAAACCCTCGGATACCAATTTTGAAGCGAATCGGACCATAATCACAAAACTCGTACGCCATATTGGAGCCGCCATTTTGTTTTTTTAATGCATTGTCACCGGAATTATGTACGCCTGCCAAATTTCAAATCATTCGGACGTCTGGAAGTGGGTCAAAATCGCGCCCAAAAGAGTCGGTTACAAACAAACAAACAAACATACAAGTGAAGCTAATATAAAGCGTGTAAAAAAGAGTGAGGACCATGGCAATAAATGAAAACTTTTCAACAAAAAATTAAACCGACGGAAGAAGGAACTGAAAAGCAAAAAATTAAAATAAACCTTCTTAGCCTTGATAACTAAGCTCCTAAACTAGTGTCAGTAACTAATTGCGAGTCGGTGCCAAACAAACAAGCAAATGAATTAGGTAAAGCGTGAAATGATGGCATCGAGATGCGCGGTGACATTTTGATAATTTTTTTGAAGTAATTTAATGATCTCCGTTGATTGTTTGTTTGGCGCCGACTCAAAATTAGTTATTACATTAGTTTGGGAGCTTAGTTGATTTCAGTTCCGTTTTTCGTCGGTTAAATATTTTGTTAAAAAGTTTTTTTCTCAATTTTTTGTGGCTGAAATCTACTAATTACTACCCATTCAATTTTTGATGTCTTCCAAAATACTTACTCACCCATCTCATTTCAACTATCGAAAATTAAATAATATGATTACCTATTTTAATTATTTATTGTTATATAATATGAATTATTTTTGATAGTTCTGGTTAGTTTATTTCATCACTTTGTATATAATTCCATCGTTTCATAGAATGTAATTATTGTGACGGATTCAGAAGAACAAAAATAATGACAATAGCAATCTATCAATGTCAACTGAAAATCGTCCCCTATTTTTAACTGACGAAACCAAAAAGAAGGAGGTTCTCTACTCGACGCGTATTTTTTTTTAAGTATGACCACGCATAACTTCTTACTGAGACGTCCGATTCCGATATTTCTTCTTTCAGTGGATAGGGTGTACTTCGAAATTGGTCCCATTTGAATTTAAAAGATGAAATTCACCCCTAAGGATAGCGAAATGAAGGATATTGATCACTCACCCTCTGAATTTTGGCCCGTTAACCGATTCTATCAGGCATAACTTTGTACTGGGTTCTTTGATTTTGATAATTCTTTTTTTTTCAGATAGGGTATACCTCGTTGTTGATCATATTTGAATTTCGAAAGGAATTATCCACCCTAACGGGTAGAAAATAGGGAATAATTGATTTTTCACTTGTGAACATTGGCACACATACGTAGTTGACAATGCCAGATCACTATTGTCATTATTTTTGTTCTCCTACATCCATCACAATCATTACATTCTATAAGAGGATGGAATGATATACGAAGTAATGAAATAAACTAACCAGAACAACAAAAATAATTTATATTACAAAAAATAGTGAAAGTAGATAATCATATTATTCAACTGGTAAAAGTTGAAGTAAGGTGGGTAGGTATTTATTTTGGAAGTAATCAAAATACAAGTAGGTCAGTAGATTCCAGCCACAAAAAATTGAAAAATAAAAACTACCAAACAAAAAATTGAACAAACGAAATACGTACCTGAGAAGTAAAAAATAAAATAAACCTTCTTAGTCTCAATAACTAAGCTCCTAAACTAATGTAAGTAACTAATTTTGAGTCGGCGCCAAACGAACAATCAACGAAGATCATTATATTACTTCAAAAAAATTATCAGAATGTCACCGCGCAACTCGATGCCCTCATTTTACGCCCTACCTAATTAATTTGCTTTGTTTGGCGCCGTCTCAAAATTAGTTACTTACATTAGTTTGGGAGCTCAGTTATTGGGACTAAGAAGGTTTATTTTATTTTTTACTTTTCAGTTCCGTAATTCGTCGGTTTAATTTTTTGTTAAACAGTTTTTATTCTACCCATAGAGGTGGATTATTCCATCCCAAATTGAAATATGGTCAACAATGAGGTATACACTACCTAACGAAAGGAAAATCATCCAAATCGGATAACCCAGTACACAGTTATGCCTGATAGAATCGGTGAACGAACCAAAATTCAGAGTGTGAACGATCAATATCCTCCATTTTGCTACCCTTAGGGAAATATTTGTTTCTTCAAATTCAAATGGGACCAACTCCGAAGTACACGCTATCAAATGAAAGAAGACCCTCAGTGACCAAAATGCAGAACAGGAAAATTCAACGACACATAGAGACCTGAAAGCCCACGTGAAGAGAGCAGTCCAAAAACATTGGCAAAATGTATGGCAACAGAGTGGATCCAAATTAGCGGAGGTTAAGAAGTCAGTCATCCCTTGGAAAAACAACCCAAAACAACGGAGGGAACAAGTAATTCTATCACGTTTACGAATAGGGCATACCAAGTTTACGCATGAACACTTATTGAAAGGTCAGGAAATCGATATATGTGATAGTTGCCAAGTTCAAGTGTCGGTCAAACATATACTAGTGGAATGTCCTAAGTTCTCAGAAAAAAGACAGGAACATGGTCTAGGCCAGACTATGGAACAAATACTGGGGGTCAACTATAACATTAAAAGTGTTGTGTCCTCTTTAACAGATATTGATATCATCAGTGAAATCTAGAAAATAATGTAGTGTAGAAATATACATGTATATTACCGAATTAGACAAACATATCGTTACGTTGCTAATAACCCTGCGTGGTTGATGCAATAAATAATTTGAAAATAAAAAATAAAATAAAGAAGAATAATGTAAAAAGTTATGCGTGGTCATACATAAAAAAAATATACGCGTCGACTAGAGAACCTCCTCCTTTTTGATTTCGTCGGTTGATAAGGGAATTATTGGAACGCTGAAATACAAAAGATTGAAGAATTATGCCTGCTTAGTGCTAAAAATGTCACTGGTATTTTTCAACAAATTTTGTCTTGCAATGTCTTCTGAAGTACCGAAAATAATTCATAGTTTTACATTTTTTGTTTTATTTTTGCTTCGACATTGCCATAATAACTGCAATCCACCAATAATAAAAAAACACGTGTTTTTTCCTGCGTAAAAATAGGGACGATACTTCTACTTTGAACGATACTTCCTCTTTGGCACCACCACAACGACTAATTAGATTAATATGAATTGCTGAACGTCTATCAGCGTTCTGTACGAATTTCCCTTCAACACATCAGTATAAAGATTTGTTAAAGTACTGAAACCAGCGGTATTCTGAAGCAATATTTGCTGAATGTGGCAGTAACTATTCGTCTTTAACATTTTGAATGAGATTCAGAACGCCGATAAACGTTATGTCTGTTACTACAGTTTGATTTTAGACGCCGGACTGCGCTCTTGCTGAATTTAGCAAACCAGAGATGACGCCGATTGACGTCACTGTTCTTCAACATGTGTCTGCAAACGCTTCGTTACCGATCTACAGAGCGTTAAAGTTTCAAGATTTTTCATTTTTTCTTCATAGCTCTTTTAGTTTTTGCGATATTGAGATCAAATTTGGAACTAACTTTTAACGCTCTGTAGATCGGCAACGAAACGTTTGCGGACACATGTTATGAAATGAAAATACTAATTTTGACCTTGAAAAAATACCCCCCTGAAATCTTGAAAACATCCTGTATGTATATATATATATATATATATATATATATATATATATATATATATAATATATATATTCATTTCCTTTTGAAGACGTTTTGGCATGGTATTTGTCATCTTCAGGTTGAAACACCAAAATAATTGAAAAAAACAGTTTGAAACATACCTGGCTACTCAACACAATTTTAAATTATCTATAATATGGTATTAAGTAGTAAACGGAAATGGGTAATCCTTCACGTTTCTTCCACTTCACTGGATTGTTTAGAAGATTAATATTGGGATGAGCCTTCCTGTATTTTTATGGTAAATATAAATTTTCATTATTACTACTATAAACAAAGTTAAAAAATGTTATTATAAATGAGTCTTAAGTTTTTGATATCATTTATTTTATTAAAACTGTTGGGGTCTTTTTTATATGCATCATTTCAAGTAACGTTCTTACTCTTGGGTTCCCTTCTTTGGTTAGAATTTCATCATTGTTAGTGTTAAACTTATGTTGATTTTCGTTTTTGTGTTTGGATAAGGCGTAATGTCAGTTTCCGAGTACATATGGGCTTGTATTCGTTTTTGCAAATATGTTCTTTTTTGACCTATATGGGTTCTTCGACAGACTTTACATGTTATCCTATATACTGAGTTTGTTTGTTTTTTGGTATTTCTGGTTTTATTTTCGAATACATGGATTTATTAGTATTTTGTTAAACAAGAAAATACAAAAAACAAACAAATTCATGTTTGTAGTACATAGAATATCATGTAAAGAATGTCAAAGTACCTATATAGGTCAAACAAAACAATATTTGCAGAAGCGAATACAAGCTCTTAAGTACTCAAAAACTGACATTACAACCTTATCCAAACACGAAAAAGGAAACCAACATACGTTTGACACTAACATTGAAATTCTGACCAAAGGAAGAAATCCAAGAGTGGAAACATTCCTTGGAACAACCTTTTTCATCTGCCGACGCACACAGAGAGCTGTTTAACGGTGTATGTATGTAGGTGTCTGTCCGTGGCATCGTAGCTCCCAAATGGATGAACCGATTTGCATTTAGTTTTTTTTGTTCGAAAGGTGACTTGATCGAGAGTGTATATATATATATATATATATATATATATATATATATATATCTATACATATATATTTTTCCTTCAATTTCTCGTAATTAAGTTCAGATTCAGTCAATTTGTGCAATTCCTCATAACAACGTTACGACATAGAATTTGTCATCTTCAGGTTAAAAACACTCATATAATTAAAAACATGGAGTTTGAAACATAATACGTTACTTAACACATATTTTCTTCAATTTATCGGAATAAAGAGTGTAGATTTTCTTGCACCAGAATTATTCCTGAATTTTGTTGATTCTTGTGAATTTGATTCGTCTATTGAAAGATAGGATCCTTTAAATAGGTACATTATTTTATTTTCAAGGTTTCGACTGGGTTTGCAATCTTCTTCAGGGTTTATTTCAGCTGAAACAGTTGACTACAAACATATTGAGCTACACCATCATTTTGAATTGGTGATTTTTTTTCCTTCATTCATGATGAAGCACAAAGTATTTATATGTATGTATATATAAATATATTTGGTGGTGTGATGATGTGATTATCTGATGCACACGTATAGTTACAATCGATGTTGTTAACACTACTAATCATAGGCAGTGTAATTAATATTCACTTTGATGCGAATCAACATCAATTTCTTTTTGTTAGTGCTGTGTGACTCTACGAGTCATTAACAAGTATGGAAAGCTTCGAATTGACTTTTCATCACTTCAGTTCATGTATACAGAATGGGCCACTGAAAACTAAACAGCGGCTGTGTGGGTAGAGATAATCGAAGTATCAAAAAACGCTCGAACAAATCAACTCCAGTTTCGATGGAGACATCGTTCGCGATGGAAGGTACCTGCAATACCGTTCATTCCTTGGTGCTGTGATCACCAACCCAAAAAAATGTAGACGTCATTTTATGGCAAGTGATACCTTGTGTGAAAGGTAGTTTCTCCCTGAACATCAAATAACAAAAAACTAGAATTCTGTCGATTTGTTATCGAGATATGCAAAGTTGAAGTTTGTTGTTGTTGTTGTTGCTGCATTTCTGGCGTGATCCGCCCGTATTCATCAACAATTCTATGTCGCAAATCTTCTAGAGATGCAGGTTCCGTTGCAAAGATTTTGTTCTTCAAGTGACCCCATAACAAAAAGTCGAGTGGGGTCAAATCGGGAGATCGGGTTGGCCACTCTATATGACCTTTTCTTCCAATCCAATGTCCAGAGAACATCCCATCCAAAACAAAATGTGCAAAATGTGGAGATGCCCCGTCTTGTTGAAACATTAAGTTTTTACAGTAATGATCGTCAGTTTCAATGATATCTACTAGCTATGGATAGACCCACTCATTCAGTAATTCCATTTAGATTACCATCAAGAAACATTGGTCCAATCAGATGGTCTCCAAATATACCGGCTCATACATTCAGTTTTCGAATAGTTTGAGTGTGGACTTCGTGAAAGTCGAGTTGATTAGCATCATGATGATTCACTTTCGAATTCAGAAAAAATTTACACTCAACCGAAAAGCAGATGTTGGGAAGGAATGCCTATCAGCATCTATTCCTGCAGTCATGATTTCACAAAACTTCTGTTGCAGATCAAAATCATCTTCATTCAATTGGTGTACCAAATGTATTTTGTAGAGATGAAATTTATAATATTTCAGGATTCAGCGGAAACTTACTGGTTCGACTGATGTTGGTATAGAATTTCTAATCCCAATTGGACCAACATAAAAAGTTTCGAGAAGGAATTCTCTTCCACACGACATAACCTCTCTATGATTGTACCAGGAACGCTTTGAAAGTAAAAACACTGGTAGCATATGAATTTCCCATTTGCCGGGCAGTGCATATGAACACTCCTCGTAGTGCTCTCATTTCTATTGCCGTTCCAATTGGGATTAGAATAACTACATCACTAGCCAATTTCCTCATACTCAACGTATGCATGAAATAGTCCTGAGTGCAACTTGAACAGGTTAATTTCTCAACGGAAGTTCCGTTCTGGGCCCCGTTTCTAATTGGCTACTGATCCCCTTTGACGAATCTTTCGCACCAACTCTAAAACGTGGATGCGTTTCATTGAAAACATTCGCCGTTTGATCAACGCATTCTAATAAAATTATTTCAATCCATTTCGTGATCGTATTTACCGTTATTGAGAGAATTTCTTCAGCAGTTCTTGTCAGGTATTCCGTTGTATGTCGTTTGAGCGACGATAAATTCGACTCTGCGACTCTGAGTTATCAAAATTAACAAAAATCTCACATACCTACATGTTTTTGTTGCATTCGGCTCCAATTCGACAAACGCTTCCCAGAAACGGTCAAACTGTTTCAATCAAGTGAAGAGAGACGGAATAAAGCGGTGAAGTGACAAGGGAAGTCATTTGAAACAATACGGAATCGGAATCTCTGTACCAGCTGCCTACCGGATTGTTGCCGAAGTCTCATTCCGCAGTTTGAACATTTGATTCATTGACAATGATGATTACTCAACAGTTGCATTGTCAGCTCTGGTGTCTATTGATTGATTAAACGAAGACTGATTCTCCCACTTTAACTTTTCATATCACGAAATCAAATCGACAGAATTCGATATTTTTGTTGCTTGATGTTCGGAGAACAACTACCTTCCGTATGAGGTGGGGGAAAGTGGGGGCATTGGGAACACTCAACCTCCAGTGCTTAACAATAATAGAAAAAAGTCACAGACATAATGAACTTTTATTGTAACATAATCTTTGCTTATATATCTACTTATTAGTGACATTTTTTTTAAATCAACTATTTATCAAAAATATGAACAAAAACAAAAAATATTGTCGGTCCTTTCTACCCTATACCCTGAAGGGGAATGGAGATCATTCCAAGGGGTAAATGTGAACGGTATGAGGTTATTAGGAATGACACAATTGAATCTTTTTAATAAACTACAATTCCTTTGGGTGGCATATATCACACACGTAACCGCCGGTAGTACATTTTTCATGTGCCCAGAGTTCACAGATGACGCACATGATCCAATTTTCTGTCGGTGAATATTCATATTTTTCGTTGCACATTATACAGTAAAACTCCTCTTCGTTTTCATTTCCTTGTAATACCTTCTCCATATTTCTGACTCTTTTACCTTTGACTCGTGGCTTTTTTGTATGATTTTAATGTTCTCTTCTGGTATTTCAGTTGGAACTTTTCTTTTTATAGCGTTCCTCTCACTTTGTCTTTTCTGTTTTTCCTCTGGTTGAATTTTTATTGCTATGCTGGATAAAATGAATGCTTCTTATTGTGTCGCTTAGAAGTGGTTTATGTTTTAGGAATAACAGGCACATTGATAATTTCTGCAAGAGGCACAGGATTGGATGGAGGAGGAGTATTAATGGTAACGCTCAAATCGTCATGTTCAATAGAAGTGGCATCCTGTTGTTGTAATGTTGGTGTTTGACTCTGGCTGACAGTATAAACGGACTCATCCAAACTAGCGTAACTCCAGTTCCATGAACATCTTATTCTTGAGCCTGACTGGTGTGGAATTGCTCGTATACCGTATTTTAAAAGCTGTCTTCAAATTTGTCACGATTAAAAGGATGAATTCTAGTGGCTCTAAATCCACTGACAGCCTTGCTTATGTAAAATGTTTCGTTGTTCGCCTCTGTAAAATATTCTCCCACCTCGTATTGGCTCATTCGTTTGTCAGAATTATTAACCATGTAGAGCTTACATTCTTTATTGTATGCTATCTTCAGTGAACTGAAGATTGCAAGATCCAGTGGCTGCATTTTGTGGGATACATGGGGTGGCAAGGAAAAAACTTACGGGTTGTGTTTTCGGAAAAGCTTATATGCTCCTAGGCTGATGACTTTCGTGATTGTCGGGGATCAATAATACTGGTTCATCGTTGGTGGGTTTCACAAAAAGAATTAAGGTTCGCGAGTAGTCAAGAAATATGGAATCAGAAACCCTGGCAATCATGTCACTGTTACAGCCTTCAACTAACAGTTCGTTCATTCTCTTTCTTTTGAAAATAAACATGGCATTTACATATATGCCACCAGCGATGACATCACAAACTACTGTTGTTGTGAACTCCGCGTTTTCCGCTCGTCGCTTTTGCTATCTGTTTCAAACCTTCTGGAGCCATAATCTTGTAATTTTTTCGAATTGTGCTAATGCCGATTCCATCAATATTAAAAATACGATGACAAGGTATTTGGATACTTTTCAGTTGATCAAAAAACAGATTCACATCGGTGGCGTTAAAAGCTGTTATTCTATCAAGTGAAGTAGCATCTGGAATCCGTAAACTGTCGGAACATAAAGCCATAGTATAGTCCAACCAATATCAATTGCAGAAGCTGTTTCTATAGGGAACAAATAAAAACTCACTTCGCTAACACGAGCGTATATGCGAAGAAACGGAACGAAAAATAATCTGTACTACTCGTAAACATTCGCCGTCGGCAAACGGTGGTTCAAAAGAGCCGATAGTCAACTTGGACTTGAGTGACTGCTGACTGTTCTACAACCGATTCGTCTGGGCCAATCAAGTCGGACATCAATGCTTGCAGGTCGGGCTATACGATGGGAAGTCATAAATCACGCGTTATATTTGTGTTTTAATAGCTCTGAAAGATTAAAAACCAGTAGCGTCTGTGGTCTTGGTGTGTGCCGATCGAATTACGTTTTAGGATATTCTAGTTTTGTAGGATATTCTAGTTTTTTTGTATTCGTATAAATGAAAGCTTGTATTTAAATTTTTTTTCATTTTTCATTATTTATGAAGTATTTCTAAAATCTTGAAATATCTAAATAAAATTAGTTATCTCCGCCACTGCTGCTCACAGGATTTCGCCGCAAGACTTTTTCATGCTTCTGCAATTGATATTGGGAAAACTATACCAGTCTTTGCCTGCCAGCTGGGTTTATTTGTTAAAATTGTATTTCAGTTTGTTGTTGCAAATCGAAAAGTAATTCTACGTAATGTAGAAAGACTTGCAGCAATCAAGTCTGTATATATTGGTGTCTTGAATTCGTTTCGGTTCAGTTGTTCGAATAATGTTGTTTTATTCAGCTTGTCTCGTTTGTATCTTGTGTGGGTCAAATCTAGTAATTGAAATTTTATCCCCTTCCTGTTGACCGATTGATCTGAAAGTTAGTGCACACCTTTAGTTCTGATGACAATACAATTATGTGTATTCGGAATGGCGGATTACATATTTTTTCACCCTCTCAATATGGATATCGAATGAAAGGGCTTGACTGGTAGAATGCAGTACACCATGGAAAAATTCCAAAGCCAAGATGGCGTCCGGAAAACAATTGTGGATCATAGAGTTTAGACAGTAAATACATTGAAACTGAAATTCAATTATCTAATCAAAACAAAGGACTTTGTCCACTCAGAATCGTTACTCAAGCATGAATCCCCCACCCAAGTCAATTTTACAAAATTTAGTCTATCCACATTAAAACTGATATGATTTTCGATATTCAATTTAGACTCGCAAAAAACGGTTCAGTTGAAGATGACAGTGAGGAATTGAGAAACAATATTGAGGTTGTTAAGACGTATATTTTCATTAGAATTTCTTGAATAATATGCCCTTTGTGGATTGTTTATAACTGTATCACCACGATAAGCCCTGTAATTGTTACCTCAACGTGTATTTCGTGAAAAATGTTGACCTCTACTGCCTGAAAAATTACCTCTGTTTTGTTGAGAAAAATTTTAATTCCTGAAAAAACTGTTGTTTTCAGTATCATTTCTGAAATTTTTCCGTGCACGCATGTGAAAAATTCTAGCATTTTACTCAGGTATCCCCTCATCTTTGGATCCCTGAATAGCATCACTCAATTTTGATTAATTCCTTGATTCAATAATAGTTCGTAATTCTGAGTTCTGTAAGCTGTTGGCGAAGGCATTGATTGCCATTTATTCATTCACGCCCCTTAAAACCTGAATGGCATTCTGATTACCTGCAGCTGTAAGCGGTACACCACTCAAGTTAAGGAAGAAGATTAAAACTTGCCGAGGACTGTATGGCGTTAGGGTGGATAAAAATAATATGTCGTTAGCGTTTTCTCCTCAAGACTTGGGCATACAGTTTCCAGCAAAGTTCAATTATGAGACGGCTGAAAGAAGGATGTTTGTCAGGGGCTTTCACTGTCTACAAAATGCAAGTACTGTAGACCACGCAGTTGTGTATTTAGGATCGAAATTCCATCCATTTCCATCCATTTGGTATTTTGGTTCAATCTCTCGTATGTAATTTCGAAGCATCCGAAACAATTTGTAACGTTAAAACAATTTTACGCAATCAACCAGCAGCTCCAGGGGTAATTGAGAACGCAAGGGGTAATTGGGCAAAATGGCCGCCACCCTCAGTATTTTTGGTGAACTCCAAATCACGTGGGGTTTGGAAACAAATAGTACGTGCATGCTAGTAACAAAATATGGTGTCTTCGAATTCAAAAATATGATATTTATATCTATCATTACATACGACCAGAATTATAATAGAATGCGAAAAAAAACTGTTCGACTCACCGTGACTGCGCACGTGCGCACTTTGAGGCGCTGGCTGCGTCTGTTGAACAGGTGCGGGGGAAAGTATTACTTATCTAACTCTTTCCTATCAACCGCCGGACAATGATGAAAAAATCTAAAAACCTGGTCCAAAATGAAAGTTGAAAAGTGTTGCATCATACTTCTTTCAATGAATTTTGTGTATAGGATATCCCACTTACAAAATACCTACATATGTAGGGATCGAAGACAGCTACGCTCCCCAGGTCAGTCCAAAGTTGACATTCGTCAAGTAAAACCTTCAAAGTCACATAATTGCAGTTTTCAATATCATAGAAAATTGTGAAAAGTTTTTGATTCAAGATAGAAACAGTTTGTGATAGTAAGTGCATCGTTATACTATATATTGAAACAAATTTGACCAATATTATGGCAAGTTGTGGAATTCAAATAGCAATAGTAAGAATATTGTTAAAAATTTTGTTATAAACTATATATTGTTGGAGGTTTCGTTCACTACGTACCATTTCGGAGCAAAAATATTTGAAGTAGTTCGTATTCTAATATAGTGTTTGTCAGACGCTAAAAAAGAAATGCATCCATTCTCGCCCCTTTTCTAGAAAACATTGAAAAATATGCACGTTGCTCCCAAAATTATGACATAACCTGCATTATATTATTGTATCCTGTGTTTATTCAGATTTTGGGAACTAAATATTGAAATGTTTTTGAAAAGCACTTTGCATCCACCAAAAATGTACTGACTGACTCGAAGGAACTATTTCATGTTTCATACACTGCACGCCAGCAGCGATGGAACGACCGATATTTCTGAAAAGTGATTTCACCAATAATACACCTTCCTCCTGAATTCGTCTCACTTTTCATGGAAACATCCCGTACCTTCCGCAATTATTACTCATTCTACATAGAAAATATGAATGATACGAAGGTGTTTCCACAAGAAGTGAGACAAACTCGAATTTTTCCAGATTGAAATTGTTTGGGAAAATTGGCAAAGTTTTTGTTCTGATTACAAATCCGAAAATATTTTCGGTCTATTTTGACTTCTATATGTCTTTTCCGGTTGTTCCATCGCTGCTGGTGTGCAGTGTATAAACTTGAAATGAAACCTTCAAGTCGATTAACACATTTTTGGTGTATCTTTCAAATCAGCGAAAACCCCAATTTTACGTCAACAATTACAGAAGTTACGGGGATGTTTCCATGTGAAGTGGTACACACTGTATATTCATTGAAGTTACCTTATTCATTCTCATTTACAGTACCATATATATCCTGTTTTCAATTCGTTCATTTTAATCTCAAATTAATACTGAGCGACCCCAAAAACCTTGTGAAACCAGTTTGGTTGGCAGAAAAAATATTCATTAAGCAGCCGCCATATTGCATCCACCATTGTGAATTCGACAATTTTGATGGTAAATTCTTATTCAGTGACCCCAAAAACATAGTCGTATAAACTTTGGAGGATGTATATGCGTTGTCTGATTTTTGGCCGGGATTTCGTGATTTTGAAATACTGTTCTCAATTCCCCCACTCTCCCCTATCACTCAGTTCATCTGAAAATAATTGATATGGTTCAATACATTGTGTAGTATATTATACACTTCAAAGAAGATGGAGATTGAAAATAGAACGAACAGTTGCTCTTCCAATGAATAACACTTCCATGAGATTAATCAGCAGTGAACAAACGACAAGAGAAACAACATTGAATCGCAACTACTGATTGTTTCACGCTCTAAACTTCATTTTAACTAGGAATGGCAGAAACTTCTCCAATATCACTTCGTAACTTCTGTATCGAGGTGGAAACTACAGGCATCACTCTAACAGCTCACATCGCTGCAGAACTGTTGGCCAAGTGAAAAGGAGTAAAACATAATCATCCAAGGAAAACTCACTCACGAATTGATGTTTATATTTGATTTATTATAATGAGCCAATAGATTGCCTGATTACTTGCCAGTCGCATTTTTAAAGTGGATGATGATGATAACCCCTAACCAAAAGATTATACTACGTTTCGAAATAAAACGTGGAATCCTGTTCAACCAGACCATCCTATTTTGCTCACCTTTCCCCTGAATATATTCATATTCTATTTTATTCCAAATGGTGCTGAATAACATTGTTCGGTAATCCCACTGATTATTCATAATATATTTTTTCCAATACTTACGTCAAAAATGTGTAATTCTTGATAACTTTTGAATATAAAAAATAGGCTATTTCTGAACGTTCCACTGTAGGGGGGACAGGGGGAATTAAATTCCGTACATTCATTTTATTTCGGTCCATATCTTCTTTGGGGGTACGTGTACGTTGCAAAAAAAAATCTGCATTTCGTGCAAAAAAGTACTGACCTACGTTGTATTGCGATTGACTGGAATAATTTTGATTATTGTCACACTCACTGCCGAAACGATAAAATTTGGACGTTTGCTTTCAAAACCTTGATGATAAGGGGTATTTTCATTTCTATATTAAAAATCCCAAGTATCGGAAAAAATCATGTATAGGTACAACTCGAATATAAAGCTTTTTTTTGCAACTCGTATACGGCTTGTTGAATATCAAACAGTCGCTTTATATTCTTGTTGTATAAGTAACTATTTTCCAATACATACGTAAAAAATGTGTAATTTTTGATGACTTTCAAATGTCAAAAGTATATTTTCGAACAGACTGCAAAAAAAAACTGCACGGCGTGCCAAAAAATACAGACCTACGTTGTTTGAATACCGGTAATACACAATACTCATCATTCTCATTTAAATCGTTTTTTATTGAACACATTACAATTATATTCCATCCATACTAATTTTTCACAAGATTTATATCGATAGTAGAATTGCTGTTGATCTGTATGTTGATTCCAAACGATGATTTGGTAATACTGAATCAATACTTGTATAATGTTACAAGTATTATTGTTCTCGACTTCGAAATTTCCACTTTTCTTGATATCACCACTAAAAATACCGATGCCAATTTCCACTTTTTTTCCACGGACTGCTCCACATAGCCTTCTGTAACAGTGGACGATCGCCATCCACCATGATGTTCATGTCTCAAAATATCAGCCCCTGAGCCAACTAAAAGCGACGCAGAGGACCTACTAAAACTATATTCAGTATATTTTGCAGTATTAGGTAATCCAGGAAATGATGCGATTAGACTCGGAATTTTTCGCAAAGGTATTTATCCCGACTACTTGAACTGTACATTTTCCATTCCTATACTGAAGAAAAAATTTAGGACGCAGTGACATGTACTTACAGCAAATTTCAACTGTATTGAATTTGTGTCCATTGTTATTTGGAACTACTAATGTTTTCTGTATTTTGATTTTTGAGTCAGGAATTCTACCAATTATATAAGAATCCTTGCCTTCAATATAATGTATTGTTATTTCAGAGAGTTCTTCTTGGCGACAGGCGCCTGACAATCCCATAATCATAACTAATTTCATCAATAAAAATTTTTCATCCGCAGCATTGAGCAAAAAGTTATTCCTTCTCTCGTGAAAACGTTATCCTTCTTCGGCTTATAGCTAACACTTTTTTTTAAGAAATGCCTTCACTTTATGATACCCATTTACATGTATGTTCTTGTTAACAGCTAAAGTTGATTTTAACATAGAAAACTTCGACCACAGGGTTGATCACTTCATAGTTCGAAATTTTCCTCCCAAATACGCAAGAATGACGAGTTCTGATACCTTAGATATTTTTTTCCGAGAATACCAACTATCAAATGCATCATATTCTCTTTCGTATAGTAGTCTGGATTTTACAATGCTAAGCTAACTGCTTCCGCTGACTCCATCACATCGGCAAGAATATCAGATGTATCACCAAAAACCCTTTTCTTCATCTATAATTAAAGCGATTTTTTATAAATTTACGAAAATTATCTGATAAAGGTTTTACACTAATGGCGACATCAATAATTAAAATTGTTACTATGCACCTTGACAACCTAATATTTGTATTTATTTTCCTGGTAGGTTTGTATTGACTGATATAATTTCGCCTAATATCACTCACTGTACCGTTGATGATTCGGAAACTTTGGCATTTTCCGAGTCCGTAATATGAAGATGAGTCCGTGAAAGCCATTTGCGTACGTGTTGCACACAATATTTTTTTGTATAGGCTTTCCAACTATGATTTTATTTCTGCTATCAATACACGAATATATTTGTAGGCAGCACCGGCAGAAGGCTGTGTGAAAAATCGAATCAGATTTTTTATTACTGACGTGTCAAATGATGTAACGATATATCTGTTACATTTCTTATTTATATGCTCTAAGATTAATTTTACCTCAATCCCTATTGAAAATCTTAGCGACATCTAGCCGTGGGCGGTGAAACAATCATTACGGCTGAGAAGAAGAGCTGTCGCAACTTGATCTGACGGTACGATGATATTTAAGGCGATGTGCATGGCATTCTCGCCCCTTTTCTGATCTTTCGGCAATTAAGATATACGGATTTCTGAAGCTCGTCGGCCATTTATTAATAGAGTAGAATATGCCATGTTGAAATAATTTATTATCATTATTATTATTATTGAAAAGAGCATTTTCCTTTCTCCGCGAATATGATTTCGAATCAGTGAGTTGTGAGTGATCTCAAGGAGGTACGTATTGGAAATGATGTAAATATGTCACATTCAAATAATTTTAAAGAGAACGTCAGATAATTTTTCACAAAGGAAATATCTGGAGTTATCTACATATTTTGTTTAAGAAAACAGTGATTAGATTCATTCAGGTCAATCTGACTGAAAATAGCAGTGTCGTTCACTATATATTTTTGAAGAATTCTGTCAGGATTATGAATCCCACATGTATATATTTTCCATGAGTTTTTATATATCTTTGGTATGGTTCCATATTTGGTGATAATAATCACCGAGCTGTGATTTTGATGTGGTTGAAGTGATCACACACACACATGTTCACACATATGAAGCCTCTGTATAACATTGATAGGTGAATATATGCAAATACCATAATGCAATCATTTTCTTGCATTTTCAAAAATGATACAACCTAATCAACAAAATTATATGTGATCAACAAAATTATAAGGTTGAAACATACAGTATATGAAATGGCATCTAACTAAAAATAGCCAATGGAAGAACAAGAAACTTCTTGATGACAATAGCCAATCAGGGAACAGAGATAGTGAGATAAAAGATTTGAAATTGTGGAAAATTAAGAACTGAGAAATGTCAAAAATAATGATCATCAAATATTGTATTTAGTTTATAAGAAATGTAAAATATATTGGTTCATAAGTTTTCTCAAATAACACCGAATTAATCAAAGTACGACAGAGAAGTGCGTGAGTTTGAAAATTCAAATGAAATGGACAAAACAGAAATGGTATCCAGGGAAATAAAAAAAACAAAGCGGGAGGAGATTGAAAAATTTTTAGAACGGAGCCAGGTACAAAATTTTACAAAAAAGGAAATTGAATATTTTCACGAATGACAAGGTAGTTTGCCAAAAATAACAAAGCAATTCAACTTCTGGATAATTCGACACAAAATAAATAGCATAAAAGAATATCACCTTTTTGGACTCCACATAAAAACTTGTCCAAGCTCATTTCGGGGATTTTGGATGGTTCCTCCGCAAATGGAGAGTCCCTGAGAGGAGTGGATGAAGTAGGATTTCAGATTATTGGCAGGTATTGCATCAGCGACAGTTCCAGCTCCAGGTATAAACTTTTTTTAGTGCACATCACAAACTGAATCACATTACAACGTAACTTGTATATCTGAAGAACTATAAATGAATTCTTCCAAGTCAAAAGAAAAAAGTGAGGTTATATACAATATCCAACACTGGTTCTTATTATTCTATGAAAATTTGTCAATTGCTCATCGTTATGAGCTATTTATCGCAGGCCAGGTTGATATAAGTTTTATATGATATATGAATGAAGGAAATAATTGTTTTTGATAATTTCTGGTTTATTTTCCACAATGACATGCTAATATTTCACCTATAAACACTGAACTGAAATAGTTCAAGTGACACCAAGACAGGCAGTGGCTCTATTGCCAATACCGACTCCTGAGGCGAAGGCGTACCAACTGAGTTAGTCGTGGTAAGAAAGGGTAATAACAATTGGCAGCAACGTGGCGAGAAAACAGTGACGTTAGCTAGCAATTATTATTTCATAACAATTTGGCAAAATTCAGTAATTGACATTTCATAACAGTTAGGGTTTCCAACGTGGAGCTGAATAGCCAAAGTAAGAATTAGAAATAAACCAAAATTGAAAAAAAAAAAATTCAAAGTAAAATAATATTATTCAGGGAAAATAAAAGTTGACAACTTTAGAAATATTTTGACATCATCATTACATTACAATTGGTCCCCAAAGTAAGGGCAAAAATAACAGCAATTCATATATACATGACAAAGGGCGCCCAACGCGGAGCCAAAATAATTATAATAATTATCATAACAATAATAATAAATTAAACTATTCTACTCACATAACAATAAGATATATTTGACTCACTCGATAGGAAAGCATATGTACCAGCGCTCTTCTTCGTCCTTACAAAAGCATTTGATACTATCAGTACCTGTGATAATAAAACAAATTATATTCCCTAGGATTCAGGAGAACGATACTTTCATGGCTTGATTCATATTTGAAAAACGTGTATGTCGAATTAGAAAATGAAAACATAAATTTGTAAAATTTGGACATTGGAGTCCCACAGGGCTATATATTAGGTCCACTCATATTCCTTCTATTCATAAATGGTCTTTTATTATACTTGAGTACGGAGCATATTTTCCTTCCTGATGAATTCCAAATAAATTTGGATATTTTGTCTCATGAATTCAGTGAGTGGTGTAGAATAAAAATTTTCAATGATAAACAACGGAAAAATGCTTGCAATTTCATTCAACACACACACACCTATAAATAAGCTCCAAGTAACAATAAATAACGATATTATCAAGATAGAAGAACACATATATATATATATATATATATATATATATATATATATTTCATGTATAAATTTGTTACCTGGAATTTGGAATTTTCTTTGAATTTATAGAAACCTTTCTGAAGAAGTATTTGACGGCTGGTCAAACATTGATTCTCATATACCTTTCTTGAATATCGCTGAAATTGAAGTCATTTTCGTATATCATATTCAACAAACTTGATTGTGCCAAATTCTGATTTTTAATTCTTGAAAACGTATAATCTTGGTTGCTCAAGATCAGAGAAAAAATCATCTTTTCCATATATGAAGCAAAGATCAACTTTTATTAATTCATAAAAGTTATTAAAATAATTCTTCAATTTCAGTATTGGATATTACTCATTCGTATACTCAATTAATTTTAAGTAATAATCTATTGATGAGATTCCACTCAATTGTAACAACAATGAGTTGAGGAGTGCATTGAAAATATTCCAAGTTTCAAGAAGTAGAATTTTTGTATATCAAATTCTGACACAAACGATATTGTTTTTCATGTTAAATCGCGGAGAACACACTCGATGGACCAGAAGCAGATGCATGTATCTACCTGATCGGTCGCCCAGCAGCTATAAGTACCCCCTGATTGCGAGCCAAACAACTTCGTAAAGTCTAGCTGAGTGCTACACAAAAATACAATCAAGGTACATCGACATCGATAAACCGACAGGTTCAGCAGACAAAAACTTCATTAGTTTTCTTGCGTTGGAATTTAAATTCATTCAATGTTAAAGAATTGGAAGATGTAAAAATTTGTGAATAGATTGTTATAAGTTGGTATTTGTTTTATTGCTGTAGGTATTTACAGAAGGAAAGTTATTTGATTTGCAATCATTATTGAATAGGGAATTTGGATTTTGGTCCTAGTTTGAATATAAATTCTGGCGTCCATTCAAATTCACAATTTCTAAAACTTTGCTTGAAACATAAAAAATTTGAAACTAGCAAGGCGGTCCAAAGAACTCCACACCGCTCTTCACTGAATAGTCTGGGCAATCTTTTTTTTTTTTTTTTTTATATTCTGGTTCCCACGAAAAGGGATATCCTGTAATGTTCAGAGAACATCGTGGGAACCAAGGGAAAGAAGGTAGGAGTTGGTGTTCTTCTTAAATTTCTGGAGGTTGTATGCCTCGGGGAACACCTCCCTAGGCAATGAGTTCCAAAGCCTCGCTGTTCGTTGGATGAACGAGTCTTTGGAAAGTGATGTTCTGCAGGTCTCCAAAGTGACCACGAAGGGGTGTATGACTGAACTTGACGGGTTAGTCTCGAAGAGACTGCCAAAGCAGGAACGATTGTTGATATTTCAGAAGAGCATCGCCCATGGAAATATCTATAAAATAGAGACAAATCGCCAACTTTTCTACGGTGTTCCAGACAAGTGAGCGAGTGTGTAAGCGAGGCATCACCGACGAGACGAATTGCCCTTTTTTGGACAGTATCCAATAGCCTCAGGATATGTTTAGGTGCCGCGCTCCAAATATGGGAACAGTATTCCAGGACAAGTCGGATCTGTGCCTTATAGATCATAAGCAGCTGAGTGGGGGTGAAATAGCTCTTGGCACGAAACAAGAAACCAAGTTTTTGGGATGCACTTTTGGCAATGGACCTCACGTGATTTTCCCAGGAGAGGTTATTGCTGATAGTAATACCAAGCATCGATATGGATGACTTCAGTGGTATGGTTACTCCTGACAAAGTTATGTTAGGCACAGTGAGATCGGCTTTTCTAGAGAAAAGACATGCTTGTGTTTTGTTTGCATTGAATTCTACCAAGTTGTTAGATCCCCACTCGAGAATTGTTGCTAAGTCCATATTCATATTATTAACATTTCTTCCTCGTTCATTTCTGGTTTCACGGGCTGATATAGGGGCCCTGGAAGAGAAAGCGGTATGGAGGGTACTATCATCGGCAAAGCTGTGTACTGGACATGAAGTTGCTTTCAACAGGTCGTTGATGTGAAGTAGGAATAGTGTTGGTGCGAGAATAGATCCTTGCGGAACACCAGCATTTATGAGTAGAGTGTCAGATGAAACTCCATCGACCACTACATGGAGAGACCTGTTTGAGAGAAAACTAGCAAGCAGAGAACAAAGCTGAGGGGGCAAGCCATAAGACGGAAGCTTGGCGAGGAGTCCCTGGTGCCAAACTCGATCGAACGCCTTGGAGATATCTAATGCCACAGCTGAAGTTTCTCCATACTTTTCAATAGATAGCTGCCATATATGTGAGACGTAAGCGAGCAGGTTCACCAGTTGATCTCTGATGGCGGAAGCCATATTGCCTATCGTTGACAATTCCTGAGTCTTCCAGATATTCCATGAGCTCGGTGTTGATGGCTTTTTCCATGACCTTTTTTATTACAACAATTAACTTGAATCTCATTACAATGTCAAATATGTAAACTAGTCAATAACATTTGCGTTTGTTGTTATGTTCTTTGATTGTGTTTTCAGTAATTTTTTCCAGGATCCAACCATACTTACGTATCATGGGAATATTGATAGTCCAATATAATCAATTTGTAAGTAAATATGACAACCATTCAGGAAGATACTCCAAATTTGAAAGAAAATTGCAAATGTATTCAGTATACAGCGAAATCCTGTTTTCCCCTAGATGTCGCCCACTTCGTGGTAATCCTGAATAGTAAGTGACATTTGGAATAAATTAAATATGAATTGTTATCATTCGATAAATGTATGAAAATCTAAACTTGATTTGATCCCAAACTAAACCATTATTCGTATATTCTTGTAAGTGGATTGTATCTGGTTTGAATTTACTATCATTTTGTTTGCGATTAAAAGAAAGAAAGTATGAAAGTCATCATGTTTGTACCTACCGCAAGAATAACTATTGACAATTTGTATCTAAAAAAATAAATATTCCTAGCTTTTCTGCGGCAAAATGTTATCGGTTCACAGTTTTTATAGTATTTATAAACACCAGTTTATGTTGAATTATGTTTTATGAATAAATAAAATTCAGTTCGTAAAGTGTTGACATGACGACATTTTACGGACAAGTCCGTAAAAGTAGCATTTTATGGTTTTTTCAATCCCCGAAGGTGTCTGGTAAATTAATGATATTAGATGTCCCCACAGGAAAATATTCAAACTGTTAAGGTCTGGTGACCTAGGGGCCATGGTTGTGGCCCTTCCCGACCTTTCCAACGGTTGCCGAAAGTTTGATCTAAAAATTCTCGCGCTTGGATGCTAAAATGTGATGGGGCACCGTCATGCATAAACCACATTCATTTCATTTCGTAATCTAAGCGGCACATCTTCCAGTAAAATAGTCAAATATTCTTGAAGAAATTGACGATATCTCCCTCCGTTTAATCTTCCGGGAATAAAGAATGGATCTATAGAATAATCTCCAAGGATTCCTGCCCACAGGTTAAGACAGAACTGTTCCTGGAAATGTGATTCCTGTATCGCATGGGGATTTTCCTCTGACCTCAAATGATTATTGTGAAAATTGCGTATAGCGTTGGGAGAGAAATTTGCTTCGTCGGTAAACAGGATTTGATTTTCAAATAGAGGATTTTGAATAACATTGGAGAAACCAACGACAAGTTGATACGTAACGGATTGTCACGAAGGCCTAGTGCCTGAACTCTTTGAATATGGTAGGGATATAACAAATTATCAATTAAAATTTTCGATACCAGAACATGAGAAATGTTTAACTCGACCAAATCGAAATAACATTATTGTCACCATTTCCTTCCACTATGTATTGTAGAACTGACATACGTATGTAAATAGACGAAACTTCACGCCGATCGAAGGAATTGCACAAGCAATATCTGTTAAGCACCGAACTTGTAAGAAGTTCCTTCATCCGAAAACCTCAATTTCATGCTTCAAAGTGTACTCATCTTTCTCTGTATAAGCACGACTTCCTTTCGAATTTCTATGACAACATGATCATAACTATAAACTCTGGAAACTATAAACACATCCAAGTGTCGGTGAACAATATGGCTTTTTTCCGGAATCCAATGCCTCGCGCGGAAGAATTTCTGGCAGCTGTACCAACGGAATAAATCGAGAAATATAGCAATTGTTTGTTGACATTCGACATATTACATGCATTAGAGAAATTGATCGTTGGTTCTCCGTCCCAACAAACTTAAAATTGGTTATTGATGAGACGAAGTTTCTGCCGGCCGGAATTGGAGCGTTGCTGTTTTTTCGACTAGTCGTGTTCGAAAACTTCCCCCCTTCCCGTCTGCGAATGTGGCACAGTAGCGGCGTATCGATAACAATAACAATATATTATTTTTATGGAGGTATATGTAGGGCATTTTCGCCTGGCCACATGAGTGAGTCCAAATTTCGGATTAGTCGATATCGATACTGCAGTCAATAAAGGCGCTTTGGTTATGGTGGTGGAAAAACCACTAAACCGTGATGATAATTATAATTTGTTCTGGCTTCGTGTATGGGCTACTAAAATTACTTTTGGGAGTTTCTTTATTTCTATTCATCAAGAATAGCAAAGTGGTATCCCAATCAACTCACAAACAACGTTATTAGTTTAGTCGAGAAGTGAGTTTCTTGCGGAAAATAAATCCAAGTGTCCAAAAAATATGAGCAAAAGCTCATTCGATTCGGGTTGCATTTCTGAGAAAGATATTTTTTTGTTTTTTTCTGCTGACGAAAATTGCAATTGTTATTAACAAAAACAATAACAAATAAATGGATTAAGTTTTTTGGGAATAACTATGAGCTATAGCGAAGATCAAAAAAAATTCTCGTAGAAGAGTAAATTTCCAATACAAAAAGTCCCGGAACCCGGAACTCTATCTTCATTCGCGACTGCTACGGTTTTTAACACTTGAAAGAACAAGGTCACGTTGGAAAAAAAAAGTAAGTTTACATTTCAACGAGTTAGGCATTTGTTAATTAGTCCTTATTTTTCGAACCTCGGCTTTCATAAAAACGGCATACATGTTTGAATAATAGCTCTAAAAATCTTTCGTTCCTTGGATATAGATATATATATATATATATATATATATATATATATATATATATATATATTTATATATATATATATATATATATATATATTGTTTTGTAAAGAAATGTTTATAAATTAATGAAACTGGTAATTCATTATTATTATTAGGTATTTGAATTACCGTGGTTCATGCTATGTTTGTTTTACAATTTTTCTATACTTTTTACTGTTCTAGAATCTTATACCATGTTCTAGTCAACGCATATGTATCAAAAAGTCAGTACCGAAGTATATCTGTTGTCATAAGTATGTTACCAACAATACGTTCAATTTGCACAAACAATAGAAAGATTATGGAAATTTAAATTCATAAAAAAACATTGGATCTCAAGTAGATGAAATGGTATACAAGTTAAAAATAGGAAAACCCAAAAAAAAAAAATGTCAAATATGAATTTTATCCAAATTTGTACATATAATATAAGATCTAGAACTATATATTGTAGATAAAATCATTAGAATAAGTTAGAATAACAGAAAGTCAGACAGAAAGTGGGAATAAACTTTAAAATTTGTGAAAATAAACAAAATGTGTGTGTTACCTAGAGGAAATAAAACAAGCTTGGGAAGATGAAAAATTCATGCAGATAACGAAACCACGTACCATTTTTGAAAGAAAAATTATAATAAAATACCAGAGAAAAAACAAGCAAAACTATCCTCATACGTTATACAACAAATTCAGATACGAATGGGAAAATAAACAAACAAGAAAAAACCACTCACCCCATTAAGATAACAAAAATCCAGTCCATGCCATTGCCAGGAACAACAAGGGGGCTTTTTGCAGTGTAGCTGTATTTTTCCAGTGAGCACGAACACTTCTAATAGTTAGGAGAACACCAAAAAGGGAAGAATAGCAGGTATTTCAAAAACAGAACTAAATGAAGTGCATCATATCGGGTCCAGACCCTCATATTGGTTATCTGATCATTTGTGTCCATTCATTTAAACATTAAATTTTTTTTTCTGTGACACACTCTTCATAACACTGAAACGTGTATTTACCAAGTATTTATCACACATTAACAAGTTTTAACATTCCATATCACTGTTCTGAGTTAGATAAGATATCGCAGAGTAGATCAAGTTCAAGGATTGATTTCAATAAAAACAACTATTTGACAATTTTTCTGCATTCCAAATTTATCTATTGAGCACCTAATCATATTCTTCCCACAAAATAGCAAATTTGACATCAAGCAGCGCGCCAAGTTGGCATTTCTGAATCCTGCCATGAGAATAGAGATGACTCATACTCCATAGGCGTACCGACTGAGCTGGGATAAGGTGAAAAGAGTGTTGAAAAAGGGTAAGACAACATAGCCGGGGTTTCATTACTGTTATGATAGGTAAAATATTTTTTTTTATTATCAAATGAAAAAAGGAAATTACTGAAGCAAATTCACTATAACAAGTATTTTATGAAGACTAGTTGTTATTAAAAAATTAAAATAAGTAACAATAACAATCAATATGATACTAACGATTACCCAATAACAAATACAAATATAAATATAATTAAGAGCCTATCACAACAATATATATATATATATATATATATATATATATATATATATATATATATATATATGTATATATATATATATATATATTCAACAAGATCACGTTATAAAAATTTTCAAAAGTTGTTTATTATAATTTTTAAAAGTTAACAAAAAATGAAAAATAAAATTGTAATGTTTTGCTATTGCTGTTTTTGCATCAAATGAAGGTATTTAATGAGATTCTAAAAAAAAATTTTTGGACATTTCTTTATAAAGTGTTTTTAAACAAATTGATTAAATTAATATTTTTAATTTTTCTTTGTCATTTTGTTCTACAAAAAAATATGTGTCTTGGGATATGTTTTTTATTGTTTATGTTAATTTGTTTTTATTTCCGTTATTCAAATAATTAGTTGAGCCATTCTTTTTCTTTAAAAATCATAATTTCTCAATAGAAAAACAAAATTTTCATGTTTTTTCATAGGAACTTCAATTGTTCATCAAGTTCACAATCTGTTATGAACAGATTTCAAATCTCATCTAGATTGCTTCATTAGTTTTCATGTTAGAAGCAAAAAAAGAAAAAAAAATTTTGCATTTAAATGTCCATAACAAATTTAGCAATGACACTTGCGAGTAGAAAACATAACAAGATATAACTACGGACCGTCTTTCGTATGATGGCACAGTCGGTTTCCTGGTAGTATTTTTGTCACAGAATTAATAGAGCAGAAAATATCTATTGGTCTATAAAGGGGCTGTTGGTTCTGAGACACTGGCACTGAAATATCTGGATAAACTGCGTCACTTCTCTGAACCTCAAGAAAACTCAATCATTCATGATAGTTCAAAAATTCTAGTATTAAATCTAGTTCCGTACTCGTTGGATATACAGTGCGAGTTTCTAACTTGAAATAAATTCAGGAACTCAAAGACAGTTGTTTTGTTAGAAATATGCCCAGACAGGTCAATTTTTATTTAAAATTGCACTCGTTTTTATGTGAGAAAATGTTATACAGCATGACTCAAATTTGAGTTATGACGTCATCGACAATTTTTTTAAATAACAATAATTTTTTTATGACTATTCTATAGTAAGTTACACATGCGTACCAAATATCGAATTTTTATTCCCTGTTGTTTGACAGATATGTAACAAACATCAAGTAATGAAGGAATCAGACTCAATGAAATAATTTAGGCACTTCAAAGAAATGGACAGTGACGGGCCCATGGGGTGGAGGAGTGGGTAAGAAGGTGTGGGGATGCCCCATCTCCCAACAGTTGGTGAGTTGGGAGATCGGTCATCACAAGTTGGCAAGTTGGGAGTTGACAATGGGACTCTAAGGACGGATTGCACACCACATGAACAAGGTGTCGTTCACAAAAAGTGGGGTGTGACCTTTTTTTTAGTTTTCTTTTAGTTGTTTAGTCACGAAGTAGGGAGAAAATCCATATTCTCCCCGCAATGATTTGCTTTCGGTACGTCCCTGATTATTGTCAAGAGGTATGTATTTTTTGTCAAACTGGGTTGATGTTGACGAGAATATTTACCAAGGTTATTAGTTTGTCGTTTTGTGAGAAACGAGGTTTTTTGAAAAATCTTACAAAATGCCGCACTTAACTGAAACCCACAAGATTGAAATTTTAATGATGATTGGCTACGGAGATAGGACAAGAACATAAAATGAAGGTATTCGTTTATTCAGAGAGAAGTATCCTGATTGACCACCCTTATCGCAGAGTACCATAAGCAAGACTGAAGAACAGTTTCGGGAAAAAAACAGTTTCGGGAAAATGGGCATTTGAGAAAAACGAAGGATCGTCAGAGTGCCCTCAATGAAGATGTCGAAATGAATGAACTCCTCTCTGTTGAAGAAAATCATCATGTTCCCACTAGGCAGATATCTAGGGAACTCAAAATAAGCCAGTCTCCAGGAATGAAAATTCTGAGAAACCATAAATTTCATCCTTATAAAATGACAATCCTCCAGGAACCGAGGAAGATGATCCGGATGGATTAATCCAAGTCTGCGAAAAAATGATCGATATACTAGACAGAAATGTTGTTAAACGTCTTGTTTTCTGACGAATCAACGTTTACGTTAAATGGTAAGGTAAATCGTCAAAATTGTCGTTATTGGGCAGACAACAACCCACACTGGATGAGGGAAGGTCACACTCAATATACAGCAAAAGTTAATGTTTGGACAGCGATTGTTGGTAATCGAGTATATATTTAGAATTCTTGCGGGAAGAACTAGTTCCGACTTTGGCTAATCTATTTCCTAATACGGATGAAGCCGATGTCCCGAATAGAAACATCTGATTTCAACAAAACGGTGCGCCTCCCCATTTAGGAAGACCTCTTCGTGCATATCTGGATGATGTATTTCCAGGCAGATGGATTGGTAGAAGAGGAGCTGTTGAATGCCCTCCCAGGTCTCCGGATTTAACAGCCATGGACTATTTCTTATAGGGGTACTTGAAAATCAAGGTTTTTAACACCAAACCGAGAAACAATGAGCAGTTACAAGAACGAATACGACAGGAGTGTAGACTAATTTCCGCCCAAGTAATTAGAAATGTTCAAAACGGAATCAAATTCCGTTTTGGAAATTGTCAGTTTGTTGATGGACAACATTTTGAGCATTCATTGAAGAAACATATTTGAGTTGATATCATATTGATCAGGTGAATCTCATTTTCGAATTAGTTGATGTTTGTTACATATCTGTCAAACGACAGGGAAGAAAAACTTGATATTTTGTGCGCAAGTGTAACTTACTATACCCTTCAAGGATAGTAATAAAAAAATGAGGAATGCCATTTAAAAAAATAGTCGATGATGTCATGTCTCAAATTTGAGACACGCTCTATAACATTTTCTTCAATAGAAACGAGCGCAATTCAAAATAAAAATCGACCTGTCCAAGTATATTTCCAACGAAACAACTGTCTTTGAGTTACTGAATTTATTCCGAATTAGAAACTCGCACTGTATAAAAGTTATGAGTAGTACGATATATCAAAAAAATTCATTAATACTTCCTTCCAATCAAATGCTGAGTTTTCAAATTATCATCTAGTGCCTCAAATCATGTTCCGAAAGCGTATAAACTCGTGAGATTTCCCACTTCAATTTCTTGAGTGCATGCATATTGGATCCAGTTTTACCATCAGGTTTAAATCATTAGCCATGATGTATTCCGTAGCAAATACGACTCGAGGAGATGTATGCTTGCATTCGGATTCGGGCGTTCGCGTTTGTCTTCCTTGAATTTGGGTTATCCAGGGAATAAAAAGGAGTGTTTTCATACATCCCTGCAAACTTTATGAGATGGTGAAAAAAAAATCATAGTTTTATTTCATCGGATGAAAAAGTGGATTTGAAGTTTTAAATTCTGGAGAACTGATTGAACTCATTAAGTTTTCCATTATGTGAGGTCCATAATGCCCAAGGTTAGAAATACAAATTATTTTGATGTTTTTGCTGTATTTATTACCAAAATAACTAGTTAAGCTTAAAAAAATTAGAAATTTTTATTTTTTGCGCCACAAAATGTTGCGTATACGCGAAATTGGGATTTTCGCGAAACAAAAATATTTAGGTATTGTGGAATCGCATAAAACAGTCTGAGTAAATATACACCTCACACTTAGCACACATATATACAGAGTCTTTCATAATTGAATGCTGTTCCTAAAGTGCGATAATCCTTGGATGATTTTAAGAAAAATACTTTATATGAACATGGGTCCGCAACCGCTGTATTTCTGACATACAGGATGTTGAAATTTAACAAAAAAATCAGTTCTTCCCCAATATCTCTGAAACCGCATTGGCCTTTTTTTCCATTTTGGTACATGCAAAGTACGGATAAAAATACATTTTTCCATGATATCTTTGAAATATCTGACTTAGAAAGTTTAGAAAACCGACCTGATAATATATACACGCCCAATAGTGCTCCACCGACCCCCACCCTGAAAACCACATCTGACATCAACCAAGCTCATGGATCTCAGAATCGAACAAATACCACAGAAATAAACTCTAACCAGAAAAACAAACTAGTTCGAAAGTGAAGTATAAACCTAGGTTGAGATCAGTGAAACAAACCTTATTCTGTTCTATTCCCCTCTCACACTAACACAGATGAACATTTGCATCGATAATATGCCATTAAAAAAACAAACTAGTCCGAGAGAGAAATATAAACCTATATTAAGATCAGTGAAACAAATCTAGTTCCTAGTTCCAAATCGTTTCAAAAGAAAATAAAAAATCTCAGCCTCAAAAATGAATCAATATCTGAGAGAATTCCAAACACGGTCAATAAAAACAGAAGTTCTAATTAATTGTACTGAATCTAATCAAATTTTTAATATTAATAATAATTCTCCCAATTTCAGATTGTTGC
Source organism: Gonioctena quinquepunctata (assembly GCA_018342105.1). NCBI lineage: Eukaryota > Metazoa > Arthropoda > Insecta > Coleoptera > Chrysomelidae > Gonioctena > Gonioctena quinquepunctata. The sequence goes on from JAFIRS010000170.1 coordinate 421,645, forward strand.
ACAATAATATACGTAGCTTGAAAAAAATATTGATGAACTCAGGTGTTATACACGTCAACTTTCTCATGAATTAGACTGCATTATCCTCACTGAAACCTGGAAGATGCCTGATATAGATGCGTGCCAAAATTCAGGATAATGTCATGCCCTACTTTGGGACACCCTATGAAACCCTGGCCCCCTAACTGTTTAGGGTGCCCACTAATTATCTTGGCTTGCGAGAGGTTGAAACATTTTAATTCTGTGATTTCGACAACCCTGGTATAGTGAATTAAAAAAAGGAAGATAAAACTATTATGGTTTATTAAAAATTATAGAAGAGCAAAAAATAACATGATGGTGAATACCCAAATAGTGAAGTGAACAATGACCATAACAAGTAAATAAAAGTGACACTTACATTATAACAAAAACCAAGGGAAGGAGATGTGTCACCGTGGACCAGCAGCATAAAACCAAAGAGAGCCCGATTAAAAACAAACACTTTCATTTATAGGAAATATATCGCTGACTTGCAGAATCAGCGTTCTTGCTATTGATGAATGCAATACCGGACTAAAACCCAATTCCTAGTTAATGACTGGCGTTGAACTTTGAATTTGCAGAAAATACTGTATTTCAATAAATGTTAAACTAGATGATGAATTACTGTAAAATATATGAACTACGGATTTTTCCACTTTGGGTTCAATTATGTTTGAATTTTATTTTCAAGTCTGGTAAATTAATTCAGAATTTTGAAAAAGAAATGATTGCTATATTTATATCGGATAATATTTTTCATACTTGACAATATGACCTCATTCACAATAACGGAACTCTCAACCAGAATGATGGTACTGCTTGCTACAATAAGTCAGACATCTCACATACCTACGAAATAATTGAACTTGGATGTAACAAGTTCTTGTCCCTGAAATTAAAATATGCCAATAATAGGATTAATATAATTGCTGCATATAGATCACCTTCTACCTGCACGAAGGAATTTTTAACAAACTTACAAATGCTCTTTGTCAATAACAAAGATAATTCAGATCACACAATATTCGTTGGTGACATTGATATAGATATAGCAAAGAACGATACTCTCTCAATTGAGTATTCTTACGTTCTGCTTGGTCAACGGTTTATATCAGCAATAAACGATTACACAAGATGCTCTAATTATAGTGAAACGTGCATAGACCATATATTTGTAAAAACAAACCACGATATTGAGCTTATTTTAACAATCATTGTCAAGAAGAATCTGACTGACCATTACTCTCTGCTTCTACAAATTTTTTCGAACTACTCAATTACGAAAATCAATTACAACCAACTACAAAATCGATTTACTAACATTTCATGGGACCATGTTCTAGAGATCGAAGATGCCGAATCAGCAACCAAATTATTTATCTCTATCACTTACAATGAAATACAATAGAATTCATATACATACAAAACGAAAAAGAAAACAAGGAAGGAATGGATGACTTCAGAAATTAGTGAAATTATCAAAGAGCGAGATAAAATGCGACAAAATCTCCTTGGAAACCCGAATAATGAAAGACATAAAGAACTATATAGGTTATCCCGGAATAGAATTACGGCCTTGATAAAACGCACTAAAACAGCCTCCTTCAGAAATAAAATCAAGCAAGCCCAAAATAACCACAAAAAATTTTCAAAGAACTCTGAAAACTATAGCAGACAGAACATCGATCCCACTTGCACATATCTTTGATAAAAGCATGCAACAGGGTATATTCCCAACACCTTTCGAAAGAACCATTGTACTTCCGTTACTCAAAAATGGCAACTGTGAAGACATAGTTAACTACAGACCTATCTCCACCATTACAAATTTCTCAAAAATGTTCGAAAAATTACTGAAATTTCGCCTTTGTAAATTTCTGGACAAACATAGGGTTATATCCTGTAACCACTTCGGCTTTAGAGAAGGTGTGTCTACCCAGGATGCTATTCTGCAACTTACCACTCAAATGTACTCCGCCCTAGATAATGGTCAACCATCCCTTTGTGTATTCATAGATCTGTCAAAAGCTTTTGACACCATGAGCCATAAATTGCTCTTGGAATCACCAGAAAACGTAGGCGTAAGAGACATATGCTTGGATATCTTCAAAAGCTACCTCTCTGATATATCTCAGTCTGTTAAAGTTGATGATAAGCTGAGCATAGAACAGAGAATAGAATATGGCGTACCACAAGGCACAGTCGTTGGTCCAATTTTATTTAATGTATACATCAATAGCTTGTTTGACATTCGCAGCTGTGGTGAGATAACCACATATGCGGATGACACAGCTTTATTTTATAGCGACAACGACTGGATAACATTGAAATCCACAGCCGAAAATGACTTGAAAAGCATAAGGCCGTGGTTCAATAGCAGACTTCTCACCATCAATGCCAAAAAAATCATTTTTCCTTCCAATATCCTCGAATAAACCTACCTTACCGACCTATAATACGCTTCATGTCTCAGATGACTTCATTATTGAGTCAACTAACAAATTCAAATATATTGGTGTAATCTTAGATAATCACCTCAAATCGATCTTCCACATCAAATATGTAAACAAAAACTACAATTTCTGATATATAAATTTTACAATCTGAGGAATATACTGAATAACAGTGAACTGAAGATGATATATTACGCACTAGCTCAATCTCACATTTCGTATGGAATTATTATCTGGGACGCTGCTGGTAAAACTTCAATTACCTGTCTCATAATAGTTCAGGAAAAAACCATAAAATTACTATTAAGCAGAGACAGATCTTACCCCTCAAACAGACAATTATTTCCACTTTCTAGTGATATACAACAACACAAACTCCGAACAGAATTGAAAATAATTCATCACACCCACAATTCTCGCAATAGGAATTCTAACTACCCACCACCAAAGATCAATAAAACAATTGGCCAAAGAAACTTCTCGTTCCTGGTCCTAAACTGTACAGACTCTCACCGTCATTTATACGCGAAATCACAATTGTTCATCGTTACAAGAAAGAAGTAAAAAGCTATATACTCACACTACCTCGAAAAACTACCCATCAAATGATAGACAACCCATGTACACAATAATAAGAATTAGGTTCTAGTTATATTGCCTACCTGAGCATGATGCTTTTTAAAATCTTATAAGTACTTCATAATAACCTTACACTGACAATCACGTGCTATGTTCAATCCAAGTTCATACTTACTATTGACCTCTAAAGATCTCCGTAGGCCACATTACAATTCGACAATCATCGTAATTACATTCAAGTTTTAACTTGAAAGTAATTGCATGATTGCAACTGTGTTATATTCTACTTCTGTGTTATATTCTACTTCTGTGTTCTACAGATACATGGTTGGTTGGTTGGTTGGTTTGAGACTGACGAGCCAGAGACAGGGTTGGCACTTAGCTTCCCTTGACACTGCGACCAGCTAGGGTCTATTGTATCACTCTGTCGTCAGTGGTTCCTCATTCAAACAGGTTTGTGCCTTTAATTAGGTTAAGAAGTCTGTTGATAAGGTTCTTCGGATTCATGCCTGTTTCCGGGCTGATCTCTCCAAAGGTTCTGTGTCGCCTACTACTTAGGGCGTCACAGTCGAAGATGATATGAGAGGCTGTTTCCTCCTCTTCATCACACAGCCTACACTCCACGGTTTCCCTGCGTACTCCCATGGTGTTTAGGTGTTTTCTTAGGCCGCAGTATCCAGTCAACAGACCTATTATTATACGAGCCTTCGTTCTGTTCAGGTTCAGAAGGTCAGCCGTCAGGGTCCGGTTTGGATGCCCTACCATGACTTTGCTGTGTATTTGCCCGACAGTTTGATCCCAATATTGTTGGTGTCTTCTTTTATCCACTCGGCGATCAGGGTCCTGCATCGGTTTTTGCTAATCCCGTGTGCAGGTTCTGGCCCTGTGAATAGCGTTTCAGATGCTTGTCTAGCTAGCTGGTCCGCTTTGACGTTGCCTTCAATGCCTCTATGACCTGGCACCCACATCAAGGTGACCTTGTTGTGTTTTGCCAGCTCGATGAGGTTCTGGAGGCAGTCCCAGACCAGTTTGGACTTTATCTGTGTAGAGTTGAGTGCTTTGATAGCACTTTGACAGTCAGATAGAATGTAGATGTGTTTTTTCCTATAACCACTTTCTAGATTCTTCTGAATGCATACCATGATAGCATGTGTTTCAGCTTGGAATATCGTGGAGTATTTACCAAGATGGTATTATGTAATCCCTTCTTGGCCTTACCCCATGTATTCCTGCTCCCGTTCCTTCAACTGTCCTTTGAACCGTCTGTATACCAGACTATGTACGCAGTTGATTGTGATTCTATACTCGGGGCCCATCCAGACTCATCAAATCGTGATTCGAATGGTTTTCGAATGAGTATAGGGGTTGCATGTAATCTGAAATCATTTCGAGTTCTTCGATGTTGGTTACATGAGTGATTCTGGTATGTCCAGTTGTTCGGATTCTCCAGTTTTCGTTTGTTTCAGTCTGTATGCACTCATCCTGGCCTCTCCAATGACATGTAAGTCAAGGGGTTCGAGGTTTAGGATGATTTCCATTGCAGCTGTTGGAGTGCTGTTCATTGCACCGTGATGCAGAGACAGGCAAGCCTCTGGATTTTCCCAAGGTTGATTTTTTGCCTGTCTTTGATTTGTTTTTGCCACCATAAGAGTGAGCCATAAGTTATTCTTGGTCTTATTACCGCTGTGTAAAGCCAGTGCATGGCTTTCGGTTTAAGCCCCAGGTTTTTCAAAAGCTCTCCTGCACATCATGAAGGTTATCTTGCTTTTGTTGGTTACATGTTGAAGATGCGGGTTCCAGGTTAGTTTCTTGTCAAGAATCAGCCCTAGATATTTCACCTGCTCTACTACTTATAATGTTTCACCGAATAGTCTAGGAGGTATGAGATCTCCCATGTTTCTTCTCCGGGTGAAGGGAATTAGTGTTGTTTTGTTCGGATTTGCCCTTAGGCTCTCTCTGTTACACCATTCCTCTACTGTCCTCAGTGCATTTTGCATTAGCTCTGAGGTTGTTCGAGTATTCTTTCCCTTGATGAGGAATTGACTCTATCCACCTGCAGGTGGTTTCGTCAATCCCTGTGGGGTACCTCTGGAAATTTCAACCTGCTCTGTTTCCTCGAACATGTTGGCTTGGACCAGTCTATTATGAAGCATTGAGTGTATCCACCTGCAGGTGGTTTCGTCAATGCCTCTTCGAGTGGCCGCAGAGACCATACTTTCAAAGGAGGTGTTGTCAAAGGCTCCTTCGATGTCTAGAAAAGTGCATAGTGCAATTTCTTTGTTTGCTAGAGACTCTTCAAGCCTTGAAACAAGCTGATGAAGTGCTGTCTCGCATGATTTTCCTGTTAGATAGGCATGTTGGTTTTGATGTAAAGGCCGTTCTACAAGAGCGGTTTCCCTTATGTCTCTATCTATCAGTTTTTCTAAGCCTTTCAGAAGAAACGACGATAGGCTTATTGGTCTGTATGCCTTTGCCTGGTCATATGAGTCTCGTCCAGGTTTCGGAATAAAGACCACATTTACAGTTTTCCAGGTTTGAGGTAGCCATCCCAATGCTAGGCTCAGCCTGTACAGTCTGCACAGTTCTGGTGCTAGATATTCAACTCCGCTCTGAAGTAGTATGGGAAATACTCCATCTGGGCCCGGAGACTTGTAAGGCTTGAAGGAGTTTATTGCCCACACTACTTTTGAATGAGTTACCGTTCGTTTAGCCACTTCCCAGTCTGCCCTTTTGGCCCTCAAATGAAGGTTTGCAGGGATTTCATATCTGGGGTTTTGATTTGTGGTGACAGTGGATCCTGGGAAGTGTGTATGGAGCTAGAGTTCCATAGTTTCCTTCCCAGTGTTGGTGTAATTGCCGTTGGGTTTTTTGAGAGTCCCCAACGGATTGATGGGGTCTTTGGAAAGGATGCGGTGGAGTCTTGCTCTTTCTGAGGTTTGTTCTATGTCCTCACAGAACTTCCTCCATGACTTTCTTTGTTCCCCTCTGATTTTTTTGTTGTATTCTGTGAGAGTTTTGGAATAATCCTCCCAGTCACCAGTTTTTTTCGCAAGATTGAATAGTTTGCGCGTTTTGTTTCTAAGATATGTGAGTTCGGTGTTCCACCAGCTCACTGTACCTTTAGTGGTGCTGCGCTTCAAAGGGCAGTTATTATGATATGAAGTTATTATGGCCTCCTGTAACATTAGGGAGGTTTGCTCTATTTCATGAATTGTATTTGAGTTAGGTTTGACATTTTTGAAATTTGTGAGATTTGCCCTGAGCTCCTCCGGTACCCCGGCCAGTTGGTTTTCCTGGGATCCCGACACATAACTGCAGGTTCATTGGCATAGCCAATCTCCACATGTATGTGTCGGTGATCTGAGTTTGGAAGTTCCTCAGATACTGCCCATTTGCCGACGTGCCGAACCACCAAAGAAGAGCCCAAAGTGATGTCAATGATTTCCCGTCTATTACGGGTTACGAAGGTTGGCTCATTGCCTCTATTAAGTACTTCCAGGTTACTGGAGACAATAAATTCAAGCAATGACTCACCTCTTGTGTTCGTGTCGGTGCTCCCCCACACTGTGTTATGGGCGTTTGCATCGGCTCCGATGATAAGCTGGAGTTTGTGGTCCTCACAGTGTTTAACCAAAGCCCTCACTTGTTCTGATGGTGGAGGGCTTGTTGAGTCATAAGGCATGTAGACGGAGGCTAGTACTATTATCCTCTCTACTCCATCCTTGATGTAGGTCGTCTTGATTGCTGTTATGTCCCTGTAACAGAATTCTATCAGATTCAAGACTTTCAAATAATTCCTGGCAATAATGCAGGATCTGGCGTTTCCACAGTTTAGATTATAAATAAGCTTACCCTTGGATGTTCCGAGGCCTGATACTCGCCCTTTGACCAGCCATGGTTCTTGTATTAGGGCCACGTCGGTGTTGCCCTGTGCAAATATTCTGCACAGGGTTGCAGTAGCAGCCTTACTATGCTGCAGGTTGGCTTGAACTGCCCGCAGCATCAGGAATGTTCCTGTTCCGGCTAACTAGCTTGAAGTTTACCTGCGTTAGCCCCAGGAATGCTTTCATTCCCCTGGCTTGCAGGTTCTTCAAGGAGGTCTCGTCGATTTGAAAGACAAGAGTTAGACCCGAGGCCTCCTCTTGTCTCTTGATGACAAGCCATTCTTCAGTATCTATCCCCATGTTCTGGGTTTTGATAAGCTGGAGAATCTTTTGGTTTCCATTTTACCAAATGGCTTTGGAATCCATACCACTACCTTGGAGGTATTCAGGATGTCCTTGGCCAGCCCTACTTTTAGGACAGCCCCTCCCAGGTATCAGTCCGGGATACTCTCAAGTAGCCAGGATTTAGCGGTTTCATCCGAGCATGTCAGGACCAGCACGCCCTTGTGGACGTAGCTGTTCCTGAAGGTCGGACCCTCACCCGGCGCACACTTGAAAATTTCCCCGGTAATTGCTTCCTGCAGGAGAATCCCTTGGTCGTCTGATAACTGGTGATCTGGATAACTCTCCAGAGCAACAGCCATCTTCAGACCTCTTGTGACCTTCCTATAGCTGCCCTGCTCAGTTGGGTTAACTTGGGCAGAGACAGCCACTGGTTGGTCCGGTCTAGGTTTCTTCACCCTTGCAGTGCTCTCCGTGGAAGAGGGTTGACTTCTCTGTGAGCGGTCCCTCTTCTTGTTCGGAGTTTTTGGCTGCCTGCTGCTTCCAGCGATGCTGGAAGTTCGTTCAGTGAAGCCAGTTTTTGCTTCTGGGTGTGGATCGCGTCGGTTGCTTCGGCGTTTCCTGGGTTTAATTTCTTCTTCAGCTGCCTTGGCCTCCGCGATCCGCACCTGTCTTCTTGCAGCTCCTGAGAGCTTTTTACGCGCCAGATGTAAACGATTTACATCTGACGCGACGTGTCTTAGGGCAGGTGTTTCTGGAGGTTTAGCGGAACTGCCGCTGCCTCCAGAGAGTTTCCTGTTTCCTGTTTCCTGGAGTTTTTCAGCAGGTGTTTGACCATCTGCTGATCCCTCCTCGGTTTCGTTTGCGGTTTCTGGTGTCGAGTGCGATTCGACTGGAATCTCCTCGACTTCCATACCCGCTAGCGGTGTTGGGTTTTCTTCAACTGGAAGTTCCCCAGGGTTGTTTTTCGTTTTGGTTTCCATTTTTGTTCCCACGAGTGTGGGGGAAAGGGTCGTCCACACCTGCGGTGCCCCCTGCGCAGGTGTAAGGCAAATTACTCTGGGGGGTCGCCATGTATCCCAGAGGCTCCGTTTGTGATACCTGACTGGCTCAGGTATCATCCATCCCTCGGCACGGGTCGCTTGACGCCTTGGATTAAGCCATGTTGTGGTGGCATTTGGTTTGAGATTGACTTAGAGATCCGCAGGCTTTGACCATTTCTGGTCATTCCCACTGGATTTTCCTTATCAACCCCGTTATCCAGCGATACCACTTGGAGGTAGCCACCTAAGTTTCCGCAACCCATCTTCATCTCTCGTAGGAGGTGAACATGTGTTGACGCAAACTACTCGCCAAGATACAGATACATACTATCTCTTAATGCTAATGATAATATTCCTCTAACATCCCTCTCATCCTACTCTGAACCACCACATCTGCCCCATGACTATTATCTTATTAACTTTTCCACTCATGAACTGTTTTTGTATAATTACTGTACTTCCTTATCTAATGTAAATAAATTTCCCAAAATCTTGTCCCGCACTCTTAAGTCGACACTCATAAAATTCAAGAGTGTACTTATTATATAATATATATCAGTCTCAATTGTTTTATTGCTCTTGAAACATATGAGAATGTATTTCAAAGTGTATTCTATTATATAAACTCTACCAGACCCTACTGTATGAGATATATTCAAATGTATTAATTTAATTTAATTCAGGTTCAACCCGCACAAGTATTCTTAAATTATTTTTGGGTATCTCATTCATTGTACAATCTCTCTATGTATTACTATGAAAATTGTCTTCTGTACAATAAAATTACTATTAGTACTAAATTACTATTACTAATAGGTTGAATAAACTTCCCGAAATGCCTTTTTATAGAGTTTTTTTTCGATAGAATGCTGTCAATTGAACTTGAGTAGTATCCGTTATTGACTGCAATTTGATTGAGGTAGTTCCCCCACGAGACAGTTGAATCAGGAAATGATTAAAATTTGGTATACGTATTGTTTAACTTGCGAATAACACCTCTATAAAATTATAACAAGTTTCACTATCACAAACCCGAGATATATATAATTGAAGTTGACTCAATCAACACGTAACATATGGACCATGCATAGGCAAACAGCACATTATTAATTCTACCGTAAGTACTATAGATAATAGTTTGAAAAAACTGAAAAACACGCTTTTATAGAAAATCAGACCAAAAAATTAGAAAATAAGAATTTTTTTTCATTTAAAAAAAAGCGTGGGGTGCATGGTATTGCCTTGGCCAACAATTATACAAATAATAATGATAATAAGCTTTATCTACGTAAGTTAGATTAAATATACAAAAATATGTGCTAAAAAATATCGTGAGTACAGAAAGAAGAGTGATAAGTGCTGAAGCACTTGTTTCACAATTATTCAAACAATAAAAAAATGGTATAAAACTAATATCTGAGCAGAAGTATGAAATTTTCATATAATGAATGATAGTAATATGTAAAAGTAAATAAAACAAAACATACAAAACAATCAGTCACACACCTATACACGCATATACATATAATAAAGTTAAAATGTTCATTATGATTCAGAATAAAATTATAAAAAAGCAGAAATGTGAGCTGGGTACAGTACATATATAAAATGGGTAAAAGTCAGAAATAAACATGAAAGTAAACAATAGAAACTTGAGATCAATGAATCTACGACCAAGAAAACCCTCAGATACTAATTTTGAAGCGAATCGGACCATAATCATAAAACTCGTTCACCATTTTGGAGCCGCCATTTCGAATTTTCCAATTTTCACAAAAGAATCATAATATTCGACACCGAACACCCCCAAATACCACTTTTGAATAGAATCAGACCATAATCACAAAACTCGTCCACCATTTTACCGCCTATTCTCAATTTTGAGAAAAAAATCATAATCTCCGACCACGAAAACCCTCAGATACCGATTTTGAATCGAATAAGATCATAATCACAAAACTCGGCTGCCATTTTAAAACCGCCATCTTGAATTCCTCAATTTTCACAGAAGAATCATATTATTCGACCCCAAAAACCCCCACATACCAATTTTGAATAGAATCAGACTATAATCACAAAACTCGTCCACCATTGGAGCCGTCATCTTGAATTTTTCAATTTTGACAAAAGAATCATAATCATCGACCACAAAAACCCTCAGATACCAATTTTGAACGAATCGGACCAAAATCACAAAACTAGTACGCTATATTGGAGCCGCCATTTTGTTTTTTTTTTCACATAAAAATTTTTCAATGCATTGTCAATGGAATTATGTACACCTGCCAAATTTCAAATCATTCGGACGTCTGGAAGTGGATCAAAATCGCGCCCAAAGGAGTCGGTTACAAACAAACAAACAAACATACAAGTGAAGCTAGTAAAAATCAAGAAGTTTATGAAAAACGAGGAAGAGCTATAACAGGATATCACAGATATTGTGAAAAAAGATCAAAGTGATTGACCATCTAGTTTGACAGATATAATCTCGAGAAGTACTAAGGTTTAGGCTGCATACGATATCTTTTGCAAGCGAACGAGCGAATGGTGGGGAACGGAACGGAGAGACGGCAACAGTGTACGCACGGCCAGCGCCTGGCCGTGCGTACAGTACAGTTTGAACAGCTCACATATCGGTTTCGTACATAGACCTTATAACTGATGGACTGGCCGTCACGTGACTTCAACACACAGTTCGTGGCGGACTATATATGAGAGAGAGACGTTGTGAAGGATAGAAATATGACAAGGCAGAAGATACAAATTGGCTATGGCATTACATTGGAAAAACCTATTTCTTGTTATTTTCTCAAGGGAAATATTGACTACTTTGAATGAGATGAGTTTCGAAAAAGTTCAAGGAATCACAGTGAGGAACTTTATGCAACATATTTTCATGAAACAAAAGAATTCCATTGAGCCTCCATCTGAATAAAAATAATTTTTATATCTCTTCTAAAGTTTTCAGAAAGTTTAGGAATGAAAAAAATTATTGATTATTAAATTTATATTCGATATCATGAAGTAAGAAGTGCAATTGAACTAAATTGGGAACTCCGGCGTATTCAAAATTTGTTATCAGTAATACCTACCTACATAAAAAACGTTTATGTACCTAATCTATAAAATTTCGTGTCTGTAGAAAAAATGGCCCAATTATTTTTGGGAAATACTGAGGAAAATAGTACGTGTTATTGGGAATGTGATATTTTTTCTATCGAGCGTGACGGAGGTCGACGGACAATCCGTAGGGAAGTCTATAATTCCAGCCTGGCGCTGTAAAAAAAATATATTTGCTCCGGCGGAGTAAAAGTATGCCGTTAGTCCAACGGAGTAGAAATTCCATGTATATTTAAAACGTTTGAAGAAAACATTCTTCGATTTAAAAACATATGTTTCTGCGTTTGTTCTCGGAAAAAAAGGAAAATTTTGTGAATCAAATAAATCACATTATACTTTCATAAATATTATTAACCAACATTAGTTTAAGCAATTGCTCGGGAAAAACATCAAATTCTACCTCCGAATCAAAGAAGATCCTACCGACCCACCTATGATACTAATAATATAATAAATCAATTAACTTCAGCTACGATATAAATAGAGGCACAAAAATAAAACAAAGTTATATAAACAAGAGGAGTCACGTAAAATGTTACCAGTTTGTGCGTGACTGAGACATTAAATTAAAATTTTCTCATAAGTTCGGAAACCTGTGAAAATGTGTTAAAAAAATCCACAAATAACTACTTACACTCCATGCTTACTCACCTATGAAATTTCACATCCAGCCCTTTTTTGTATCTAACTACACAATTGTAGGCTGCACACGAAGAAGGCATATATATTTAAGAATGTTTATTACTTGTCAAACAGTTCAGAAACACTGGATAAATTGATAAAAAACTTTCAAACACCACACGAAAACATATATAAACAATATACGAAACCAATGTTATGCCTGAACTCATTCTGTCCTTTTTCACAGGTTCTGATATCAATGGTCTCTTTCTCACAACCAGTCCATATTATTATAATGTCTATGGTTTCGTACTTGCAAAAATTGGCGAAACACTCCAAAGACTCAACTTCAGCACGTGAATATCGGTAGGTGTATATAACAGCTGACGCGCAACGTTGCCACAATCGTCGTTCTAACACGCACACATAACAATGCGTCGTCTGTATAGGCAACCCTTTCTGTGTGTTGAGGCATAGCCCGGATAGTTCCGTCAAAAAGTTTACTCGCAATGTCAGATCAAAAATACTTTGAGAATAAATTTCACGAAAGCAAATGATATTCGTACTATATCTACTGGCACTGAGTACGTATATATGAGCTTTACAAAGTTAATGATTACGATCCGAACGAATTATCTAATTCTAATAATTTCCTAATTCAACTGTCTCGTGGGGGAACCACCTCAATTATATTCAATTCGTTATTAACATTTTCTCCTGACAGACGGACCTTCACTAGTTTACTACTACTATTATATGCGGCTACTTTTGTTGCTAGAGGTGGAAGTATTGTAATATATGTTTTTTGTTTATTTTCGTTATGGTTAAATCCTAGTGGTTTATCGAATAATTAATCTCAATTTCTTTTTTTAAATTTGATTTAGCGATAAATGCCACTAATGAAGTAAAAAAATGTGTTTAATTTTCTATCAGTTACTTTGCTAATGACTTTGAACTTTTGCATGTAGAACAGAAAAGTCAAAAACTCAATCTCCTAGAAAGCTTAAGGCAGCTCCACACAATCGGGTATTTGGCAAATACACGTATATTTGTCTGATATAATAATAATAATAATAAATCGCCTTTATTCATATGTAATATGAAATGGTGGGGTGTCAGCTGAGAGCTGTTTTTCAACTTTACCATTTTTTTAACAAACAATTTGAAGAAAAAAACAAGAAGAAATCGATCAAATATACAATTGCGAACAGAATATAATAGTGGTGGCAGAGAATGATATTTCATAGATATAACAAACAATAAATATACATCAATGCAATAAATACAATAAATATACACACACATATCACATAAATTTACATACATATTCACATTGAACACATATATACGCATATAAATAACTACCAAATAATAATACTAACTATTAAATACATGACTCAGGCTAGGTTTACATGGCGAGGTTCGTGAGACGTTGGGTGACTAAGATTCCAAAGAAAAAAAAAAGTTTGAGTCTTCTTTTGAAATTAATTATTGAATAATCCCTAAGAGGAGTCGGAAGATCATTATAAAGCTTGGAAGCAGTATAAATGAAGCTTCGTTCATAGAGTGAGGTGCGATGCTTGGGAATCTGTAAAGTCTGTTTTTTCCTAGTATTAACATAGTTATGCTTTAGGAATCTGAGTTGACCATATGGGGGCTTTTATGCGTGAGAGTGTGAAGTTTGAACATCTTATCTATTTTCAACCAACCCAATTCTGTTATTTTATTAGATATTCGATCGTATTTTCTGAGACCACTGCAAAAACGAGCACAAGAGTTTTGGATTAATTATAACCTGTTCAGATTAGAGTTCATTATTGCAGACCCGTAAAGCTGGTCACAATAAGACTATTTTGAAAATATTAAGCTTCCACATAGTTTAACCTTAATTTGTTGAGGAAGAACGTGCCTGTGAGGAAATAGTTGTTTCAGTGTGCCAAAAGAGGTACTACATAGCATTTGGATATGTTTGGAGGATTTGAGCTCAGAATCAAACCAAACACCCAAGTTTTTGCATTCCGCGGTTAGAGGTATAATGTCGCGATCAATTGATATGGCGAAGTTTTGCTCAACCAAGGCTCTTCTATTTCGATTGCAGAATAACGTTACCGATGATTTGGCGCCATTCAATTTCAAATTGTGTGCGGAGGATATCTTAAAAAAAAATCTAAATCTTTGTTGATTTGTGTATCCGAGTCCTCATACTCAAAGTCGATATATATTTGGGTATCATCAGCGTAGTGGTAGATTTTGCAAGATGTTATGAATTCATGAAAATCTGATATATATAGAGAGAGAATAACAATGGCCCTAGTACCGAGCCCTGTGGCACACCAAAGTTAACTGGCAAGGCATTCGACATCTTGTTATCTGATTTAACTCGTTGAGTCCGTTGTGAGAGATAATTCTTTGTATTTATATTTGCTTGTATGCCGAATCTACATCTCCATATTTGCCAATTTATATATTGGTGTACTTGACGTGGAAAAGATGAATATTCATACAAACATTTTCAAGATGAAAGGTTCATTTTCATATAAATCAGGAAATGGCATTGTCGTTTCGTTGGACCACTCCATTTTTGACACACTGATATAATATTGATATATTATAATGAAAAACCGTCAAATAGAGCGCTGCTATTACTGATCACGCCGTACGAGTATGTGGATAAGACAGGTAGGTATCTGTTTGTTTTGCAAATATTTGCGCCTTTGATTTGTGTTAATTTATCTTTATATTGTGGTAATTTTTGTCTTCAAACACCCCATACACATATTCGTCTATATGCCAAATATGTGGGTATTTGGGACAAATACCCGAATGTGTGGAGCCGCCTTTAGAGATCAACAAAGACAAAAATTCACAATACTTATCAAAGGACCAGATTTATTTGAATAATTCGCCCCCTTATCTGTTTACTGGAAATTGAATAATCTTTCGTCCAATAATCACTTGTTTACCTAATAACCAAGTATTTTTAGTTTTCTTCCGTTATAATTTCCATATATTTTATTATACTGTTCTATACCTGAGGAATGCCTTCCCTTTCAAATCACAGAATGAACATTTATTCTCGTCCATAAGACACAGGCATTCCACATTATATCTGAAATTTTTTCCAACATTAATTTCGGGTACTGTTCATATTATTCCGGATTCCATTCAGGCTCTCCTCTGCCCCGTAAATAATATCGATCAATCGTGAAATTTCCGCTATAAATCGCGTCACGAACTCCCAGAGATGGTAACTTTCAGTGTACGAGTCTGTTGGTCAGCGAATCCAAGCAGGCTGGTGTCCCATCGTTGGCCGCCGAGCTTTCAATCGCTCTCGGCGGGCCCAGGATTTATTGCATCAGGTATGCCATGACTCATGACTCCCAACCCCGCTTGCTACAGATAAAAAGTGACGCCGGCAATTCAATAAACGCTCGGGGATTGGTGTGATAACGGCACGTAGTGCGAGATAAGCTTTTTCTACGCCTAGCAGGAAGCTATGAACGTTTTGGGGTATATCGGACAGGTGATGATTATACTGGGCGTGATATTGTAACGCGATCAGCAAGAGGACGATTTTATCGATTATTTTGGGTATAAGGTCAATAAAACCCTTATGAAAGAGAAACAAGAATTCTAGTTATTTCTTGACCACATTTGTAATTCCAAGAATAATGTTTCCTATGGAACTAATTATTAACTAAACGCATTGATTTTTCACATTACCATCGATATTTATATAAATTGATACATTTTTCTCGTCATTTGTAACATCCTTCAGTTCCCTGCAAATGAAAATGTCAGTGGGTGACTTTCGAAGGGTCCTGCAATACTGACTCCACCGAGCCTAAGATGCCTAAAAACCCTGGTGTATTCACTGATTCGATTTTGTTTAGAATTTTTGGGGGACAACAAATGAAAAACGTTAAATTCTGCTTAGAACTTCATTAGTAGATGGCGCGGTTAAGGAATGTTTGTGGTTTGTGTCACGCAAAATGTCAAACTTCAAACCTATGAAATTTTCTTTTTCTGTCAACATCACTTCATGCAAAAAATTGTGAATTGATCGTTTACAAAGATTATAGTGCTACGAACAAGATCCCTCTCAGAACAGTTGGCGCGAAAATGAGATGAAATCCTCGAAACTTACTACAATGTTTATATCTGTCTGTCAAAAATCAGATTTTCCTTGAGGTCTACCTGGCAATTTTTTCAAAGTGATTTCTTCTCAAATGGCATTTCATAGATCATGGAAACTTCCACGAAGGAATGAGAAAAGGTAGGAGAGTGGACTGATGTCTCTAGATGATGAATTAACTTGAAAATTGAGGGGACTGGAAAATGTCTCGGATGACATTGTTTCATTAAACTCCCCGATACAAACTATTACCAAGCCATTCACTGCCCATCTCTGCCGGACTATTACCTCTCTAACAACCTTTTGATATGAACAAAATCAGAGAGTTCATTGTAGATATCATAAAATCTGTTGATGAAGTTGAGAAATCGATGAATCCTGGTGTGCGACAGTCTAGGCTGCTTCCAGCTATCTTAGAATGACTTCGCCGGAAAAGGTGAGCCCTACTAACAAAAATGAGGGGAGAAACAAATTATTTAATTGTTTTTATTTTATTTTTCAGTAACACCCCGCATGAGATAATCGGAGAAGGAGGGCGATCTAAACCAAGCAGTTGTTCGGAAGAACAAGGCCCACTCCCAAGATCGATAAGGCTAATGACTATGATTAGGATGATTATCACTTTTTAATAAACACATGAATTTGAAAAGTAAGCGTGGACTTTTTATTCTATGAAGATACATTGATTTTGACTAGTGAATTCCGAACCGTCCCAGAGGGTCCCATAGCTCTTTGGAAGAAAATATCCACTATATTTAGAATTTTCCAATACTTTTAGTCAGAAGACTGTCATCTCATGGGAATAATTTTATACAAAATATAATATAAAAAATAGATATAAAAGTAATATTTGACTTGCTAGTTACTAGATACATTACAATAACAAGTTGAAAAAAATTATTCAAATGGGCAAAGGTTCAGAGAAGATTCAAATTAATTTATACATATACGAGTCATTTTACTAGTAGTGGAATAATATTAGATTTTAGCTTCAGAAAGTTAGGGGACTGCGGGAACTTTTTACTGTACATTAGTGATGATGTAAGGAACAACATATAAAAAGTTACCAACCATAAAGTATGTGCTTAATTAATTATTTAACAAATAAGTTGCCAAATTACATTGTATATTGAATATTAAAAAAAATGAATAAATAATGGTGCCACTCGCAAAAATGGATAACATTTTTCTTTAAAATAAAAACTATAAGCTGCAGAACTTTTTCGCTAACGTGCGAAAAAATGTGAGACGGCGACTCTGAAGTGCAGCGCTGGAGGAGCACGTCGCCACGAGCGAAAATGGTCCAATAGTCTCAAAATGGCAGCTGTTGAAAAACTTCGCATTATTTCATTTCCATACCCAATATCGGCAAACTATAAATCGTTTGATAGAGCTTCACTATCTCACAAATTTTACCCGATTTTTTCTTCTCTTAGATGTACACATAAATAAATAGGTAGCTGTAAATTATCATTCATGAAATCTACCTTTACGACTGGCCACGCCATCGTTTTTTCAATGTCATATTCTGGTTCATCTACCTCAAAAACCCCTATAGTATCAATTTGGGTAAAATTTCCCTAACAAAATTGTTTTTCATTGTTTAAACAATTAATAAACAAGCAGTGCACGAATATAAGTTCATAACTTTTTTCTGCAAGCAATTTCTAAGTAATATCAGAAGGTTTCAGGGAAATCCATGGAATCCTCCAGGATTCCAAAATAATGCATGATTTTAAGCTATTTTTACTCCGCTATATGAAAGTAATTTGAGTTCTTGCGATAAGATAGTCGTGTTGTCTGCCAAAATAGTGAACACCTCTTGATTTGTCCAAAAGCTGAGAGGTTCTTTCACTCAGATAGGATTCGAACCAATTGAAGCTTCGTCCTCTGAAGCTGTAGAGATGAAGCCTACGTAACAGTCGAAAGCTTTAGATATGTCGCAAAACACTTCCTTCAGACTAGAATATAGATTTTTCAGAAAGCGAAAGAGATTACATCTCACGTACTTTTATTGGTTTGAAAGCTATCCGCTCCATCATAAGATTTTTATCACGAGCAAACAGGGACAGAAATACATAAGTACCAACTCGGTGGAGCTGTATCAATAGAAAATTAACCATACAAAATAAATTGGTACGGTACATAATTAGAATTATTTCGGAACCCTCTCGAAAATTCTATATAACAGTCAGGGTTATTATATATATAATACTGACAATATATAATAACATGATATAGTTTGTTCTAAAATATGTTACATCGATCGATCAACCTCAAAATATTTCACAACGAATTGACATAACCTTGAAGGCGACAAAAGCACAATCACAGAACGGATCAGGAGACACAAATCACAAAAACACCCTGTGAGGTATGAAATTGCAGTTTACTGAATTATGACAAGAAACGACGTCGGCGCCATCTGAAACTCTAGATAACTCCCTTTATCAAGTGGGCTGTTGTCCCCCAGTTTGTCCCAATATTTTACAGGTATAAGTGAATACACCATGCTTTTAGACATCTTAACCGAGCCTCACCTAGCTGTTCCACGTCTATTTGACAGCGAATCCGCATTGGGTTTGTTCAAACCTGTTATGTTATATTGTAACGAAGCATTTTTTCAGAGCTCCGTTACTAAGCACGGCTAAAGTATATTTAACCTAACTTTGGTACGTCCCTGCCTATTTGGGGTATCTATTGATGCCGGTCTGGCAAAATATTTCATTCGCTGTTAGAAATTAAGGTACATACCAAAAGCTACTGGAATTCACGTCAACATCATGCATAAAACATAACAGAGTTTTTCTCTAGATCTTATAAAAAGGGTGAAAAGTTCCGGTGATAGTTTTGGTAAAAGACGAGAAAGAAATAAAGATCGCGATGGGAAAAACCAAATCATTTTTTGTATCAGGAACGAAATCATCCTTCAGATTTTCGGTCCAGTTTCAGTTCATCGGACAAAAAACCGCGCCTTCCTTACTGGGCTTTTTCGTCTAGTTTGGTCATACATTCGAGATCTATAAAAAGGCACTATGAAGCTCTCATCGGGGCTTGTTCCTGTTGTCCTTCCGTGAGACTTGTTACTTGTTCCTGGAGTCATGTGCTGATACCAAGTCCGGTTCGAAGTTTAGTAAAAGTGTGAAAAGCGATTCGAGGTCCAGAAGCGTTGAGGTATCCGTAAGTGGAAATAGTGAATAATTTGTATTTGAGCTGGGTTTCTCCGTGTGCTGAAGCACTTAAAAGTTATTATTCCTACATTTATTATTCGATTTGACTCAATTAATTTTCCGAGAGTTCAAATATTATTATATATGTATTATTATTATTTCATTGAGTTGATTATCTGTCGTGGAATTCACAGTCTCGTTCTGCCACAATATTCTTCATTTGATTCAATTCGTTACCTGAGAAGTTAAATATATTTTCTGCATTATTATAATTTCCTTTATTCGAGCATTTGCCGAAACGTTTGAGTTGGTCGGAAGACTACAGAGTGAATATTGATTTATTTTATTTTTGGGTGGTTCAATCGAACTTTTTTGTGAAATCGATTGAGTGTTCAATTTTGGGTAGTATTGACATTTCAGTCAATTGTTGGTTATTTTTACGTGTAAGAATATATGATTCATTTGCCAAATTGAACAGTATAAAGTAGACCATTTTATTTTGTGTCCCCACACAATCAATTTCATACACTGTCATAATGATTATAACCCATAATTGGTAAAAAGACAACAAAAATATAGATTTACAAAATTTTCATGAATAAAAAGTGATCAACACATTTATAAATTTGAAACATACAGTATATGGAATTGTGGATAACTAAAAGTAGCCAATGGTAGAACAGCAAACTTCTTGATGACAATAGCCAATCAGGGAACAGATGGTCACATGTAGAATTTGAAATTGTAAGAGAATAAGAGCGGGAAAGTGTCAGAGGCAATTATTATTGAAATTTGTACATAGTTGATAAGAATGGAAAAATAGTATTATGTATAAGTTATGACACATAACCATAAACAGTGAAAATGTGACAATTTAGTGCGCGAATTCAAAAATTCGAATCGGAGGGAAGAAACGAAATTGGTATCTAGGTGACAACAAACAAAGCCACAGAGGAGATCGAAAATAAATTTACAAGGGAATGCCACGCAACATTTTGAGAGAAAGAAAAATGAAATAATTCCAACATTAGAAGAACAAAACCAGTATTACCTTGATTATACGACATATCCAAGTATCCAAAGCTGATTTCCGCATCTGTATGGTTCCTGATTTATGGTATTGGATTTCCTAATAGCGATTGGAGAGAGAAGGTATCCAGTTTCAGGGTATAATTTGAACACTGACAGCTCCAGCCGGGTATAAAATCTTTTATTAGTGCACATCCGGTCATGAACAATTTCATAAATAACGTATCTCACATCTGAAGAACTTTATTTCACTTTATTTTGGACTATAAAAGAAAACTTCACTCTCAAGGATGAAGTGAGGTTGTGTTTATCTATCCGTGATTTGATTTTTATGATTATCCGTGAATATTTGTAGATTCACATTAGTATAAGTTATTTCTCGTAGGCCAGGTAAAATTAAGTCTTCCTGAATAAAGGAAATAATTGCTTTTTGATACTTTATTGTTTGTTTTCTTACAATGACCAACAATCATAACAATGACCATTGAATAAACTGAAATTAGACAGCAGTGGCTAGTGGCTCTATTGCCTGAACCGGCTATCTGAGATAAGAGGCGTACCAACTGTTGCTTAGCCGTGGTGAGGAGAGTGATAACAATTGGCAGCAGCGTGACGAGAGAACAGTGACGTTCGCTAGCAATTATTATTACAGCATACAATACATACACAGGGCGAAAATATCTATCTATATCATATCAATTTGGCTCACAAAGAATGGCATAAAAACTATTAGCAATCTTCATATTATAACAACAACTATTATTATTCAATTTATCAATACATAACAATATATATAAGTCATTTCTTCTCATTATTCCACAAGAACTCTAGGAATAATTTGAAATTACCCTCACCTTCGTCCTCTCTAATCAAGGATTCGTTTTTCTATAACATAGTTGAGATGTATAATCATTTGCCAATCGAAGTCAAAGTCTCTAATGTAAATAATGTGGGTTTTAGAAAAAAAATAAAAAATCTATTGTGTAGAAAACCGTATTATGTTCTACAAGAATTTTATGACGATTTTATTGTATATTTATTTATATTTTATATTGTATTTATTTCTATTTATTTATATTTTATATTCATTCACTTATTAATTGTATATATTTGCTATTTTATTTTTTTGAACCTGTGATTGTATGACCGGAAATACTGTGTTTTGTCCAATATATTGTTTTATATACCTATTTTTGAAGCTTTGTCAATAATATTATCATCTTCAGACAATAAAGTATATTTATTATTATTATTACATAGGCCAGACATTCAGAGCACAGTCAGTACTAAGTTCATTCGCAATATTGATTACTAGGTGAACTTGTAATATTGGAAACTATATAAATTTAAAAAAATCTAAATCAAGGGCACATTACAACCGAACACTCGGTATATTCAATGTTCCCTGTCATTCACCAACATCGAATCCAACATGTCGGTATGAAGATTGTTCCTTTTTTATATTGAACAAACTACACCCGGATACTGGAAATTGCTTTTATAACAGTTATTCCGAACAATTTAATCGAATACTGTCGGGAGTAATTCTGCACAGACACCCACAACAATATTTTCCAGAACACACTCAGTCATGTGTTGGAAAAATAATAATTTCTCTTTGGGGTGAACTTCCGGGAAACTCCAACTTCTTTCCGGACGAGGCACTTTATTGAAAATGTTTTCAATACGTTACCGTTTATCAGCGTGGCACCATGTGACACGTATCAGCGTCAAGCGAGAGAGCCATTATTTGAGAAATTCTTTTTCGTTCTACATGAAACAGAAATTCGAACTTTAATAGAATGGCATGACGCTAACCAATAATTCTGGAAAAGTCGAACCCAATCCAATCACAGAAGTTTTCATTCGAATTGCTGCAGTTCCTTCCATTTCATGCCGGATTGAAAAGCTGAAAACGAACGGATCTTCTCATTGTGTTATGGGAAAGATACACGGAACTGCCATTATGGAATACTGCACATGATATTTCGACGATTGCGGAGGATTTCTACTCCGCTCAATACATTCTGATGTATCACAAGGAATCGCGACTTCTGGGAAAACATCTCTTAAGATGAGTATACAAACGTTTCTGGGCTATGGAATAGACTGACCTCGAGGAGCTGAAGTAATGGATGAAATGAAATAATATATAGGTACCTAATTATATTCGAAAAAAATATCAAAGGTATTGTTCAGAAGTAGCGTATTTGTATGAAATTATAGTATTTCAGCGTAATGCCGCGTCCACATCGAATCGACAAAACAGAAACAAAACATCGACTCAATGTTTTTCAACAATTCAGCAACAAATCCGAAACACTATAACGTTTACACTGCGGAGCAGTATAAGTTACAAGTTGTATATAAATTACTAACACATAGATATATAATTTTTATTATCCTCGAAGTTTAGAAAAGATATCTCAAGATGATAATTTTTTCTTTTACTTCTTTTTGTATAAAGTGAATATAAAGGGCCCTTTTGTATTATATCTCTGGGGTAATAATAATAATAATAATGTTTATTCACCACTAGACAGAGAATTACAATGAAACATAGAAATATATAAGTAAATACACGGAGTAAATCGCAGAAGCAAAAAGATTCTTGTTTGTGATTGATAAATTGAATTAAATTAAACCTGATAAGGACCACAGAAGTATCAAATATTGTATGTGGTTGGTTTAAAAATATAGGTACAGATAATCACTTTGTTCAAAATTGCTTAATCTATAAATATTTGAATGTTATTATGGCTAAGAAATATAAAGCTGAAAACCACAGATAAAAATATGAAATCACAACGATAGGGACTATTTGAAATCACTTAATCTATAAATATTTTGAAATACTGCCAATATAATTCAATTGGAAAGTATATAAATCAGCAAATGACATCGCAGAAATATTAATATCTAGCTAATGACAGGAGTAAAATGTTCATAATCAAATGTTATAATCTATATATAAAATAAGACATGTAAATTTTCAGTTTATAGAACAAAATAATATAATATAATATCACCAAGAAATTAAATCTCCAAAATTAACACTGAAACCATTTACGTACGTAATTCTTGCCAATTGTCTGGAGATTTTACTGAATTGGGGGCTATCAGTCAGTGACAGATAGGTTTTAGTTGCTGTCTAATTTCTCCGGTAAAAAAATTCCCGAATTCTTTCACGCGGAATACTTGAAATAAATGTATTTATGTCCTTTTTTAGCCGTGAAAATGTTTCAGAGGTCTGTATGTTTTCTGGTAGTGCATTAAAGGCTGTTGGGCCCAAAAAACTATATGATCTCTGCCCTATGGTTTTCATTGTAAGTGGAACTATATATTTGGTTCTGTTACGTGAATCATAGTTGTGGCTCGGCTTGTTGAGTTTATTCTCTCCTTTATATTGATTCAAGACAAGTATTTTGTATAGTAACTGTCTCAAGTCAAATATACCCGATTCTTCATACAATTTGTCTGAACTATAGCGGATAGGTTAATTCAGCATTATTTTCGAAAATTTCCTCTGAATCACCTCTAGTGGACGCAGGTACGTTTTTTGTACTCTGCCACATCCAATTATACAATATGATAGGTGGCTTTGTACTAGGCTATAATAAATTATTTTTTTTGTTTAAGGTCTATCGTAGGATAACGGCTTACGAATTTCATAAAGAACAGTTCTCAGTTTCTTCAGCAGATAATGTATGTGATAGTTCCATTTCAAATGAGACTCTATAATGACTCCTAGATATTTTATTTGTGTTGTTGAAGATATTTTAAGTGTGCTTTCTATTGTGATAAATTGAAAGTGTGGCAAAAACGATTTGTAGTTACAGAACGGGACGAAGTAGGTTTTGCTACAGTTCAAAGACAGTTGTTCATGATCAAACCAGTCTTTGATAAATTCCATATCCTTCTCAGCCTTTTCTTTTACTTCAATCCATGTGTCCCCCGAATGAAACATAGCGGTGTCGTCTGCAAAGATGATTATTTTGCCAGTGGCTCCTGCTGAGAATAATTCGTTTATATATATATATATATATATATATATATATATATATATGCAGAAAAATATTGGCCCTAGCACGGTTCCTTGTGGTACTCCGCATTTGTTTTTTTTTTACTACTCTTAGTATTTTCGATTCTCACAATTTGCTGTCGATTTTCTAGGCATGATTTGAGTAATTCAAATGGGTTTCCTCTAATTCCAATATGTTCTAAACGATTGAGTAGAATTGAATGGTTCACAGTATCAAAAGCCTTCGATAAATCAATGGAGACTCCTATTGATGGTTTGCTTCTATCAAGGGCTTTGTAGATGAGGTCTGTTAACTGTATCACAGCATTCTGAGTCGACTTTCCTTTCTGAAAACCAAATTGGGATTCGGATAAGATTTTATGTTTTTCAAGTAATTCTCTTCATTATATGGTAGACTTATTCAAAAATAATGATGACAAGATATCAACTCGTTTTTGAGATGATTATTGGTCACCAACATTAGTGAGGCGGGTATAAGTGGTTGCCTATCGAAAAGTTCTAGGAAACTTGTCGTAGGTAACAAAGTAGCTGACAAAATAGGACGACCACATGGCGTCAAAACAGCTGATCGAGACTATATATATTGTTATTGAATATACTCTGTCCTTTTCCTTCTCAATAGATTGGAAAAACTTATTCGAATATGAGGAGGGAGGTTGAGAGGGTAAATTCAAATTACCCACAGAATTTTAATTTCCGGTTCTCGAGAGAGAAAATTGAAGGGAAGGAGATTTCCGGAGAAAGGTTAACTTTTTGCTGTGAAATTGATGGCGAAGCCAACCATGTAGTTTTTCTCTTCTGGTAGTAGTTTTGAGATAATACAAGTGTATATTTGAATACAATTTCCAGTAGTTATGATTTAACACATTATCGTAGTTTTGATGGTAACTATATAAATGCGATTACACTTCTCACGAGGTTGGAAATGATTCTGGCTCTGCACGAGATTTACACCACGAGTTATCAATGGAGAATGACACAAGCCAACTTTGATAATTGATGGATTCAAAGTGTGAATTTCTCCATATATTTAAAATATCCTTCTTTGAATAAAGGAAATACATTCATCAGCAGATATAATTTCACAGTAAAGATTTCAATATTTCATTGGTATGATCTCCTATGGTTTCTTTGACCTCTAGCAATTTCGATTCTGAGCTTGTTTACATTGTTATACAGTATGATCAAGAATATTTGAACAAACTCTGATAATCAAGTCTCGAGCTACGAAACCAGAAAGTACAAATGAGTTATATATTGGTCAGGTACAAATCGAATAAATATTATAGGGTTCTTGGTCCCTGGTTCTTGGTTGCTGGTAACGGTCAATTGATAATGGTACCTACAGGAAAATTAATTCATGGTTCAGAATGTCCCATATGGACACATCAGAAAGCTGATCTGCAGTGTTCCTGTGGATATCCAGACTAGTAGCACTGTCGGTGTATACTCATTACTACCCCAGGATTGTTAAGGTCGGACTTTTCTGGAATATTTTTTGTAACTCGTTTTGAGTTGATGTGCTTGTACACATCACGTTGTTGGTACAAATTGCGATTTTTTATTCCATTGTCTATTTACCTGGTGTATGGATTTATTCACTAAAAATTTGATTCAACTCCATTGTGTTGATTTTCTCCAAAGGTAAAAACATAATTGATAATGCAATAGTGTGTGATATTTCAAAGTTGGGAAATACCCATATTTTTGTTGTCATATGTTTTCTACGAAAGTACAGAGACCTATATCACATAACTGTTCTTATTGATGAACCTTCTCAACAATGTAAAATTGTATATATGATTATACCGTCGTTTTTATAAAGTTGTTCACACAAGAATCTTTTTTCGAATTCGAGAAAACGCCTGTGTCGATACTATACTCTGAAACAGCCCAATGATTGTATAGTAGAGAAAATATCGAGAACCTTTTTTTAATTGAATATCTATATGTGATTTTTATAATGTGGGTTACCAAATTATTGTGATAATTGGAAATACATTGGATATTATAAGCAAACGGAGTTTGATTTCTGAATAAACCCATCCACAGAGTATTTTTTTAATTGTCTATAATTTATGTATACATTTTAATCTAAAAGTTCTCAGTTGTGGTAGATTATTTTTCTAGTTCTTTGTCTCACTGAGTGGCGTCACGAAATAAGAAAAAGGGTTACAAAATAACTATATTTAACACCACACTATATGAATCTATCAGGGCCAGTTCCCACACCAGTTTCTTGTTCTGAGTAAATTAGCCGAGGGAAAATACAGTAACATCTTGTCGCTATATAAATAATGGCCACAAGACCCACTACAACACTTCATCAACAAAACGTGTTTTGTTTCTGATTCCAGCAACTTTTCGCGTTCCCGTTGCGAGTCGGTAAACATCAAAGGGTTTCTGTTTTGCTGCCATTTCTGGCAACATTCGTGGGCGCGGTGAGACCATCTGAAAAACAAAGACAAAACAAGAACACATCTTTGCGGATTTCTGAGTGTTGTGCATGATGTCTAACTGAAAATAAGTACCCAATATGTCGGCTGAAAAATTGAAGTGGACTGTGGATAACACCAGTAAATTAATTGAACTCTAACGGGAATATAATTTATTATGGGATGCTGGGAATAAAGAGTATAAAAACCGCTATAGAAAAGCGGATTCGATGAAAGAATTGGGAAAATGTCTAAACATGTCTTCATAAGAAGTTGAGAGAAAAATAAAAAATATCAATTCGCAGTATCAAAAAGAAAGAAGAACTGAACACTTTTCTCCCCGGAAGCCAATATCGTTTTTACGTAAATCGGCTGCTGATTTTTCAATGCCATATTAATTTCTTCCACGTAAGGATGGTTCCACCACCATCTGAGAAACAAAGACAAAACAAGAACACATCTTTGCGGATTTCTGAGTGTTGTGCATGATGTCTAACTGAGAATAAGTACCCAATATGTCGGCTGAAAAATTGAAGTGGACTGTGGATAACACCAGTAAATTAATTGAACTCTATCGGGAATATAATTTATTATGGGATGCTGGGAATACAGAGTATAAAAACCGCTATAGGAAAGCGGATTCGATGAAAGAATTGGGAAAATGTCTAAATATGTCTCCAGAAGAAGTTGAGAGAAAAATAAAAAATATCAATTCGCAGTATCAAAGAGAAAGAAGAACTGAATGCATTTCTCCCCGAAAGCCAATATCGTTTTTACGTAAATCGGCTGATGATTTTTCAATGCCATATTAATTTCTTCCACGTAAGGATGGTTCCACCACCATCTGAGAAACAAAGACAAAACAAGAACACATCTTTGCGGATTTCTGAGTGTTGTGCATGATGTCTAACTGAGAATAAGTACCCAATATGTCGGCTGAAAAATTGAAGTGGACTGTGGATAACACCAGTAAATTAATTGAACTCTATCGGGAATATAATTTATTATGGGATGCTGGGAATACAGGGTATAAAAACCGCTATAGGAAAGCGGATTCGATGAAAGAATTGGGAAAATGTCTAAATATGTCTCCAGAAGAAGTTGAGAGAAAAATAAAAAATATCAATTCGCAGTATCAAAGAGAAAGAAGAACTGAACGCATTTCTCCCCGAAAGCCAATATCGTTTTTACGTAAATCGGCTGATGATTTTTCAATGCCATATTGATTTCTTCCACGTAAGGATGGTTCCACCCAGAAGCGTCTTTCACTATGAAATAGAACCCTTATCATTCATAGCGGTTCGAATTTCGTTTGATTGAGCCACTTGGTAGTATCAAAAATGATGTTTGTCATTCTGACTTTGATTTGAGATAACTTTCAATGATTCAAATGTGATTCTCGTATTCAAAATATAATCGTCGATTTTTAAATTTGCATTCAACCATGGTGAGTACTACCTCAACTTATTATTTGAAGATTAAGTGGAACATAAATATTTCAGTTGTCACGTGGTTGAAGTTTGAACCTGCGAATAGTATATCCACGATCAGGGCAGAGTTGGTGAGAGCAACTGAGAATTTGTTAGAGAAATTTAAAGTCCATAGAATCAAATCGACCTAATCACTCGAATATTGTCCGAATCGAAGCTGATACACATTCATTGTATTGTTAACCGACGAAACCAAAAAGAAGGAGGTTCTCTAGTCGACCGTATATTTTTTTTTTCCCATATTTTTTTTATGTATGATCAAGCATAACTTCTAACTGAGGCGTTCGATTCCGATAATTCTTTTTTCAGTGGATAGGGTGTACTTCGAAAATGGTCCCATTTGAATTTAAAAGATAAAATCCACCCCTAAGGGTAGCAAAATGAAGGATATTGATCACTCACCATCTGAATTCTGGTCCGTTAACCGATTCTATCAGGCATAACTTTGTACTGGGTTCATCGATTTGGATGATTCTTTCAATAATAGATAGGGTATACCTTATATTTAGACTTCGAATGAAATTATATACCCTTACGGGTAGAAAAATAGGGGATAATTGATTTTCACTTATGAACATTGGCACACACATACGTAGTTGACAATGACAGATCGCTACTGACATTATTTTTGTTCCACATCCGTCAGAATCATTCTATTCTATGAGAGGATGGAATGATATACAAAGTAATGATATAAACTAACCAGAACAACAAAAATGATTCATATTACAACAAATAGTAGAAGTAGATAATCATATTATTTAACTGGTAATAGTTGAAGTAAGGTGGGTAAGTAAGTATTTTGGAAGTAATCAAAAAACAAGTAGGTAGTAATTAGTATATTTCAGCCATAAAAAATTGAAAAATAAAAACTTTTTAACAAAAAATTAAACCGACGTTACTAATTTTGAGTCGGCGCCAAACAAACAATCAACGAACATCATTAAATTACTTCAAAAAAATTATCACCGCGCAACTCGATGCCATCATTTTACGCCTTACCTAATTCATTTGTTTGTTTGTTTGGCGCCGACTCAAAATTACATTAGTTCAGGAGCTTAGTTACTGAGACTAAAGAGTTTATTTTATTTTTACTTTTCAGTTCCGTATTTCGTCGGTTTAATATTTTTCATATGGTGAAATCGTTTCTCTTCTGCTATAGAAGAATACCTATATAATAGACATTGAAAACGAATTCAAGAAGATTTCGTACGATACCGCGGACTACGCACAAATATCCGAGTGCTAGTTATACAGTAGTAAGATCAGTCGTTAGATTTAGTTCCATTCATCTTCATCTCATTATCCATATCATTAGTAATAATCATCATTGTTGGGTCTACAGTTCAGACAATAATCTTCATGAATATTTGATTCGTTGTTAACATATATTTTATAATATAAAAAACAATAACTTTCCAGTTGATTTTCATAAACATAACGAAATTTTCATACTTATATCATAACCCCGTGATATAACAACCGTTTATAAATTTCTGATGAAGAAAACTGATTCTAGGAATGGACGACATGGAACAAAACCAAACTGAAAATTATTGTTGTCTTTTGTTTCTTGGCAGTGTGGACTCAAGCTTTAATTTTGTGTTGTTTTCAGAAAGCTGCTGATTTGTCGTCGTTCTGTTTTGTTGTATCTTTTTGTTTCGTCGGTTTGATGTGAACCCGGCATAACAATTAAATTCAATTCAATTTATTTTTATTAAGTACGTATACAAATCATTACAATTCATCACTACAAGCAAGTAAAAAAAAAAACATGTTAAAATGTACAAAGATTAAAATATATATGTCTATGAGTTGAGAAATTCACCAAGGGTGTATTAACATCTATTCATTAACCTGTGTTATATTCTTCGGCAATTAATAAAAAAAATCAAGTCCCATCACAGATGGCACATCTGATGAAATCCTATATTTACGGTGAGGAATGTGAAAATCATGTTTTTGACGTGTATTCATTTCGTGAACATCCCTATTGGCCATGAATTTTTGATTATTTTTGAAAACATATATAGCTATTTTGAATATTTATCAGAATTTTGAATTCTTTGAATAATGTTTTGAAAAAATGTTCTAGGTGCTCTAGCCACTACCTTCACACTAGGTTTCTGTGCTATAAATAGGTCTGGTACCGCCGTAGAGTTACCCCACAGACATACAGGGTGTCCCTGGACTTCCTCTTTTTCTCTCGGGAATGTATAGATGGGGTCAAAATATCACCAGTACTTCATATAACTATTGTTCCTGAAAGCCTTCGTTACCAAGTTACGGGCCCTCAATGTTACAAAATGAAAAATATTTTTTTTTGATAACTTTCAAAGTGAGAATTCAAAATCATCTAAATTTTGCGTGATTGACTGAACAAATGAATTCCTTCGATGAGCTTCCATGCAGGAGTCAGTTGTTCTGCTACAAAGTCAGGAACGGACTACCACCGATGGTCCACACCCCAAAACTTTGAAATGACAGATAATTTTTCAATAGTTTTCAACAAAATAAGGTTACGTAGACAATTTTCCGAATAAAAGTACTCGTGTGCAAAGTCGATCAAAGCAACGATTCTTAATAAAAATGCAGTTCTACTCGACGACATCGAATCCAATCGTCCACCATTATTTGAAATGAAAAATGTTCACAGTAGAAATACTAATGCTAACGTTAATTCAACAACATTCATAACAGGGATCATACAAAATATGCTAAAATAAAGTCGTAAACAAAAAGTACAGTACCTAGTTGGAAGTTTCATTCACAATGTAGATATTTTTTCAAATGAAATATCAAGTTATGTAGATTCGTGGTGTTTTTGAACTAACAAGCTACTACACTATGAAATATCGAATTCAGTCCATATTTTGTATGTACGCGTGGAATAAGCACGTTTCGTGTTGTGTTTTCTGAATCTCATGAAACTCAACATTTGGATGTTGCAAATTCGTATTCACAGCTTAAATGTTGAGGAGTTTCACTGATAAGTATAATTTCATGGGAGAAAATCTTCAACCTGAAGATAAATTCAGCTGAAAACACGCACATTGGAAGACATAACTAATAAAAAGCAAACGCATAAACTACAAAAACATCTGCCTATGAATAGGTGAAAAATATCCGGTGAATAAATTTATGTTCCATTTCTTCCACAGATGTTGACAAAAACACCTTGTAGAAAAAATAAAATTAGTGTGGATAAAAAATGACAACTGGAATGCGATTTTGTTTTGTTGAGTGGTGCGTTGTCATTGTATTGTCAATATTCTAATAGGATAGTTTGAAATGTTTTGATATGGCCGAACAGTTTACATTCAACGAATATGCAGATATGCATGCATTGTATGGACGAGCATTTGGTAATGCTGCAGAAGCCCGTCGTCTGAATGCCGAGCATTTTCCCAATCGAACGTTACCGGCAAGTGAATCGTTCGAGCGAGTCGATCGCAGCTTGAGGGAGACAGGTATGCCTAATGGATAATTAATTGAGCCTGTTGTTTCATTTCGATATTATTGTAGGTTCAGTTTTGCCACAACGAGGTGGTGAGGGCGCTCCTAGGGCTGTGCGTACCGTTGTATTGGAGGAAAATATTTTGAAAGCTGTCGCTGATGATCCTTCAATGAGCATCAGAAACCTATCAGAACAGTTCCATACATCCAAGTACACTATTCATAGAATAATTAGGGAACAACTGCTCCACCCATATCACATCCAGAAGGTACATGCCATGACACCTGAAGATTTTCCAGCACGACTGGAATATGCCAATTGGTTCCTGGATAAGCAGAGAGAGGATATGACTTTTATTACTCGAGTTTTATTCACTGATGAAGCAGGTTTTAGTAGAGATGGAGTAATCAACTCTCATAATCTCCACATATGGGCCGAAGAAGATCCCCATGGGATATTGCAAACCAAATACCAACGGAAACTCAACGTGAATGTTTGGGCTGGAATCATAGGAAACCATCTCATAGGACCATTCGTTCTACATGACCGACTGAATGGAGAACGTTATTTGGAGTTCATTCAGAACGATTTGAATGGACTTTTGGAACATGTTCCATTGCAAACCCGAAGGGATATGGGGTTTATGCATGATGGCGCTCCTCCTCATTTCATTTCAGTTTGATTGTGCGGAACCATCTGAACCAGATTTTCCCCAATAGATGGATTGGTAGAGGTGGGTCATATTCTTGGCCACCGCGGTCTCCGGATTTGAATCAATTGGATTTCTTTCTGTGGGGGCATCTGAAGAGCCTTGTTTACGCTACACCTATTCACACCAGAGATGCCTTGTTGAATAGAATTACATTACATTGTGAAGCCATACGAACCGACCCTGGCATGCTATTTCATGTGCAGATAGGGTGTTTGCGCCGACTAAGAAAATGTATTGAGAGTGACAGGGGTCATATCGAGCAGTTTTTGTAGCGTTTTTTGCATTTCTGTTTGCTCTTGAGGCTTGCGATTGATTATTTACACACTGAGTTTTGTAAGGTAAACGTGTTTGCATGATAAAAATCCGTTATGAACATTGTACCTATCATTTCTATTTCAATTACAAATTAATCTTTCCGAATAATGGTTGACATCTCAGGTTGGATGTCGTCGAACAAAAATGCATTTTTATAAAAAATCGTTGCTTCGATCGATTGTCCACACCAGTACTTTTATTCAGGAAATTGTCCAGGTAACCTTGTTTTGTTAAAATATATTGACAAATCCCAGTCATTCCAAAGTTTTGGGGTGTGGTTTGTTTAGTAAATCACCAAAATTAAGATGATTTTGAACATTCACTTTGAAAGTTATCAAAGAAAAACATTTTTCATTTTACAACTTTGAGGGTCCGTAACTTGGTAACGAAGGCTTTTAGGAATAAAAGTTATATGGAGTACTAGTGATATTTTGATTTCATCTATACATTTCCGAAAGGAGAAG
The DNA here is from genome assembly GCA_018342105.1 of Gonioctena quinquepunctata. Taxonomy (NCBI): domain Eukaryota; kingdom Metazoa; phylum Arthropoda; class Insecta; order Coleoptera; family Chrysomelidae; genus Gonioctena; species Gonioctena quinquepunctata. The sequence continues at coordinate 454,900 of JAFIRS010000170.1, forward strand.
AGAAAGTTCAGGGACACCCTGGTATACCATATCAACCTGGACACTACTTGAAATGGTACCGGGCAAGGAGTTGATGTTCTGTTGGAATGTCTCAGAGATTCCTCAAGGGATAACACATTGAATTAACTCTGCCTATCAAGTCATAGCGGTGTTTTTTCCAGATCAGGCAAGCATCGATGCTGATACCCAAGAACTGGGTTCCACTTGCATTCTGAATTTCATCATCTTTGATGCTGAATTGCACAGATGAACATAGTTTCTGGCGATTGAGAAATCGCATGAATTGAGTTTTATTAGCATTGAGGAGTAGACAGTTGTCCCACACAAATCAATGACTGACTAAAGGGTATTTTACAGTTGGCAACCAGTAAATTATCATCTTCAGCAGAAACTATCAGGGACGTATCGTCGCGTACACAGTCAGATGTAACGAACTGAGAAAGGTTTTCAATTATAATAGTAATAATAAATAATACATTTTATTCACCATCATAAGTAAAAATATATAAAATAGTAGAGTACACAGATTTTTTTTCATATGGTAAATAACAGATTGGCCCAAAAGCTCTCGAAGAGCTTGTCTATGGGCAGTTTCTACAAGATGAAGAAGAAGAAGTTTATTCAATCTCAGAAAATAGACATGGCATTTAGTTACATATAATTGAACAAAGATGTAAAACAATACCACAGAAGTAGTGGAAACTACTTGTATGTGAGTATTGATTTTTCATGGTAGACTCGCTCACATTATAGTGTCTAAAATGGTCTGCAGAAAAATTCCATTGTATAAAACTTCTTTTAGTATTAAAGTAATAATTATAAAATTCAAAATATGATATGGAAGTAGTTACAGTATGTGTATATGAAAAGAGTGTACGAGATATGTATGTATAAAACTTAAATTAAATAGCTATCATATAAATGTTTATATAAAAGAATGTACGAGGAGATATGTATGTATATAAAACTTAAATTAGATAACCATCCCTATAAATATCAGTAGTATATTTCTTGAACCATTTATTTTATACTTAAGGGATTTCTGTTATGTCCAGACTTAAGAACTTATTTAAAATTTATTGTTTAAATTTTTTTTAAACTGTTGCCTGAGTCTGGTTATCAGATTTCTAAAAAAAATATTTTTCTTATGGGACATTGGTTATTTTGTGTATTATATTTACCAAACACTTATTCCGTTTCAAATGGTTTATTGTTTAGCACATCGTGTTGTTTGAGTGTTTTCTTTCTTTTATTTAGTGAGCGATAACAATATCTCGAACAAAATGTATCTTTGCTCTTTATGAGTCAATCGTAGTTTGAGTGAACTGAAATTGACAGATGTCAGATCGTCTTCAAGATATTGATGGTTGTCGTTTGTGTTAGTTTTTTGATGTTTGGTGTGAGATAGGGTTTTGAAGATGGCAGAATGTGTAACATTGGCATAATATTCTTGTTTTTTTGGGTAGGGAGGGTCAAACAATGAAAACTTTTGTTTTGTTTAGTTCTCCAAAATGTTTAAAAGAATAAGACTAAACAAAAGTTTTCATTGTTTGACCCTCCCTACCCAAAAAAAACAAGAATAATATGCCAATGTTACACATTCTGCCACATCTTTTCCAAACGAACAACCACATATACTCACACCCAAACATCAAAAGAACTAACACAAACGAACAAACCATCAATAATCTTGAAGACGTCGAAATACTGACATATGTCAATTTCAGTTCACTCCAAACCATACGATTGACTCATAAAGAGCAAAAGATACCAATTTTGTTTCGAGACATTGTTATCGCTCACTAGAATGGTAAAAAAGAAAGAAAACACAGCACGATGTGCTAAACAATAAACCATTTGAAACGGAATAAGTGTTGTAGGTAAGAATATAATACACAAAATAGCCAATGTCCCATAAGGAAAAATATTTGTTTTGTAGAAATCTGATGAAGCCTAGGAGCCTCCAGGCGAAACGTTATTTAAAAAAAATTTAAACAATAAATTTTAAATAAGTTTTTATAAATTGTCTGAAGAACCATAACCCAAGAAATCTCTCTTAAGTATCCTATAAATATGTATATAGAATGAAAAAGAAAAGAAAGGACATTGGTATACACATGAAAAGGAGTAAGAAGAGACTACAGTACAGAAAGATACACTTATCCTATCAAAACCATTGAATGATGATATAGATTCCTGAACAAATCAGTACACTAAAGATAAATACATAAGAAAAGGTAGGAAAAGGATATAAAATATTAAACATTGAGTGAAAAAATTAAAATATTGGTATTAGTAAGAGCCAGAGCACAATAGATATACGAACCATATTCAAACCACATCAAAGATGAACAGAATTGTATGCTTAAACGGAAGTGATAAAATAATTTCAGGGTGATAAATAGTATGAAGGTAAAATATTTCATAGGCAACAACATCCTAGATCAAAAGGAGCTGCGAGATAATTGTATTCGCTTGCAGCCAATGCTCAACTTTTTTTTGAACATTGCAGGTGAATTTATTTTACGGGTTTCCAAGGGTATTTTGTTGTGTAATCTTGAACCAAGAGAGACATGACTTCTGAAGGTAAGAGTTCTGTTAACTTCAGGAATATGTACGGTAGGAGGCTGATTTCTTGTGGAGTACTTATTCTTTGTAGAATTTTGTTTTGGTGAATTTTTTCTTCGTTTATTATACACTGTGAGTAGAGTTCTTTGATATCGAGGACTCGGAAGGAGTTCTACTGTGGAGAATTTTCTGTCTTTCCCATGAATGATTTTCAAAATCCATTTTGTAAAATTTTGATTGGGGATAGACAATGATCATATGCACCACCCCATGCTATCAATCCATACCTTAGTTGTGATTCCACCAAGGCGTAGTAGATAGCCTTTCAACTGGTCAATATTCACCATCGTTTTGAAATGCCTGAATAGGTAGAGCAAACTCCTTAGTTTCCCAGCTAGTTTTGTTATATGATGATCCCATTTCAGGTTGCAGTCGATAGTTAAGCCCAAGTAACTAGTTGAAGTAGCTAGTGGTATTGAAAAGGGATTGTTGGGGTTGTTTGCGAAATTGGGGAAAGTTATCGAAATAAATTTTTTGTATACTGAAGGGCACGTAATGTGTTTTATCAAAGTTGATGGTCAGAAGCCTGGAGTCAAACCATTTCTTCTATTTTGAAAAAATCTGTTTGGGTCTTATTGAATAAGTTGGTCCAATTATCTGCGTTGTAGAAAACAGCAGTATCATCCCAAAGCTTACAATCTGGTCTTCGATTTCAAAGAAAAACAGATTATTTAGGTAAATATTGAAAAGGCAGGGACCTAACACAATGCCTTGTGGTACACCATACTTAATGGTTTTGAATTCAACTGAAGTTCCTTGAATATCAACACATTGACTACTTTCAGCTGAGTAACTTTTCAATAACTCCAGGCATGGTCCTCTCATTCCCAGATCGTCTGGTGTCTCAGTCACTTTGTCATGGCTCACGGTATCGAAAGCTTTAGCCAGGTCCACGAAGATACAAAGTGATGGTTTTCCTTCATCAAGGGATTTATACATTTTTGAGGTGAGAGTTGCTATTGCATCTTGAGTGGACCTAGCGTCTCGAAAACCGTACTGCAGTTGAGAAAGGATATTATATTTTCTAGAAATTTGCACAAACGTGTTTTAATTACAGTTTCTATCATTTTCTGAAGGCAGAAATTGGAGATATAGGTCTGTAGTTCAGGCATTCCAATTCGTCACCTTTCTGATCAATTGGTTAGATTTTGTTTTTTTTGAAAGAACTGGAAAACGTGCCTTTTCTCAAAACTGTATTCGAAAGATGACATATTGGTTTGCATATACTATCACATATTATTTTTAATGTGTCCGAGTTTATCGAGTCTAACCCGGGTGCCTTGTTTTTTTTGAGCTTGTGGATTATTCGTTTCATCTCTGTTTCGGTGCATTCTTCTGAATATATGGTGTTCGAAATGCGTTACCTCTTTTCTTTAAAATTTTTTGGCTCCATAATTTGCTGGGCTTGATGTTCTCCTAGGTTGGTGTATTCATCAACGAAGTGATTCGCTATTTCTGAAGGATTGGTTGTAACCACGTTATTTTGTAGGCGAATTTCTCTTATTTCAGTTTTTTTATTATTCTGATTTGTAGATGCCCTTAGGGTTTCCCATAGTTTTTTGGGGTTGTTTTTATTATTTTCAATTTTGTCTTTGAAAAATTTTGCTTCTGTTTTCTTTATAAGCAGATTGAGATTATTAATTGGTATATAATAAAAACAGTATAGGGCCCAGTACGGATCTCTGAGGCACACCCGTGGTAGTATTGAGAAGTTCGGAGTTATATCTGTGACAAGTGCTCTCTTTGATATGAGTTACTGATACATATTGTTGCCTTTCCTATAAAAATGAATAAATCCAGTCACAAGCAACCCCCCTGATACCATACAAATATTATTAAGATATTAGTAGGGTATGATTGACTAGTCGAATACCCTGCCGAGATCATAAAATATCCCAACAGGACACTCTGCAGCTTCCAGATATTCCACCAGTGCCTCAACAAAATGAATCGCTGCCGAATTAGTTGATAGGTTACTGAGGAAGCCATGCTGCTTGCTTGAGTCTGGTTATAAAACTTATGAGCCTATCCATATATGCATATTCGAAGATATGTCTTTCTCCCATTGTGAGAGTGGACAGAACAATATACGAAGCAGTACTCTTACCCTCCTCTCCAGGGGCAGTCAGAAGAACTCAACTGATCTGAACAGTACTCTCTGATGTCTATAGTTGCAGATTTGTCTAATTATCTAATAAGTTGTTGGAAAACTGTTCATTTACCTACGGGTGTGTACGTGTGTGTGTGTGTTTGTTGTAGCTTTCAATGGTCTGGTGATAAGGACGATAGTCCATGAGAAATCATTTTCTATCCAGAGCATGGAAATCGAATGCTGAGGTGAGTGGGTTTGGCTTTGTCATTGTACGATATCATAAATTGAAATTTCTCAAACCACAGTCCGCTTAGCTTTCTGCCAGGTTGTTGATGAAAAAAACATTATACAGACTATACAAAATCGTGTTGACTATAATTTTGGAAATCCAGAGAGTTCGAGTATTTCTGAACATTCCTTTAAATATTTAACATATGCAAACACCTCGGGAAAGATGAAGAGAGTATATATTATGCATTCAACTTGGGTCAATGCAGATCATATGAGAAATAGAGTTTGACAAACCTTATTTAGGAAACTTTCAACTGGAATAAGGCATGTTCTCCTGTCCCTATACAGGAGTTCTGTGAAAATGTGTGTATTGATTTGTCCAACCAGAATCGAGTAAAGTACATAAAGGAGAGTCAGTCCATTTTCTGGACCGGGTGTTTCAGACGTCATTTTCCAAAATAGCCGTCACCAATTCAATTTTATATATATTTTTAAAGGCAAGTATTTATCATAAAAAATCATTTATCATGGATACCAAATGAAAATATGAACAAAAGTGGAAAATAATATTTTATTTGGGGAGTAATATTCATAGCACAACATATAATTATATTCAGGAAACAACTTTTACAAATTTAGAAGAAAACTCGGATATAGAAAAGTGAGTGTAAAACTATCTGTCTATCTTTACATTGTTCACCACATTGGCAATTCTCTGTGCATGTCAAATATTTCAATTCAAATTCACACATATACCAGTACCACATGCTGTACAACTGCACTGTATAATAGTTCAAAAGGCATTTCGTTAAGGCACATATTAGACTTCAGCACCAGCTGCACCTTTGCACCATCCATAATCTGTCAGCTGCAGGCTTGTATCAGAAAAATAAGCTCTGTAATAGGTTTGATTATTCTTGCATAACAAAAAGAATCTTTGATATGTCCATTTTTTATTGAAAAAGATGAGAGTGCTCTGATATGTGTTTCTGCATGTGTAATGAACATCGAAGTTCATAATATGTCTCACACTTTGGCGATGAATGTAAAACTTGAAAAGGTATTCCTCTGCTTTGTCAAGTGTTTCTACAAACAGAGTATGATATTCCGCAAATCGAAGTTGTTTCTGGCGATGCTTTTTGTTCAGATGGTTTTGTTCCAATCTTACTTATGACATCAAAACATGTAGGCATGTGGACCATTATTAAAGTGTTGCAAAGTACAGCTCCTAAGTGCCTGCTAAGGTGTGTGTGTGTAGAAAGAAGCACATAGCGCATTTTCCCACTTTGATCCTCAATTCTGCAATCCCTGAATAGTTCAAATATTCATCGAAGGATGAGAACAACGACATCAGTGGCATTTGGTAGCACTATGAGACATCTTTACCCGACTGGACAGCATGTAACAGATGGATTATAATTCTGCTATCTGCATCGTCAACAAAGTTTGAACTTCTTCGTTCCATACCATTAATGCATTCCTGTTATCATTGTGTCCTGTGTGGTAGTTCAAATTAGCACTGCAGTGAAGTCAGTCATGTTTGCCTTTTCAATGAAACTAGTAGCAGCAGCCTATTGGACCATATCTTTGTTTTATTTGATGATTAGCAGACAGGCAACTTCACAAACTACCTTATTCGATTCGTTGCCCTTGAAAACATATATTAAAGTTGACTAAATGATGGTATGACTGTCACACTCGAAAAAATTGTCGAAAATAACACCCGGTCCAGAACATGGTGATGTCTACCAAACTTTTACTGACTCTATGAACTTCACTCGATTCTGTTGATTAGAAAAATCAGTACTGACATTCTCACGGAACTACAGTATAGGGACTGTATTACAGAGGATAGGATGGCAAGTGAAAGATCAGTTGTCCACACTGACCCTGGTTGAAAAAGTTTAATTCTTGATATATGAAACTGAAAAAAAAATACTTTTCATCTTAATAATATATTTTTTTCATTGTGTAGTTTTTAACGTCCTTGATCTTGATTTGAGTTTTGAGAATAGGACACAGAAATGAAATGTCAGATTACTAAATTGCCGACGTTTCGACTTTTACTGACGTCTTTTTCAAGGCTGAGAATACATTATTTGTAATTTCCTCGTGTTATACAAATGGTTGTGACTAAATTCTAGGGAATAGCTAGGGCAAACAGACAAACACCACAAAATACTCAATACACTTAAAATATAACTAACTGTGTTCTATTCCAGTTATTCCAAAACCCAAATATTTTTAACATTTCTTCTTTTCAGGCGGTTATCATTATCAAAGAATGGTTAAAAGGCATATCACAATATTCAGAATAACATTCTGTAATCGTTATAGATAATGCCCATCACCACCAAATTAGAAACAATTTCCATACAAAGTTGGAAAAACAATATACTCACATGGTTTCATGAAAATATCTTATCACCCCGAAAATATTTAAATTGTGTGTAGCATACAATGAATAAAAAATCCATTGTGGAATTCAGAGATGGAATTACTGAAAATATGCTGAAAATCATCATTATCTATATTCAGATCCTTACTCTGGAAAATGGTTTCGATAATTAATTATGAGGAAAAATGCCATGCTATGTTTTGACTAATCTTTTTTATCAGTCAACTCAAAACAAATGTAGAAATGAATTTATGATATTCGCTTTCATACTAATTCTTTCCGGAGAATCTGTTAATAATTCATACAATTCATGAAGAATATTGCATGAAGTGTATTTGGTTGATTTGAATATTCCCACTGTTTAATGATTTTTAGTGATGATAAATTCGTGCGATCATGGCACGATTCTTACTTGGAACGGAGTATAATATCCTTTCCTGATTTTCTAAGACCACCAGGCAAAAGTTGCATTCAAATTGGTTGGACAGATATTGAATCTCTTTTCTCAATGCGAAAAAACTTCAAATGCTATACATAAATTTGGAATAACCTGTATTGATGACTCCATTCATCCTCCGTAGTAGATCATGGGTAAAAATAAAAGGAGTTAGCCGGATATGCATTCCGTATGATATATTCTCGTGTCTCCGGATTAATCGTGGAAACTTGCAAACTTTTCATGGAACTAATTGTGTTAGCCAAAACGACGACCCACCCTTATCCACTAAAAGCAACACTCCTAATTAAGCGGAGTGATAACACCAATTATAAAATAAATTGTGTCTGGCGCTGGCTGGATGTCGTTGTCATACGAGGCGTGGCGGGAAATTTATAATATTTTCATGAAGCATATGAAGAATCCCTATTAAAATTTATACAGGTTGAACTAAGTTATGAGAAGAGTAAAAGTATGAAATGACTTGTTTGATGAAAAAAAAATGTGTTTTTATTTACATCTAATAAATAAACAAGGTTGCCTGGACAATTCTATGAATGAAAGTAAAGTAGATGGGAGCATCGATTTTGATAAAAATGCACTTTTATTTGACGGTATCAAACTCGAACACCCACCATCATATGAAATGAAAGATTTTCAAGGCCATACATTCATAGATTGGGTCAAAATATCACCATTACTATATATAACTTTTTTTTTTTATTCCTTCGTTACTAAGTTAGGGGCACTCATAGTTGCAAAATTAAAAATGTGTTTCATTGAAAACTTTTTAAGTGAATATAGAAAATCAACCAAATTTTTATGATTGACGAAATAGTCTACTCGACAAGTTGAAAATGGTCTAAAATAGAGATACTGCTCTCAAAATTATGTGTGATAGCTCATTGGATCCGGAATAACGCCTAGAAAAATGTACCAGAAGCGTGTATTAGCAAGTGAAAAATTGCATAAGTTATAAACAATTGAAGATGAAAAAAAAATGGCATTTCGTTTTTTGCCAATATTTCATAAACTATCAATATTTAAGAAATTTCCACAAGATTCTGAAAGAGGAGGAAATTTCCGATAAAAAACTCCCAGCTCCCGGAACTCCATCTCCATTATTTATAATTTTAATTGAACGCTGAAAATGGGTCTCCGAGCGACATTTTTAGGTTGCGCGCGCGGCGTCAAAAGCGAGTACGACACATTCATTAATTTATTTAAGTTATTAAATAACTTTTTTTGAATTTGAAAAAAATATGGTGTATTCGGAACACTATAAATAATTTATTCCGTTTGAAAATTTCACTTGAAATTGATTTTTCAACAAGTTAAACGATTGTAAACTAACAAAATTTTCTCGAACTTCTGTCTTAATTGTGAATGAAATATTTTTTTTAAATAATTGTCGTAGAAATTTTTTGCTTCGTAGAGCCTTTCTCATTTACATACTCAACAAGATCACGCCATAAAAGTAAAAAAATATTCATACTTTGTTTATAATAATTTTTGTACTTGAACAAAAACTAAAAAATCCAAGTAATGCTGTTAAAAATTTTTTTTTTCACCTTAATCATTATATTATTGTTTTCTTATCAATACAAGATATACATTGATTTGCAAAAAAAAAAAATCCCGCCATTTGTTGATACATTTTTTATAAACAAATTGATTATTTCAATATTTTTGGAATTTTTTTTCCTACAACTTCCTTATATTACAAATATTATGATTTTTTAAAAAAAATAATCCTTAATAACAATTTTTAATTGTTTCTAATAGTTTTTTTTTATATTTCTATTGTTTAAATAATTAGTTAAGATTTTTTTTTTAATCATAATTGACAGTCCTCTATAGAGCAACAAAAAATGAATAAAAATTATCAACAATTCCATTGTTTATTAACTTACCAATTTGTAATAAACAAATTTTTAACTTTGTTAGATTTTTTTTCTGAAACTTCTTGAATTCACAAAAACAACCATATACAACAAAGTATAGAGAAGAAATTTTTCCCAATTCCAATTCCCAAAGTACAATAAAAAATTGGATTCTTTTTTTCTATACTTTGTTATATATGGTTGTTTTTGTAAATTTTGGAAGTTTCATAAAGAAAATCTAACACAGTTAAAATTTGTTTATAATAAATTAAGTTGATAAACAATGGAATTGTGATCAAAATAAAAAATTCTTTTCTTCATAGAGGACTGTCAATTATGATTTTTAGAAAAAAAATAATTTTATAAAAATAATTTAATAATAAAATTAAAAAAATTATAAAAAAACAAATTTTATTATCCATTACATAAATTAAGAAAAAATTAAATAAACAAAGTATGAATATTTGTTTAACTTTTATGGCGTGATCTTGTTGAGTATGTATATAAGAAAGGCTCAACAAAGCGAAATTTTTTTACGACAATTATTTAGAAAAAATTTTTCATTTACAATTAAGACAGAAGTTCTAGAAAATTTTGTTAGTTAACAATCGTTTAACTTGTTGAAAAATCAACTTCAAGTAAAATTTTCAACAGGAATCAATTGAATATAGTGTTCCGAATACACCATATGTTTTTCTTAAAATAAAAAAATATATTTAATACCTTAAATAAATCAATTAATGTGTCGTACTCGCTTTTGACGCCGCGCGCGCAACCTAAAAATGTCGCTCGGAGACCCATTTTCAGCGTTAAATTAAAATTATAAATAATGGAGATAGAGTTCCGAGTTCTTTTATTGGACATTTCCTCTTCTTTCAGAATCTTCTTTTGAAGTTTCTTAAATATCAATAGTTTATGAAATATTGGCAAAAAACGAAATGCCATTTTTTTTTCATCTTCAATTATTTTTCATCTTCAATTATTTATAACATGTGTGTATTTTTCAGGCAAATCAAATAATTGAAATAAAAAAGAAAAATATAACTAGTGTTTGAGAGAGTAATTTTCACATATTAACACATGCATGGCCAATGCAACATATCTCAGAAAAGTATCTCATGGTATGGGTTTATAATCAGAAGGGACTTTACTGTTGCCCAAGTACAATATCATGAAGGGGTTTTCGACTTGTAGATGAATATCAACCCTCGAGGTCGACTTGATATAGCCTTTCAACTTATTTTTGAATTGTTTGATAGTATTCATTTCTGAGATATATTTTGCGGAAAACGGCCGTAGAGTTTCGGGACCAAAAATTTCGAATTCTTCTGCCCAATAGACTTCAAAGCTGGAGGAGGCAAGTAAGTATTGTGTTTCTGTCTTGTATTATAGTGGTGTTCATTAGTTACCATAGTGGATTTAGGTTTATGCTGTTCAATATTCAAGTTAACAAAAAATGCTGTCTCTGGTCTAAGATTTCAGTTTCAGAGTATAGAAGGTCTGGAGAGTATCGGATTGTTCTACAGAATTAAATTTTAATAATTTTCTTCTGAATTATCACTAGATTATTAATAATAGTTTTTCCGACTGTCTCCCAAGCTACTATTCCATAAGCTATGTGCGATTCCACTAGTGCATGATATACTGTTTTCAGTTGGATTCTGTTCAAAATATATCTGAGGTTTTTGAGTTTGTAAATAAAAAAATGTACTTTTTTTATCACATATGCGACATGCTCATTCCACTTGAGGTGACTGTCAATAATCACACCTAATAGGTACTTAAATTCGAAAGTAGACTGGAAAGTGGATTTATTATTGGATAGTGAAAGAAACAATGTTCTGCTAGGGTTTATGGTCAGCAATCGACTCTGAAACCATGATTTTATTTCATACAGATTTCGTTCTACTAGTTATTTCAAAGTTTACCATTCTTGAGCTGAGTAAAAGATTGCTGTGTCATCACAGAAATATTCACGTATATTTCACCTTTGGTATTGACCTCAAATGAATCATTTAAATAAATGTTAAACAGGATTGGTCCTTGTACGGTTCCTTGAGGTACTGCGTACGCTACTGTTTCAGATTTGCTATAGATATTCGTGGATTTGACTTTTTGGGGTCTATTTGAGAGATCGCTTCTGAACAAGTCCAGAGCTTCTGATACCTGAATTCTTGATTCGATTCGACAAGTCAAGGAAGACGCAGAGAGCAGGCTGGCTTTTGTCCAGAGCTAAATACATTTCAGAGGTTAATTTCAGTATCGCGTCTTGGGTGGAAACACCTTCTCTGAAACCATGTTGTTTTTCTGAAATTATTCCAAATTTATCAAGAAATGAAGTCAATTGCTTTATTAGAATTTTTTTGAATATCTTTGAAAAGTTTGTTATTACTGAAATTGGCCTGTAGTTCATGAATTCTTCTCTGTCGCCATTTCCATATATGAGGAATACTATTGTTTCTTCAAATGCTGCGGGAAAAAATCCTTGTTGAATACATTTATTGATTACAGCAGCTAGTGGTGCTGCAATTATGTCAGAAATTTGTTTTTAACAGTTTCAGACGTTATGATATGAAATCCTGGTGTCTTCATAGGTTTCAGTTGAGTAATTATTGTTTTTATTCCATTCTGGGTAACTGCTCGAAAAAAAAAGAGAATTCAATAGCAGGTTGCGTTGCGGGGAAATATATTCAGGATCGGTATTAATTTCTTCTGCAAGCTTTTTTCCCACTGTGACGTAAAGCTCATTCATGAGGTTTGCAATTTCTTTTACATTGTCGATATATCTTTCCTCCACTTTTATTTTATTTAGATCATTTCTAGGTCTCATTGATTTCGAATATATTTCGTTTATAGAGTTCCACAACTTTTTTGAATCCCTACCTGCCTGAGTTACTTTATTTTTGTAGTAATTAATCTCTGTCTTTTGTATCATGGAAAATACTCTATTTCTGGTGGATTCATATAGCAATTTTATTTCTTGATTGGTAGGATATTTCAGCAGTTGCTGATGTAATTTGTCGCGATCTTCAATGATGAGACTGAGCTCTGGAGTCATCTATTCTTTTTATTTTTAAATTTATTTCTAATAGTATAAGAGCAGTTCCCTATTTGATGGTCGATGATATCAATGAATTTATTAGCTGCAGATTCAGCATCTTCCATATTATAAACAGTCTCCCACGGAATATTTTTCAAATTTTTTAATAGTTTGTCATAAGTGATTTTTTTTTTATCTTATCAGAGTTTTCTCTAGAAGCAGTACATTCATCTGATACGATTTGAAGAAATGTTGAATAATGGTCTGTCAGATTTGTTTATACTGTTATGGGAAGCATCAAATCCACATCATTATCTGTTTGTATGAAGATGTGATCAACGCAAGATTTGCTTTCGTTGAGACACGTCGTGTAATCATTCATAGCTGATAAAAACCCATATTCATGCATAATAGTTGGGTATTCAGTGGATTCCGCGTTAACTTTCAATATGTCAATATTGATGTCTCCCACAAGTATTACGTGTAATTTATTTTCAAATTTTCCATTTTGGAAGTATAATCGAAGATTGTTGAGGAATTCCAATGTATTGGAATTTGGGGATCTATATAATGCTATAATAGTGATTTTTTTGTTACAGAAAATGAGGTTTGACACTGATATATCATTTTGACCCAAGTCAAAGACTTCAAATGAGCTTTGAATATCTGCCTTTATATAACAAACCACTCCTTTATTCTGGTTATAGGTTCCTTTGTTATATATCATTTCATAATCAGGATTATGGAATAGGTCCACATTTGGATTCACCCATGTTTCCGATAGCACAATACAATCAGGTTTGAGCTTGAATTGGTTCAAATAGCATTTGAATTCATCAAAATTTCTGTTTATACTGCGGATATTATTATGAAGGAGATTGAAATTGGTGGTTTTTTTATTTATATTTTATTTCCTGGGTCTAAAAATTTCTTGGGTAATTGTTCATGTTTGAGTGGGATATGCTTGCAACTGAGGATCAATTCAGATTATGACTTTTTGGTTCTTGGGCAGAAGAGGTGGATCAAGTTACTAACTTATGAATAAAAACTTGTGTTGAAAAGGTAAAATTGTGCTGAAATACTAAAATGACACTGATAAGATTAACAGTATGTATACATACATTATTAAAACGTGCTATGATTAGATAATAAGTAGTGTATAAAATTATGTCGACTGACTAAAATGAAGATGAATATGTAAATTTATGTTGAAATGCTAATTGTGTTAGAATATTAAGATTAAAGTGTAATATATGGGAGTGGATCTCATGATTTGATTTAATTCCAAAATTGTTTTTAATAATGTCTCATGGTGTAGTTGATAAAATCTTCAACAAAAAAACAATGGAATAAACACCCTTCATCATGATTATTATAATTATAATTAATTTCACGTCTATATATTTTTTCTCTTTCTTTGTATTTTCATTTTTTTCATTTATTATTATTTATTGAGGTGCAAGAGTAAGAATGCTTTATACCAATCTTGTAACCTATTGACAGGTTTAATTTTTTTTCTTTCCCCAAATGTATTTAGATATTATTCTCTGTCAATAAATGTATTATTATTATTATTATCATTATATATAAAGTCGTTTTGAAATCCTATAATGAAAATTATTATTTGAAGTATTAGGTCTGATTGGGTCTATAAGTTCATGAAATTCACTAAATTGAAAATTGAAGGAAAATATATATTAAACGTACATGCACCGGAAACCTCCTAATTGTTCCTTGATGCAGAACGGGTTGTTATGTATTTTTTCGCATTTCCTTCTTGATTTTCCATTTCTATTTCATTAGTTCTTTTTCTTGATGAGTTCTCCACTCCTGTTCCATTCCTCACGGTCCAATTCTCCACTGGATTTTGTTTCAGGTTTTCGTAGGTATATTCTGTGTCGTTTATCAGGAGATTATTCCCTTTGTATTTCGCGTTGAATTGTTTTTGTCGAGCGGTTTTTAATTGATTCACCATGAACTGCTTCTTCTCGTAGTCCTTGGCAATAAGATCTACAGATATCGAAATACCCGAATTCTTCAACTTGTTAGCGTTATGTAAGATTTCGTATTTTTTCTGCGAGTTTGTGAACTCCACCAATACTGGTCGAATTTTATTGGGTCCTTCTTCGCCTATTCTGTGAGAATCCCGTATATCGATTGTATTTATATTGACATTTATTAGTTTATTTTGAATAACTGTTACTAGATCTTTGTAAGTTTCGCCCTGTTCCTTCAAACCGTAGGAAACCAAGTTATATTTTTTTGTTCTATGTTCTATTGTTTGCAATCTGTTTATTAATTTTTCATTTTCGTTCTTCAGTACCTACCTCGTTTTCAATATGCAATTCTGTCACTTTTTCATCGAAATCGCTTTTCATATTTTTACCTCATCTTGTTAGGCTTTTATTTGGTTGACTATTTGATTATTTTGTTGTTTTATGTCTCCTATGTTCACAGTAATTCGATTAAGAAGTGTGAGTACTTCATAACTCATTTCCACGCTACACACCCTGGACTATTGGCGAATTTATTCTATTTAGAATATACTTCTTTTATCTGTGGCACTTCTGTTTTTTGCAGTCTGAGATGATAAGGCGATACCAATGTTTTCGACGAAAAACTGAGTAGACGATCACAAGATTCATTTAAATTGACGTGATCAATTGCAACTATGTTTCAGCTATAGGTTATTATGTCTTGATATCGTATTACCTGGATGCAGCCGAGTTTCCTCTGTAATTTGATACAACTTTCACCTCAGGACACTAACATTTATCTCACTTTTTTGGAAATTTCGAGAGAGCACTTTAACCCACGTATTATTTCGTTTTGTGTTGGATGATAATGACTGATATTTTTCGATATTTTTCAACAGAACAGAGTTTCCTAGACATTTTTCTAGATGTAAGTGCTCTGGTGTGAAGTCGATCAGAGAAACTATTTTTGATAAAAATGCACTTTTATTCGACGACGTCCAACCCGAGCGACCACTAAAATGAAAGATTTTCAAAGCCGAAATAATAATGATAACGTTAATTCAGCAAAATTAATAACTGGGATATGAAAAATATATTTCGTTAAAAACTTTTCAAGTATATATAAAAATATGATGAAAACAAGTATTGGACAAAAATTACACTGCCTATTTGAGAGTTTCGTTCCCAATTTTGAAAGCAGGTTTTTTCCAAATGAAATCTCAAGCTCTGTAGATTCATGGTGTTTCTTCAACTGACATTATGAAATATTAAATTCAGTTCATATTTAGAATTTACTTGAGGAATAATCACATTTCGTGTTGGTATGTTATCAGAATCATGAATTGTGGTTATCTCATGAAACTCAAGATGTGGATGTTTCCAACTTTTCTTCACAACTTAAATGTTGGGGAGTTCCACTCAGAATAGATTCAATGATCGAAAAGTTTCAACACGAATTATAAACTCAGCTGAAAAAAATCAAATCGGAAAAAATATGTATACTAATAAAAAACGAATAAACTACAAAAAAAGCAAACGAACAAACGAAGGTTCAGAATAACTATTATCGCTTGATTTATGGATAACGGCAGTTTCCCAAAAAACAAAAGACATTAATTTGCTCAACATGGAAAACCGAAGACTACTGCATCTAGGAAATTGTTGACTCCGTTGATTTGTTGTTTACTACCAAGTGTTGTTCATCCTTGCACTTCTTCACCGTAATGATGAGGGCCGAAAGTTCGAAACACGTGTCTACGGTTAACACTCTTCTTCGAGGGTTATGTCCATTAAATTTTTTTCAATTTTTTCAACAGTCCCCTCGATATTCCTCTCTTTCATCTTGTATCTAGATAATAACAATTTTTTTTAAATTTTCAAATTGATATTTATTGGCATAATGTTTGGGAGCTGAGCGCTTGCCACGCGGAGCTCTATTTTCAACATTTATTAGAGATGAAGTTCGGGAAGGAGACTTTTTATTAGATATATTTTCCTTTTGTGCATTTTTTCTTTCTGTTTCTCAAGTGCTTATTTGCGAAAAACTTAATTCCTTTTTTATCTCAATTCGTTAATAACTTTTGCAATTGTTCATATGTGGGAAACTTCTGAACATTTTTCTGGACGTCATTCCAAATCCAATGAGCCCTCACTCATATTTTGACGAGCTCCAGCAAGAATTAACACCATTTTGAGTTTGTGAACCAGACTATTGTTATTATTATTATTATTATTATTATTTTTCAAGACATTGACTACAGTGGTCATAAGCCTTATATTTCCGAAGTGTTCAGGATTTCATCGATATTACCCATCTACACTTTTCTCATTAGACCTGTTTCATTTAGAAATTGTATTGTTTTCAGGAAGTACTGCTAATTTTCCAGGCATTGTTGCAGCGTATCAGGAATAGAGCAGTCGTTTCTAGCTTGGGAACTGGCACACGAGAAGTAAATGTTCCAGAGTAAGTTGCACTTTGCAGGTATCACATATTGGGGGTCTGGAACCACACAGAAGGTAGGTAGATGTGATATGAGTATGGCCAATTCTCAATCGAGTGAGTGCAACTTGTTTTATCTTTTGGTGTGATGGAAAGGGTAGTATTTCGTCGACTTTGTATTCTATACTTTTCAGTTTATGGTTGCTATCATTCCATTCTTGGTTCCATTTGTCTCTTATCCTATTTTTGAGGTGTGTTTTCATGTCTTTTATTATGATTTTTATGATTATCATAATGATTATTATTTTTATTCTCAATTGAATAATCTCCGACTCGAGATATACGGTTCGTAAATATCATTCCTTGTATAAAGTAGACCAAATTGAGTGAGAACTATTCCCGCGTGAAAACCAGTCGATAACTTCGTTGACCGCTTATAGCATAAATTAACGTGAACCACTACAGATTGCACTTCATCGGGTTTGGGGTAAAGATAATATAATCCATTAGTAGAACAGTGGTGTGATGTGTGTCTGAATAGAGGTAGCCATGTATGGTGCGCTAGTCGAAAGTACCATCCACAGAAAATTTCTGTTTCAAGCAAATCTGCTTTAAATCTGTACAACAACCAATGAAAGTGTTCAATACTAATCATCTATCATTCAATGGGCCACTTAGGTTCAGAATAGTAATAATATTGATAATAATAACGTCTATTGTGCATAAAAAAAATTAAATCTCACACACAAAGAGGAAAAAGGTTAGCCATAACCTATCTTCCACCCTTCCCAAAAATTACATGTATTTTAGTAATATAATTGAATCGAATGCATTAAATAAAAAAAACTCAATATATTTTCAAGGAAAAATACGACTACTAACTACAGGACAATAAACTAATAACATTATTCACACACGAGTTGTTTAGAAATATACGAATTGTGAATAGATGATGATCTATAGACTATGAAAAATATCTTCATTAAGAAATAATCAGTTGTGATTTCAATGCTTTTTCAAATTGAGTAATCGAAAGATCCAGTAATGGTGGTAGTATATGATTCAAGTATGAAGGGGCCTAAAATGAAAAGCATCCTTCGA
The DNA here is from genome assembly GCA_018342105.1 of Gonioctena quinquepunctata. Taxonomy (NCBI): domain Eukaryota; kingdom Metazoa; phylum Arthropoda; class Insecta; order Coleoptera; family Chrysomelidae; genus Gonioctena; species Gonioctena quinquepunctata. The sequence continues at coordinate 473,125 of JAFIRS010000170.1, forward strand.
ATTTAGAAGTATTACGAAAGGGAATATTGAAAGAATCAATCCTGATATTTACTAAATGAGGATCGGATCTTCTAATTATCAAACTATATAGGTACTGAGGAGTTTGAGTTTGTAGCAACCTGTACATAAATATACTACTGAGATATTGAACTCTGGCTTTGACATTTAATTCTTCCATGCTTAATAGGTAAGGAGTTATGTGCTTTCCGAATGGTATATAGTATACAAATCGCATGCAAGCGTTCTGAATACGTTGCAATTTATTCTTGTTATACTGTGGTAAGAAATTATAGTACACTGAACAGCAGTAATCGATATGAGGATAAATCAGAGTTTTAACTAACCTTAGTTTCATTTCTATAGAAAGCTGATACTTGAATTTATATAAATTCTTCAGTTTGGAAAAAGTTGTTCTGAATATTTGTTCCACATGTTTATCAAATGAAAGAGAGGAATCAATAATAACGACCAAATTTTTTGTAGAATCGGCCCATTTGATGTCAGTATTAATCAGTGAGAGCCTATGATGATTTAGTATTTCTATTTTCTGTCTTAGTGGTCCAAAGCATAGTGCAACTGTTTTACTAGGATTTATTCTCAAACCGGGATTTTCAGAGTAAATCAACGTATTAAGTGAGTCTTGGTTGATATGTGTAATACAATTTTCTGTTTCATCATGTTGCCAGATAAATAAATTTGAAAGTCATCGTTACGTTTTTATGTATTGTACTGTATTTGTAACTTATATTCCTGTTCTGTAGTTGGGTGTAATCTGTAGAACAGTGTATCAATAAATAAATAAATAAATAAATCAGTAGAAATCTCTTCTGAATGCTTTAATAATCTCCTTTTCCAGATAGTTCACTGAAATTTGTTTCCAAACAAAAATAGTCAAAGTTAATTTTGAAGTAAAAAAATAAATCCCTACTTATGGTCGGCATTTTCGATCCTGTTATGTTTCATCAGGGGTGGATGATCAAACCATCCTTATCCAACTAAGAATGTTACCAGTTCCAGAATAGTCCAATGACGATCACCAAAACGAAGCGGAGCAACTTCCAAATCCTAAACTTGCACATGCCTTGAAATACTGTAGCGAACGTCGAATGATTTTGCAAACCCCCAGAGAAAGTCCCAACCCTAGTAATTAGATGACTACCCAAAAGCCGATCTCTATAAAGTCAGTGATCAATTCCCCGAAACTCCATTCAGGTTTGATGAAACATCAAGTAAAATTTTCCGGGATCTGCACCTGCGGTCTCTGATACACTTTGGAAATTGCCGAGCGAACGGAAACCCTTCTGCAAATAAGCTTTCTTCAAATTGGATGTGCACTCCGTGGAAGGAAAAAGATAAATTATCCGAAAAATAGCACACGCGCAACGTACGGCAAAGAAATAGTATATTCGAATAAATCTTCCAGACAAATTGACAATGTGTTGGTGGTTGTAGACAATGACGGAATACTGGACGAAACAATATTTTTTTCAATTTCTCTTCGAAAGGAGCGGTGAAGGTGTAATTACTCAGTCGATGGGAAAAATAATTGCTCATTCTGAGATTCAACGAACTAAGTTACTAGAAACAAATGGGAACTTTCAATTCAAATCATTCATGTACGTTTTGGCCAATCAAAACATGATTATAGTGAGGATAATCCACCTAGAAAATTGCTGCGGAAATAATTTGAGGTGTTTTGTTTTTATTCTTTGACAACCTATACAGGGTGGGGCACCCCATACGACAGTGTCCCTGTAAACCAAACCATTAATTTTTCCGGAAATTTCTCCATTTCATTATATGTATATTGAATAAGGCTGCAAAAGGAAATTATTTTGGAGTCTACAGGGTGGCTCAAAAAAGAGTGACATATCAAAGTTGTGTTGTTTCAAATGGAACACCCTCTATTTTGTTACACTTCTGAATAGGACAAGAAAAAATGATATGATTTCATTTGAGGTACTATGTACCTAACTATAACCGTTCTCGAGTTATTGATTTTTTTATGAAAATGCTAGGTACAATTGGAAACTAAATAACATCGAAATGTATAGAAATCATCCCTTCGAATTCTGACCAAGCATGAGAGAGATTTTGAACTATTGATTTCGATAAAATCTGTTCCTCAATATTATACAGAATGTTCAAAAATCATTGTCACTTTTTTATAATTTCGGACAAAGATAACTTTGTCATTTCACATAGAACACCCTGTATTTTTTCGGTCTGAACAATATAAAATTCAATTATCTTTCATTTCGTATTGAGGTTCGCTATACCCAACCTGAATAGTTTTTCAGATTTTGGCTTTTTCAAATAGTAGTTCTTATTTCAATGCATTCTTTGAATCAAGATAGCTTTTAAACGACATTAATTCAACTGGTTGAAAGAATTCTTATTGACAGTTATTGTGTTTTACGTTATTCAAAACATTCACTGAATTATCAGCGTCGAAAATGAAAACTTATTCCATTCAAGAGCGGATAGATATAATTTTAGCGATTGGTGAGTGTTTAGACAATTGCCTTTTGGCGTCGAGGGTGTATGCCCAGAAGCATCCAAACCGGAATCATCCAAACAAGTTGGTTTTCAAACGATTGCTACATCAATTTCGTAGGACTGGAAGTGTAGCTTATGAAAAGGCAAATAGACCAAAACCTATCATTGGAAATGAGGAAAATGAATTTCTTATTATGGGATATCATAAAAAACCCTCATACGAGTCAACGTAAGATCGAGAAAGATACAGGGATAAGCAGACGGAGCATTCCTAGGGTAATAAAAAAATACAAATTTCACCCGAACCGTATTCAGATGCACCAGGAATTATATGAAATAGACTTCCATCGACGAATCGGGTTTTGTATATATGGGTTCTGGACAAGTTTAGTGAGGATGAAAATTTTTTGGAATCCATTTTATATTCTGATGAATCTACTTTTCACAACAATGGCTTAGTGAACAGACACAACTTCCATTTTATAGTGATGTGAATCCCCATTTATTCCGCACTCTGAATCACCAGAATAGATGTTCTGTTAACGCGTGAGGAGGAATTATAGGTACACATGTTATAGGACCATACTTTTTTGATAGAAACTTGAATGGTCAAAAATTTTCACAATTTTTACGAGATGATCTGCCTGAGCTTCTGGAAAATGTGCTGCTAAATATCAGACAACGGATGTGGTTTTAATTGGATGGAGCTCCGGCACATTTCGAATTCAGTGTCAGACAGTTTTTGAATATGTGCTTTCCGAATAAATGGATTGGTAGGGGAGGACCACAAAATTGGCCAGCGAGATCACCAGATTTGACTTGCCTCGTTTTTTCCTATGGGGATACTTGAAGAATGAGGTTTACAACACTCCTCCAACCTTACTGGAAAATATGAGGGAGATAATAGGGGCTGCTTTTCGATGAGTGACGCCTCAAATGTTATTAAATGTTATGAAGTCTTTCATAGAGAGAGTGGCTCTTTTCATTCAACAGGATGGTCGTCATTTCGAGCACCTACTTTGAATTGAATACATGTGTGTTTCATATTTTGTTGTTGTTTCAGTTGAATAATAAAAAAAATTGTATAGTCTGTTTAATGAACTACTGTCAGAATATGAATGTAAATGATAACTTCATTTTAGTGAACAGTTAATATTAAGGATGAAGTGGAGTATAACAACTGGCAATGATAATTCTGTGAGTAAATCAAATACATGTCGTTTCAAAGCTATCTTGATTCAAAGAATGCATTGAAATAAGAACTACTATTTGAAAAAGCCAATATCTGAAAAACTATTTAGGTTAGGATTAGGAAACCCCAATATGAAATGAAAGATAATTGTATTTTATATTGTTCAGATAAAAAAACTAGAGGGTGTTCCATTTGAAAAAATAAAGTTATCTGTGTCCGAAATCATAAAAAAGTGACAATGATTTTTGAATATTCTGTATAGTATTGAGAACAGGATTTAGCATAAAATCTCTTTTATGCTTGGACAGAATTCGAAGGGATAATTTCTATACATTTCGATGTTATTCAGTTTCCAATTGTACCTAGCATCTTCATAAAAAAATCAATAACTCGAGAACAGTTATAGTTAGGTACATAGTACCTTCCATGAAATCATATTATTTTTTCCTGATCTATTGAAAAAAGTAACGAAATACAGGGTGTTCCATTCAAAAAAACAAAACTTTGATATGTCACACTTTTTTGGGCCACCCTGTAGACTCCAAAATAATTTTCTTTTGCAGCCTTAATCAATATACATATAATGGAATGGAGAAATTCCCGAAAAAATCAATGGTTTGGTTTACAGGGACCGTGTCGTATGGGGTGCCCCACCCTGTATTTTTAATTTGACGTCTGTCATTATTTCGCATTGAAAGCGAGAAATGAATCAAAATCGGTTCAGTTGATTATATCATTTTGCGAGAAAGTGTGTTTGTGATCGTAAATTCAAAAAACCGATCTACCACACGAGAGTTTGATAAAGTAGAAAATAATTCTCCAGATTTCTTTGTCAAACTTGTTGCCAGGCAATAGACTCGAGAGCCCGACGAACTCGAGTGGCTATTTTTCAAAAATCTGTCGAATTATTTTCACTTTATTCTCACTCTCTTGTGGTATTCAAATCCAAATCAACTTTATTTCAACAACAACAAAATTATTAGAGTTACGGCTTCATTGGCTGCTAAGAGCCATTTCAATGTAATATAATTATTCATCATGTTAGATATACAAAAACAACATATCATAAAAAAAAATTCACACCAGAATGTGTTTGCAAATTAAATAATTTTAGAATTTATTTTTTGACTCTCAACTATGTAAATTTTTTTGCTTAGACAAGACATTTTTTTTTTCGACAAGACACTAGTAAAACAGTATGTTTTGATTGACTCAATTGTAACTTTGGGTTACTACAAGTGGTAGAAAATAAAAAAATTATTAGTTTATTATATAGGTACATGAACAGGTTTCTTAGCCTATGAATTATTGATTTCTACTCATTGTAGTTACACAAAATCACTATTTTAGGACGTAAAAGATAATATTCTTTTATTTTACAGTTACTTAGAGGGTAAGAAAATTTTTCATTAAGGTAGGTACATTACGATTTAATTTGCGTCACAGTTTCGGCAGCGATTTTTGCCTATAAATTGTTGATTTCTACTTGTTGTAGTTGCATGGAAATAACATTTTAAGATTGAACATAGTTCATTTTTCAATTTTACATAAGTATTGAGTAACCACAAGTAGTAGAAAATTGCTTTTTTGCGTTTTTATTAATTTTCTATACGCGCTTTGTTGCATAGCATTCATAACTAGCGTCAGCGAACATCATAGGGGGCTGTGATCATCTATTTTGACAGTACAAAACGTCAGCAAAAACTCGTGTTTTGTAGTAAAAAGAATATTGTGCAGACTAAACGAACGCAAACTTTTTTGTTTTAAAAATGTATCGATTTGAAAATCATGCTGTACCTATGTAAAATATGCATAAAATTGTCTGATGTAATGATGAATCATCGTACTATGTCTTATTTACCTGCATTAATAGAAGATTGTGGTTTCTATTCAAAGGAAGAAAATTTGTTTCGAATTGTTCAGGAATATTTGCTTCTGAACTACTCAAAATTGAAAGTGCTAAATGGAAAAATGGTGTATAAAATAGTGTATTAGACATTTAATTCATTCAATTCAAAGTCCAGCTTTTTCCCCTTCAAGAAGAAAGGAGGTGTCAGAAATATTACATTCCAACTATGTAATTGAAATGTATCAATATTGAATGAAGTAGGAAAAACCAGTATGTGTTGCTTGAGGGTCGGTTTAAATTTATTTATTTTTTTATTTTTTTTCAAAAGAAGGTTGTACAGTTTAGGTCCGAAGAAGAAAACTAACATTTCAAACACATTTCATTCGGTTACTCGATTAGTCAGGTCTTCTTCAACAACGAATGTAATTCGATATAGAGATTGAGATTGTTCATATTTGTATGTTTTCGTCAAGCAAGAAAAAAGCATGATGGTTCCAAACGATCCAATGAATCAATTAATATCGAGGTAGGAAAATATGTTGCCATCAATCTCATGTATCCACCGTTTTGTGTCTTAATTTCTCAATATTTTTCCCTTTGGTTTTATATTCCATCACATTTAATTGTTATTATACCATGCAATACAATACCTATATATCCTTTTCCCAAACTCCTCCGCCACAGTTAAAGTTATTCCATTCCTAATAATACTATGCGTTAAATCATATCAAATTGACGTGTCACATATTCGATGTCTACCATTAATCCAACATTGGCATACGAAAAACATAAGAAATTATTGATCGAAAATAGTTTGTGGCATATCAGACAATGAAATTAAGAATAGAATTGAATTAAAAGATGTGGACCAACCAGGATTCGAACCTAGCACCTCTCGATTTCTAGTCGAACGCACTTCCAACTGTGGTGTTGGTCCTTATACGGAAACCAGCGATTCGCATTTCAAATTGAGCTCTGCTCTGCTCATGCACATTGAAATTTCGGGTGTGAAGTTGGTCGATGATCCTTTATGTGATTGACACTAGCTGAACAACTAATATAATTTTATTAGGTGTGCATGCGTGAATGTTTTCATAGTCACATTAACCCTCATCGTCTTCGCATACTAATACAGAGCTGAATTCAAAATGTGAATCGCCGGTTTCCGAATAAGGACCAACAGCACAGTTGGAAGTGCGTTCGACTAGGAATCGAGAGGTACCAGGTTCGAATCCTGGTTGGACCTCATTTTCTTATTCAGTTCTATTTTTAATTTTCTTGTCTGATATACCACAAACCATTTCCGATCAATATTTAATTACAGACACAATCCACCACTTCATCATGAGAAATCATGTCCAAAAACAAAAATATCTTCCACGTATTACCACTCAACGATAATATCCGACTGGTATTCGCATAGATATCATGTATCATTTTGAATTTTCCGCAACCAGAACAGCAGTTCGGATGATTTCGTTCACCTTCGGAATCGTATGAGCAAGAGGTGGATGCTTGTCACACAGACTCGTATATAATAGAAAGAGGCAGAGCGAAAAAGAAAGTAGCTTTTTCCTCATGTGACGATTTCTACCAGTCAACACCTACCGCATGTCGCGTGAAAGAACTTCCTTTAGATTTTAAATGATCAGATGATAGAGAATTTTGTGAAACAAATACAGGGCAATAAAGCGATAATTGTATGATATCTTTCTGACAGATAAACTATGATATAATAATCTTTATTTTCGTTTAAAAGTTACATTGTATGGGAATTGTCAAAAACTGAACCTTAAAGTAAAATACAGGAAAACACATTAAATTAGAAAAACTAACAAACTAAATATTCAGTAGACTTATAGTTAGTTAAAATTACATTTAAAATTCCGACAGTGAATAAAAACAGTTGTGCAATAAAAATAATATCAAATCTTTCTTCAATAGTGAGATATTTTTGAAATTTTCAATATCTGTAGGCAAGCTATTGAATATATTTGAGGGCATACTATATCAACTTTTGCAAATGGAATATACACGAAGGGGTATACATTTTTCCAGGGAAATGAAAGCTTAAAAAAAAGAAACGGATAAACCATGTGAAAAGCCGTGAGATGCATGGAAATATTAACTCACTTAAGTTCAGTGAAGAACTTGTCCGTGAGTATACCTCCATCTTCCATTTCTTCGTATGGTTTGAATATTTTTCGAAGGAAACAGGTATATCATTGAAGTTTTGGTTGAATTTTTCTCAAAGGAATAGCAATGGTTAAAAAATAAAAACGAATATAAATATAAAGAACGCTGCTTATAACATTACAGAATGTCGTTCAATTAAAAACATAATATTTACATAAAATAACATTTCATAGGACACATGATAATAATACTAAAAAAGTAGATACAGTAGATGACATATTCGGAAAGGTTTCAATGTAGTGGAATGAGGGAGATAGCAAGTATAATGAATCAACAGTTGATACTGCTGTGAATTATTGTTTTATCGGTTTCCAGGATCCAAAGTTTCAATATTCTTTAGTAATGATTTTGAATTGATTCTTTGAAGTTCATCAGGTAATAGACGGAGTAGGCGAGGAGCAAGGTAAGTGAAGCATCTCTGGCCAACTGACTTATTGGCTTTGGGCATGAACACATTGATCCCTGTGTCGTTTCTGGTGGAATATTTATGGTTCACTGAATGGATATAAGTTTTATTCCCAGAAACAATTGTCTCATGTCGAGTAGTCCGGATTCAGTTGAGTACATTTTCGGTTTATCCAATATTATTTTGATGAACCATTTTTGGAGTACCTCTAGTGGTTTCAGATGACAACTCAGAATGCCTCCCCAGCCAATAATACCGTACTGAATGATGGATTCTACTAAAGCATGGAACAGGATTTTGAGATGTGTGAACCATAAAAATTTCTTGAACTGCCAGAATCTGTATATCAGTCCACGGGTTTTTCTTTACCACATTAACAATGTGTATGTCCCATCTGAGAAACGAATCAATATGAATTCCTAGATATTTCACCGACCTCTCTAATGGGACATCCACATTGTTCAACGTGAGGATATCGTAATGGGGTAAATTATTTCCTTCAATAATTATGTTATCAGAGAAAACCTACCAACTTTCACCTCTAACGGTAGCGATAGCGGACGAATGACATGAAACGTAATATTCTTGAGCAGACATGTTCAATTTCTATGAATTTTGTGCAAATGGGATATTAATACCTATGAAAGTTGCGGGTAATTTGTTAAATATAGATATAGGAGTATTCCTAGTTTACCAGACAAAAGTTTCAACATTTGGCACGTCTGACACGTTTGACAAATGACAAATTTCATACTCATACCTGCGCATGCACTCTACGTCAAAAGTATTAATTGGTCTAAATTTTCTCGACTGCTGCGACGTCAACTGTAGCGGCTACATCCGAATCTATGAAACCCGCTTTAGAGTGAAGAATACAAACAAATGATGTTGATTTCCGTGAATTCAGAACGCAAAATACTCTCCCGACTATTCTTATAAAACTGAATTCATATTTATTATCAGAGACCAAGAACACACCTGCTATAGATGACATTCAATCAGAATTACTCAAAGAATGTGCTGATCTATTATCCATTCCACTTGTCTATATTGTGAATATATCTTCCGAAACTGGCGTCTTTCCAAATCGCCTCAAATTGGTTGTTATGAAACCTCTATTCGAATGTGGAGATTAACAGGATGTGTCTAATTACCGACCGATTTCCTTACTTTCAAAAATCAGCAAAATAGTCGCCGGGAAAGCAGTATAGCTTCGTGGATGGTAGATCGACACAAGATGCAATTGTAGAACTGAACAACTTTCTGAAGCATTTGATAGAGTGAGTCACACTGATTTTCTTGATACATTGGGAAAATGGGCTTTAGAAGAAAAATTATTAACCTCCCGAAAAGTTACTTGTATGGAAGGAAACAATGTGTTTCTATAAACAATTTATTGAGTAGCAAAAAAAACTACATCATGGTGTACCTCAAGAACCGGTTCTTGGACCATTATTATTCATTTAATATGTGGAAGTTTTCTTCAACTCGCAACAGTTGAGGCAGATATCATCAGTTCTGCTGATGATACTGCCCTTCTTTCCAGGGACGCAAACTGGAACTCACTGAAACAAAAAATTTTAATATCCCTAGCAGAAATTCCTGATCTTTCATCAATAGACCACTTACAGTTAATATGAAAAAAATTGTTTACTCACCTTTAACCAGCTATGAGTCGAACTCACCTAACTATTTGTCAATCAACTTCAATTATAACAACCAAAATCTGTGGAAACTTCAAAATATTTGGGAATCATTATTGCCAGACATCTGAAATTGGATTATAAAATATGTAGTGTGATAAAAAATATCCGCTTTTTTATAAGTTGAATAAAAATTTTCAAATATCGAAATTATTCTAGTGATGAATTATATATTGAAAGTCTTTTCTTTTCATCCAACGTAGGCGATCCATCTGATACAGTGGAGGTGATATTACTAGGTAGGTGAGAAATCATACAGTCTAACTCCACCAAAAAAATAATTTCAATACCAATGTGCCACGAAGATTCACATCAGGAACTGGACATGTTTCGAACGAATAATCCTCCATCCTCAGCAAAATGGAAGGATTACAAGCAGATCTAAAGGGGAAGTGAAATGTTACAATTACAAGGGGCAAACATTAGGAGAAAAATAACCTAGCATTGCATGGTGGACAGAATTATAAAGAAATGAATGAAGTATCAATCTTTCGAAACATGTCCAGTTCCTGATGTAAATCTTCATGCCACATTGGTATAAAAATAATTTTTTTGGTGGAGTTAGACTGTATGATTTCTCATCTACCTAGTATTTCTTTCCACAATGAATCGCTGGAAATTGTTTTTTTTCCGATGTAAGAATTGAAAATGTGTGTTAATAGCCACGAAAAATGCTATTGCCAATATTTTATATATGATCCTTCATCAGTAGAATGAAAGGCAACCAACGAACTGAAAAATTATTAACTACGCACTAAATTATAACAAAGGTCCTGTAAACGAGATATATTGTCATCTGCTGAAAGTACGCATTATCACACTCGGCTGAACCACTTCACAGACTCAAGAGAAGTTAAAGAGGTTGAGCATTCGAATTCCTTATTGTTATGTTACAAAAGCCTAACGAAACTTGTCGTTAACATCGCTAATGGTTCTCGTGCACATTTTCAGGATGACTCGTTTCGTGAAATATTGTTTTTTGCCAGATATACGGAATAGCCATACGTGATTCAATCATCTCGCAATAGATATCATTTGTGACTCTCAGATTTGGAAGACGTGAGCCAAAAAATAATTTTAAATTTGTAATTATTTATGTCTTATGTGCGGTATGGTAGATGAAAAAGGAAAAGTTTTATATTGTAACAGTGGAAAATATATAAAAAAGTGAATATTTGTACGTGAGCTACGTTAAAGGGCCAAAACGTTTTTTTTTTTATTTTTCCGACTTCAAAGTCGGAATTTCCGACTTTCAAGGGAAAATTTTATAATTACGACATTAAAGTCGGAAATTTGTGATATAAATAAAATGTGATATAAATATATATATATATATAGGTGTAAACAAACGACTATCTTTCACTATATATATATATATATATATATATATATATATATATATATATATATATATATAATAAATTTAACAGATTTGAGTGGAATTTTTCATTTATTGTCTTTAGATATCAATCAAAATTGACATTGATGCAATATAAAATAATAGTTCTTGTTAACATTACCGCCACCTGGTAACATCAGTTGGTACTAATCTAACAGTTAGCACCACTGTAACTATTTCCAAGTGACACCCGTCAGGTGTCGTTGGATTGAATATAATTGTGAGATTTATTCCTAACCTGTCAGTTTCACTTCACTGTCACACCACCTAGAGTACACATTTATATTTATATAATTTTAAACAACGCTAATGTGGTTGTAACAACTTTGAACTTCGTTCTATTCCTTGATTTACGTTTTTTTCTTTTATATCACTATGTTAGATGAATATGTTCAACATCATTGAAACCAACCTCAACAAAGTTGTAAGTAGCATAATGATTAGCGCTTGAATATCTATCACTATTAGTTTTTTTTCATCCATTGTAGTCCCTGATGATGGAAAAAAACATTTCCGGAAGCTTGGATAAACGTTGAAAAGTTAACTTTTTTTTTGCTGCTTACACCAATATCCCCAGTTTTGTATATATATATATATATATATATATATATATATATATATATATATAATATATATATATATATATATATATATATATATATATATATATATATATATATATTAACGATTTCTCTATTCGTAACAAAGTCGAAACACCAAGCTTCAGGATCCTAACGTAAAAACTAACGGTACTCTCAAATACATTTTTTTTAAGGCCGAAAATGAAGAACTAACGGTACCTCTATACGGAAGTGAAACTTTACACAATGGTTCAATTTTCAAAAACCCTAAAATACATGTTCATCCATTCGAGAAGAAGAGCCCAAATACCAATTTCCCCAACTCTGACACCAAAACTAACGCTGTTCCCATACAAACTTTTACCTCCATTTTTACTCATCAGAATATCACGAAAAGGTGTTAGCTTTATCATCATAGGAAAACGCTGTCAAAATTTCAGATTTCTCAGTCCAGCGGTTTGATCTGGGCGTTCATAAATCAGTCACTCACTCAATTCTTGCCGGAAATTTTTTGAGTACATGAATTTTTTGAAAATTATGTCGAGTCGCCAAGCGACGAGGGATAATTTTCTTCAAAAACTCATGTACGAGACAAATTTCCCGCAATTAATTCAAGAACGTGGGGGATACGGTAAGAAAATATTATACCGGAATCATATTCAAATAGGAAACATTGAGTAAATATTGATTTTGACGTTATTCACAAATGAGTAGAAGCCTGTATATAATGGGAGTTTTGGGGGGGATTTTTTTCTGATTTTCCCCGTGCCCTAGTAAAATAAAATATATAATATCAGATAAACTATTATGTAAAATCAATTGATTTCATACAATTTTCTTACTAGGTTTCAGGAAAATGTTAATTTTGACTAGAAATGAAAGTGGATACGTTCGTATTGCGGGAGATATTTTTTGATTTTCCCCGTGCCCTAGTAAAATAGAATATATAATATCAGATACATTTTATCACAAAATTGATTGGTTCATGCAATTTTCTCACTGGGTTTCAGGTAAATGTCAATATTGATTAAAAATGAATGTGGATGTTCGTATTGCGGGTTTTTTTTTTTCCAATAATTGATATCATATAATTTTCTCACTAGGTTTCAGCAAAAGGTCAAAATTGACTACAAACAAAGGTGATATACAGCAAAAAATATATAACTATCCCTATACGTATATACTTAAATATTTTTCATATTCTTTTAGGTTTAATTCGAAGAAAAATTAATGGTAGCGATAATAATTTGTTTTTCAAATAATTCAGGAAATCGAGATATTTTATTCTTCATTCTAAATAGAATGTTGTTGGCGTATGTTGCCGGTTAAAGAAATATTTTGTAAAGTTAGTCATGGATTTGACATTAACTACTCCTGTCAATCAATATTTTATTTGTGACATTATAAGTTCCTCATAACATTGTATACAATCATAAGTTAGTAAAAAAGTGATAATAAAATGAACTTTCAATCTTATGAATTGTGTTCCCTTTGCAAAGAATCACAGCACATTGAAATGTACCATAAAAATGTAAAATATCTAAGATACCAAGTGGAAGAATCTGGATTAAATCCTGAGCAAGAAAACGTATTTAAAGAGATTGTCAACATTCTGCGTGATATTGTGCCTTCTTTTGGACACAAATCTAATACTCAAAGAAATAAACTGGTGTCTCAGTATTATTTTTATTTTATGAAACACTGACATATTGTTAAAAAAAACACCGGTTCTGTGTTTTATTCACCACTTAGGAAAGAGGAGGTAGAAGTGGAATTTTTGAGGAATTTAAAATTAATTAATGATATAGAATGTACACCTCAATAAATTGTTGTAATATTTCCAACTTATAAAGTAAGTAAATGAAAAATGTTGTCAATTTTATTTCAATATTATTTTTGTCTAATTATATGATAGCTGTCATGTGCCGGGAAATTTCCACTTATTAATTTTACGTCTACATGCTTATGTGGATGAAAAATTTTCAGAAAATTTGCTGGTTACCATAGTAACAATGTCAAAATAAAGCATCTGATTGGTTGAAAATTACTGGTATAAAATTTTCACTCCAATTTTACTCGAAATCACCCAATATTGTTTGTGATGTCTTCAACGTAAAAATATCTAAGTGATTTTTTCAAATGTGTTTTTGTGTCCTCTAAATGGACAACTACTCTTCTTCTGGTATAGTAACGCTCGGAATTGAGATGAATATTTTGGTTATAAAACTCTTGGTGTTGATTTACATTTTTCAATTCACAGGCACGAAACGAATCAGTAGAAATTCCCACCAACAGCTACATTCGATAAAACTCGAGATATCGCACACGAAAAATGTTCGAACGCATTTTTCACCGATCGTATGAAATATAGGCAGCTGCATGACTGTGTTTATTAGTTCATCAATAACTTTGAACAGCAGCAGCCATGGAGCAATATGCAAATCGTCTGTCAGGATGGTTTATTGCCTACATTCATGATCTCACACAATTGTACTGCATATGAAACAGAATGTAACTGTTTCCCATTAAAATTGCTCGTGTTTGCGTACCATGTGATACTTATGAGGAATTATTATTGTTCGTGTTATTTTATACGATTCCCGGCGTACGTGTCGACAATGATGAACTTGGCAATTTGCTGAAGTGCGCCAAAATTTCACGTTTGTTTTAGTGAAAATAATGGCTTATGCCACCGTTTCATATACATATAAAATACAGTCCGTTACAAAAATTCAACACCAAAATTTTGGACACCCAAGTAACATTGAAAAATCCCCAGGTATTCATTTTATGCATTAGGGCGAAGTTGTTCGTTTCATTGCAATGATTCAATGATACAACCAGGAGACAAAACAAATATGATCAACTACAGACCCATAACCCTGATCTCGAATATTGCAAAAGTTATCGAGAAAATTTCACAAAAACGGCTGGTGAAATTCACAAAGAAATACAAACTGATAGCTGACCAGCAGTATGGATTCTCAGAGGGGAAATCGACAGGAGATGCAATGCAAGCCTAAACATGCTATACATATGAAGCCCTAGACAAAAAATTCCAATAATGTGCATATTTGTCGATCTCTCCAAAGCATTTGATACGGTTAGCCATTGTAAACTCCTAAAAAAATTGTGGGATACGGGGAAGAACATATGATCTATTCAAAAGTTATCTGAGTAAACGTGAACAGAGAGTTGATATCGGCAATGAATTGAGCAGACCTGAAATAGCGACATTTGGAGTTCCTCAGGGCACCATACTGTAGTGAGGTTTGCTGATGATACTGCCATTCTATAAAGAGGCTCAAACTGGCAGCAATTGAAGGCATCAGCTAAAAACGACTTTTCGAAAATCGGAAGATGGTTCTCACACAACAAACTTACAATTAATTTTGAAAAAACAAAATACCTACCCTTTGCTTCATACTCCAATGGATTACCAAATATGGGACCTCTGAAGATTGGCGATACACATTGTATTCCTGAATGTCAATCCATCAAATATTTAGGCATCACTATAGATTGGCATTAACGCTGGGATTTGCAGACGAAGAACACGGTTAGAAAGTTGAGAGGCACTCTTTCCAAATTCAAATATTTGATCAATTATCTGGATAAGTGGCATCTAGGAACGCTATACTTCGCACTTGTACAATCTGAAATATCCTATGGTATAAAAGGGTGGGGAGGAGTGAATGACTGTTACCTCACAAACCTTCACGTTATCCAAAAATGGATACTGAAAATCATAAAAATAAAGGCAGAACTTATTCTAGTAATATTGTGTACAAGGAAGTTGCTGTTGTGGATATTCGTCAACTGTTCTGCCTGAGTATAATTAACGCTATTAAAAAACGAAGAATTCATTCGGAACCAGTCATTCACCCCCATAATACTAGAAACCGATATAAACTCCTAAAAGGACATCGTTGCGAAAAAACTATAGGGCAAAAAACCGCTGAATACATAGCTCTACGAATTTACCAGATATTACCAGAAGAAATGAAAACAACCATCATTCCAGGAATATTCAAAAACAAAGTGGAAAAATGGTTAATAGAAAGCGAAAGATCCTTCCTTCAAGATTGGAGTAGCAACGCTAGAAGAGATTGATCAAAACAATGGAATTCTCACCCCAAAAAACACCACTATTCTTGGTCTTCTTCGATTTGGAGACAATTTCAAGACTTTCTTGCTGAAGAACAGTATATTCTGGACAAGTGTACATCAAAAGAGAAGCTCCCTTCAATTTCACAAGATTGATACTTTTGGGGCACCCTGTACTGTGCAATTATCCAATAATCGTGTACTATGGCATGATTATCACGTAATCACATTATGATTGGCTCAAATTAACAATTAAAACATGTCAGTTCAACCCAATCATGATGTTATTCGTCCGGCTTCGATGGATGAACTCAAGGCACATATTGAAGGAATAAATCCTAAAAAAGCGGAATCACTAATCGTATGATTAAGTATTTTCCGGACAACCAGGTGCAGTCACTTCTGAATATAATCAATAATTCTCTTCGCCTCAAAAGATTCATTCGAAGGTGGAAGCATGCCATCGTAGTTATGATCCCAAAGGAGGGACAAAACCCGACTTTTTCTTGGCTGAAATGTCCCACCAAATGAGCAGTTCGGCTTTAGGTGTGCTCATTCCACCGAGCTTCAGGGTCTGAGGCTGGTGGAAGACGCCATAATATCTTTGAATGTCAATAACAGTGCCCATATAATACTGCTAGATATCAGTAAAGCTTCTGATGGAGTTTGGCATGAGGGCTTACTCTCCAAACTCATTGACTTCCACCTGTCACGCAGCCTGGTGAAGTGAATCAAGTCGTTCCTCGTGGGTAGGATATTTTAAAAACCATCATCATGGAAAGAGCTAGAGACCGGTCTCTAGTTCTTCTCCAGTCAAAATTCTGAATTTGCGAGTGGATGTTGCCCACTTAATTGATGTCCAAAGAGTAAGAGCCTTCAGGTTACACTTGACTTCAGTAACAGTGATAGGAGATCATGAACATGTCAGTTTTTTTGGAATGTCGGTTTTGACAGATGAATTAAATTCTCAAAATAATCACGTTGAAGGGCACAGTTCTACTCAGTTGTACAGTATCATATTTTTCCGATTCAACATTATAGTACTACACATGTCTGGGTACTACCTCAATCACACGCTTGACAACTACTCGTTGATTTTCAGAAAAAGTCGGACCTACAAGATTGAAGTCGGACCCCCCAGCCTGAAGCTGGTGGTCCAAGATTCAAGTTAAGCGCTTGACTTAGGAGTCGGACCCCCGAGATTGAAGTCTACGTTTCATGTTCCAGAGATTTAGGTAATACCTACATCCCCTACCGATAAACGAGACAATCAACAATTTCCATGAAGACTCAAACCGGTATACACCAATTTCACCACATTCGATAATTCCCACTATAATCAAATTCCGCAACTGATTCTCTCAAAGTCTGACTTTGTGTATCAACCTGACATGACAACCAACCCGAAAGAACATCAAAGGAAACCACCGGGTGATTGTCTCCCAGAAATGTCGTAATAATACTTTGTTCTCGCAGGTCTCAAAGTTATTCTCTCAACCAAGCGTATTTATACAGTGCGCGTCAAAATTATGGAACGAATTCGATATTTCGCAAGCCATGTACTTTTGACAGAAATCCAGAAATACGTCGATTTTTATTTTAAAATGTAGATTTTTTTATGTATATTCTATAGAGGTTATGTCACTGGTTTTGACATGGTGACGTTATCAGTAATTTTTTTAAATTGGAATATATGTCTTGTGATACCTCATCTGAAAGGCCTTTCAATACTGCATTCAATTATGATAATTAATTAGATATTTTTCTACAGGGCGAACAAAAATTAATATTTTATTTCCAAAAGAGAATAAATTTATATCCAACAAAATAGAACAGTCAAATAAGATGTTCGAAATGCCATCCACCAGTCTCTGATAATGAGCAAATCTACGGACACATTCCTCTTGCACATTGCGCATAACTTCCGGAGTACTTCTGTAAATTTCGATCCTAATTCAATTTTTCAACTCTTGTAGATTTTGCGGCCTATCTACATGGACCTCCGATTTCAAATAACCTCACAAGAAAAAATCCAGGGGCATATGATCTGGAGATCTTAGGGGCCACTCTATCGATCCGCGTCTACCAATCCACCTCCTAGGAAAACAGTTATTCAAAAACGCGCGAACATCACGTGCATAGTGCGGGGGTGAACCATCTTGTTGCAACCAAATACTTTCATTTGGTGAGTTAGGATTGTTGGCGTTTGGAAAAATATATTTTTATTATTATTACTTTATGATTATGAAATTCTTGTATTGTCATCGGTCCTTGATATGTGTGACAAATTCCAGATTATTCGGAAGATTGGAAGTGGGTGAATATTTACTTCCAAGATTTTATTACATTGTGAGTTATTCAGTTACAACTAAAGATAATGAAAGCGTGTTAAAAAATGCAAAATTTTACTTTTTTGAGCCAAGGCTCTAATCCCTCAGACTGCCCTGGCAGACTAGTGAGTCAGTGCTCTACTACACCAATGGATCCTTTCCAAATATTTATAGTTAGCTATTTCCTAGTCTAAAATGGAAACAAAAGACAATCACAAATAAATGCCATAATAGGCAAGTTAGTGTCAAATAAATGTCAGTTGAAATATCAACAAATATTCTCCACAAATTCTAAGTGAAAAGGTTCTAAAAGTGAACTATGGCTACTTCAAGTGAAACCCAACGCATAGAAATTTTAATTTTTATTGGATGCGTAGATAGAACCAGAACTCAGCAAGAGGTATGCGACTTGTTCAATGCGAAGTATCAAAATAGACCTATCAGTCGTTCAACAGTCAATAAGATTGAGGAAAAATTAAGAGAAACTGGTCATGTCAAACATATTCCGAATGCTGGACGTCCTAAAATAGAAGAAAACGTGAAACTTGATGTTCTTTTGGGTGTAGAGAATAATCCTCACAATACTTCACGACAAATTGCAGCAGACCTTGATATATCCCAAAGTTCTGTATTACGTATTCTAAAAGCAGAAAAAATAACCATCCATACAAAGTACAGCTACATCAACAACTCAATGATGATGATCCCGATCGCCGTGTGAAGTTCTGTGAAATAATGCAGGATTTGTGAAAACGCAATCCACGTTTTATAAAACAAATTCTGTTTTTCGATGAGGCTACGTTTTGCCTGAATTGTTCAGTAAAACGTCAGAATTGCAGATATTGGAGTAGGGATAATCCTCACTGGATGATGGACGGGCATACTCAATACCCTCAGAAAGTCAATGTTTGGGCAGGGATAATAAACGACAGGATTATTGGCCCGTATTTCTTCGAAGGAAATCTCACAGGGGAGCGTTTCTTGGAATTTTCAAGAGATGAACTCATACCTAGCCTTGCCGATATTTCTCCAAACGCCAACAATCCTAACTCACCAAATGAAAGTATTTGGTTGCAACAATTTGGTGCACCCCCGCACTATGCACGTGATGTTCGCGAGTTTTTGAAAAACTGTTTTCCTAGGAGGTGGATTGGTAGACGCGGACCGATAGAGTGGCCCCCAAGATCTCCAGATCTCACGCCCCTGGATTTTTTCTTGTGAGGTGATTTGAAATCGAAGGTCTATGTAGATAGGCCACAAAATCTACAAGAGTTGAAAAATCGAATTAGGATCGAAATTAACAGAATTACTCCGGAAGTTATTCGCAATGTGCAAGAGGAATGTGTCCGTAGATTCGCTTATTGTCAAGAGAGTGGTGGATGGCATTTCGAACATCTTATATAACTGTTCTATTTTGTTGGATATAAAGTTATTCTCTTATTGAAATAAAATATTAATTTTTGTTCACCCCGTGAAAAAATATCTGATTAATTATTATCATTGAATGCAGTATTCATATGAGGTATCACAAGACATCTATTCCAATTTTAAAAAATTACCGATTACGTCACCATGTCAAAACCAGTGACATAACCTCTTCAGAATATACATAAAAAAATCGGCATTTCAAAATAAAAATCGACCTGTTTCCCGCAATCCATCGAAGTGCATAAGTATTGATCAAGTACTCCCTTACTGAATTCAAATAATAATTCATCTTGCTGAAATTCTATTTCTTTCAGGAAGATTTATTGTGAATTGTGCATATTGCATAATAAAGTACTTGAAAAAATGTACTCGCATAAGAGACGCGGGTATCGGACACTTTTACCTGATATGTACTGGTACGAGCACCGAATACTTTATTGAAAATGTACTAGGTACAGAGTACCTGAAATGTACTTAGGAGTACAGTTCCCCCATGATTTCGCCCAAAATATTTATTGACCATCTGTATTGCCTGAAGAAATGGGGATTTTCCGTTGCATAATAATGAAAATTATGCCGATTAACGAATGCATTTTAATGAAATGTTGCCTCATCAGAAAACAAAACATTCTTGAAAATAGCAGTATCCTCTTGCATGTTACCCCTCATCCAATTGCAGAACTGTAGATGCTATTGAATGTCGTTAACATTCAGTTCCTGATGCCTTCGAATATGAAATGGGTGGAACTCATTTCTCTTCAAGATTCGACCAACTACTTAATAATAGTCTACTCAATAATAACACTTAATAATAATATAACAATAATAATTATATTTATTTACCATTCAATTTTATACATATAAGTAATATTGGTTGGATATTATAAAGTAAATAAAAACGAAGATGATCTACAAAGGCTGACCTGCGGTGGATATATGATTAATTTGTATGTTAAATTCGACAAAGAATTATGAAGTGATAGGAAATAAAACACTATAATCATAATAATACAATCCTAATAATACTAGAGTGATAGCACTGAATAATGTATAAATCATAGTAATTGAATTCACTGTAATAAAATTTTTAATGATAATACTAATATAATAACTTACGGATCGAAATACAATAAGATACGGATTAAAATACAATGATATACAATCTAAAATGTTGAATAATGTATAGATCATATTAATAAAATTCACAGTAATAAAAATTCTGATACCAATACAAGTACATACGAATCAAAATACAATAATATACAATTTAAAATATCAAATAATTGAGTTCAATTGAATATGATTTTGGTTACAGAATTGAATGAGTCAGGACTGTATACACAAGCGTATGCAGATGACTTAGTCATGTTGGCTCAAGACCAACCGGTAAACCTGCTAGGAGAAAACATTATGAAAGCTCTTGGCAGAGTAGAACAGTGGTGTTCTGCCGGGGGGCTGAGAGTCAACCCAGAAAAAGCGGACTTGGTACTCTCCACCAAGAAACGCAAAATGGGAACCCTTCCAGAGATACTAATCTCAGGAAGACCACTTCCGTATAAAGCGTCGACCAAACACCTTGGAGTCATCATAGACTCCAAGCTGACCTGAAACGAACAGATTGAAAATCGAACCAAGAAGGCTACCTGCTCCTACTGGGCATGCAGAAGAGCCTTCGGCAACACGTGGGGCTTGACACCCAAAACCCTACACTGGATATACACTGCAATCATTCGCCCGGTACTAACGTATGGATCCATCATTTGGTGGACCAGTACTACAAAGGGCAAGTCCAGAAATGAACTTGATGAAGTACAACGACTGGCTTGTCTAGGAATAACAGGTGCCATGAGGACCACGCCTACTAGAGCTCTAGAAGTTCTACTAGGAGTACCACCTCTGCACCTTGTCATTGAGCATGAAGCCATGCGTGCTGCATACAGACTCAAAGGCGCAAGCCAATGGATCGGTACTGAGGCAGACCATGGACACTCAGCTATCTGGAACAGGGCAAAGGAAGGATGTCCAGTCCTATTAATGGAAAGAGACAGCAACCCGCCTGTTCTGGATTTTAGAAAAGGACCCAATATAACCATCCCCACGAGGGAGGAATGGAAAGACAATTCGCCTGACAGACCCCCAAACCAAGGATCAACCTGGTACACAGATGGATCAAGATTTGGGGGAATGTCCGGCGCAGGGGTCTACGAAGAAGGAACAAAGAGAGAAATATCAGTTCCTTTAGGCAAATATGCCTCAGTGTTCCAGGCTGAAGTATATGCTATACTCACCTGTGTCCCGGAAAATCTCGACAATAAAAGTCGATGGCCTACTGCCATCTACTTGGACAGCAAAGCTTCTATTATGGCGTTAAGCGGAAATAGGATTGTATCCAAACTGGTGTCCGAGTGTAGAAACGCCATAGAAAGTTTATCGAAAACAAGCAAAGTCAGCCTCATATGGGTCCCGGGACACTCAGGTGTCCCCGGAAACAAGGATGCGGACAGATTAGCCAAGATAGGATCGGGAAAGACCCCAGTCGGACCTGAACCAATCCTGGAAATACCCAGCAGCCTGGCAATCTCAAACATGGAGGAACTGCTACAAGAGCAATTCCTTAAAACATGGCAAGAGGCGCCAGGCATGAGGCAATCAAAGCTCCACATAAAGGAGCCAAGGAAAAAAATGTCTGAAGAGATCCTGTCACTTAACAGACGGGACATCAAGACTGTGACTGGGCTCCTAACGGGACACAATCACCTGAACAGGCACATGGAGCTCATCGGGATCACAGATGATCCCCTATGCAGATGGTGCCTGGAAGATGACGAGACATCGTCGCACATCCTCACTGAGTCCCAGCCTTGGTGCACCAGAGGGAGATCAATCTTGGGAGCATAATTCTGAACCCAGAGGACGTCAAGGAGATTCAGCTGAGGAAGTTGCTGAATTTTGTCAAAGAAATCGGCATGCCCAGCTGATTTTCTCAGAACAAGTGGGCGCACAATGGGCCCAAATAGAGAGGCCCACGTGTACGTGTACGTGTTCTTCGGAACCAGCCCACCTTGTGCGAAGAAGAAGAATATGATTTTGGAATACGCATAACTTTCATAATATATTATTGTGGTTTAATAAGTTTTGTATATCCTTTCTAGTTTTATTTTGAGTCCATTTCTTAGCTTCTTGCTTAAGTAGTGATAATGAGTTGAGATTCTTCATTTCCATTGGGATTCTATTGTATAGTTTGGGAGCAAGAAATATGTGGCATCGCTGTCCAATAGTTTTGAGAATTTTAGGTACCTCTAGAGATTCTTCTTTATACCGGGTGTACTCGTTTGCTTGATGAAACATTTTTGCGTTGGTATCCTAAGAGAGTGAGAACAAAAGATAGACGTATATCAAACAACCCTGATTTCCTGTAAAGATCGACTCTGGGATAATCCCTGTTTTTTCCTAGTATGATTTTCATGAGCCATTTCTGAAGGGTTTCGAGAATTTTCAAGTGATTCTTGGTTACTCTACCCCATGCAATGATTCCATAAAAATATGTGTTCAAACAAGGGCATGATACATAATTCGAAGATAATGGATGTCGAAGAACTTTTTCAAATATTTGAATTTACTCAATCAAAAGCGGAGTTTTCTCACTGTTATCGAAATATGAGCATCCCATCTCAAGTGACTATCCAGCGTGACGCCAAGATATTTAATTGTTCTTTTTTCCATCAAGCGCATGGTAAGTTTGGCTCATAACTGGTAAGTGGTAGGTATACAGTTTTTTCTGCATTAACTTCTATGTAATTTGATCATTGGTGCAGAAGGTAATGCTCTCCAACTTTCTCGTGAAAAGTGATATAAACTTCTAGTAAGAGATAAAATTAAATCCGCAAACTGTGATATAAGTGCAGTTAACGTGAAGATACTCATCTCTGGATATAGACAGTGAGTTAAAACTATTAAATTACATATTGCAAGACTATTAACCTACAATCCCATACGCAAATAAACAATACGCTGATAAGGAGTTACGGCGTGAAACTATCACACCACTGGTCTTTTGTGAACACTTCATTTGTGAACACTTCATTATAAATTCAAGCTTTCGGACCTCAAACTTGAAAAATGAGGACAATACAACTATTACACTAGCTATCCTACAGGAAGAACTTGAAAAAAACAGAAATCAAATAAAATATTTCCCAAAGCTACTGAGGCGAAGCTATTACTGTGTCTTGAAGAGGCAAAAACCGATATTAGAAAGTTGAAACAAGAAAATGAATTGCTGAGAGAGAAAAATGAATCTTTGAAGCGTGGTCAAAATAAAAACAACATCATTATTTTTGGGCTAAACAAACATAGAGAACACTCGACACCGGAACACATCTGTAACGTACTGAAGGAACTATTGGAAGTTGACTTATATAAAGCTGATTTCAATGATATCTACCCACTGGGAAAAAAAGATAACTGCCCAGTGAAAATTGAATTCCTCTCCCAATACGCAAAAAAACACGTCCTGAAAAGTTGCTATAAACTCAAAGGCAAACAGATTTCCATAGTTCATGACCTGACCAAGCAGCAGAGAGAAGAGCACAAAATCCTCAGGAGACATTTATTCCTTGCTAAACAAGATCACAACGAATGCTTCATCAAGGGTAACAAGCTATTCGTAAACGGCGTAGCCCATAACCCTGAAGAACTGACTGAATCAGAAAATAGCAGCACCACTCCAGCCCCCCCAAAAAGTGCTCCGTCAACACCAAATACATATCAAGCTGAAAAACCTACAGGAGACACACACAACACTCCCAGATAAATAAAAAATACTGTGGAGAGAGTACCCGATCTATTCCAAAAGAAATCACCATCAAATAAAAATGGAAACTTCAAACCTGAAACGTCAAAATTCATAAAATCCACGAAGAATACTCACAAAACTTATGCGATTTCACAAGAACCCAAGGTTAGATCCAGATCTATAACCAAAATGAACTAACCCCATTAGTCACATTTTCTATTGTCAATGTGCTAGTACTAGTATAGTCATATTTTATTGATAATGTACCACACAATCTAGTGTTTTTTTTTTATGTGAACTTCTGACTTATATAAGCTGTGATGGACTCGTATATAAGAGACTTTGAGATAAAATCAATTGAAACATTTTCACTGGGCAATATTCAAGAGTGTAAACAGGTTCTCTAAGTTAATAGCTCTAACAATGATTTTAAAGTAATACATAACAACATAAGAAGTATACACAAAAATCTGGACGAGTTCAAAATTCTCCTACATGAATTGGGCTCGGATGTTGATTGCATAGTACTAACGGAAACATGGATTATCGAGAAAATCGAATTGTACAGCTTGGATGGTTATGAAATGATATATAATAACAGCAAATACAATCAGAACGATGGGACGGTAATATATATCAAAACAGGGTTACACTACAGACATTCCAACACACTCTTGAACATTTCTACGGCGACTAAAGTAGAAATTAATCTAGGCAATGGAGAACATGTGATACTCACAACTATATACAGATCCCCATCAACAGACATACAAGTTTTCAACACTTACCTACAAAATTACCTAGAAACTAATAATAACAATACCGAAAACTTTCATATATTTCTTGGAGATCTTAATATAAATCTACTAGAAAAAAGTGACAATACTAACGAATATCTCAACACACTGAACGAATTCGGATACATTTCAACCATAAATTCACCAACTCGGAGACACAAGAACCATAAATCTTGTTTAGATCACATCTTCATCAAAACAAAAAATGACACCGTAGATAGAATACTACCATTAGTAATAGAAACAAACATCACAGACCACTACACAACTGCATTGCAAATAATCATTGACAGACCAAGAGGGACATCTGAACCCACAACAGAAATCAAACATATAAGTGAGACTAAACTAAAGGCACTAATCAAAACAGTATCCTGGAATCAGGTATATTCAGCAACAGACCCCAACACCGCAACTGAACAACTTGTTGATAGACTTGCGAAAACTATCCAACAATGTACGGTAGTGAAAAAAGTCCGCCGGAAATACTCAAAAATCACGCCATGGATAACCAATGCTCTTCTCAAATCAATAGACACTAAAAATAAAATGGCCAGGAATCTCAAACGAAATCCCACTAACAATGTTCTCAAGGAACAATATAAAGCTCACAGGAACAAATTAACCACCTTGATAGAGAAAACCAAGTATAACTATTATAAAACACAAATTGATGCAAATAATACAGACAAAAAAAAGCTATGGGAAATAGTCAACAAACTGAGTAAAAATAAACGCGGGAATCATAAAATCAAAACAATAAAAAATCTAGCAGGTGATCTTCTAACTGAAAAAAAACTAATAGCTGACGAGTTCAATACCATATTTGTTAAAATGGGAGAAACCCTAGCTAACAAAATAAAAAGTGATCCCAATTACGAACCTGATCGGCTATTCACTCTTAACTCAATGTTTTTGTCTCCAGTCGATGAAAATGAACTGAGAGCAACTGTCAAAAACCTTAAAACAAAAAAATCGGCTGGATCGGACAACATAAGAGCCGAAACAATTGAAATAATAGTGGACGACATCATCCATCCACTATTATACACCATTAATTACTGTTTTAATGAAGGATTGTGGCCTTCTGTTTTTAAAGATACCTTGGTGATACCAATTTATAAAAAAGGCGACAAGACTGACGTGAATAATTATAGACCGTTATCACTGATAACCCAACTGTCAAAAATATTCGAAAAATTACTTAAAAACAGACTGCTATCGTACCTGAATAAGGTTCAGCTGATATCTAAAAAACAGTATGGATTTCGCAAAAAGATCTCTACCCAAGATGCCATTACAAATTTATTAGAAAAAGTCCACTCGTCCTTGGACGTTGGAAAGCCGTGCCTATGCATATTTATAGACCTATCTGAAGCTTTAGACACCGTGAGTCACGAATTACTTTTACAGTCACTGGAAGAAATGGGTATACGAAATAACTGCCACAAACTCCTAAGAAGCTACGTTTCTTCCAGAAATCAGTCTGTGAGGGTCGGTGACTCACCCAGTCGAAAGGAAAAAATTAGTTACGGTGTTCCACAAGGCAGCGTGTTAGGTCCACTATTATTCAACATCTACATTAATGGCCTGTTCTCACTCCGGAGTAGCGGAGAAATAACCGGATTCGCGGATGATACAGCTATTTTCTACGAAGCACACGACTGGGATGAGTTAAAAATGAAAGCGCAAGAGGACTTCAACAAAATTAAAAAGTGGATGGATTATAAAAAATTTACGATAAATTTACAAAAAAACTAATTAGGTGCCATTTACATGCAACAAAATTAATACTCCTCCTTTCAGCACGCTTGAAGTGAAAACCAAAAACACCTCACTGACAATTATGCCCAAGACAAACATTAGGTATCTAGGGGTTATAATAGACACGCATCTCAGATGGGATTGTCACATAGACTACGTAATAAGAAAACTGCGAAGTATTTTGCACGTATTTGAATCTCTGAAAAAATCTTTACCAGCACAGTACCTCAGAACTCTTTATTACGCACTAGTGGAGAGCCATTTACAATATGGTATAACAGCATGGGGTGGAGCTCTGAGAACCCATATCAACGCACTCGAGATTCTTTAAAAAAGATTTCTGAAACTGATATTGTCAAAATCACACAGATACCGTTCAAATTTACTATACTCAGAAGCCAAGATATTTGACATAAGGCAATATTTTTATAAAGTCAATTCAAAATACCACCAAAACAGACACTCAGCCAAAATACCTATCCACACCTACTGCACACGAAAACGGCATCTTCACACAATCCCAGTTGTACATAAGTCGGTTTCAAAAAGATCCTATTCATACATGGCACCCAAGCTGTATAACTCGCTACCTGACACCGTCAAAACATGGAATGGCCTATTACCATTCAAAAAAGAATTAAAAGAACATATCTTCAATAAGCCCAGGGAAACGATTAAAAACTTGACAAAGAACACATAATATTTCGTGTGACTAATGACTAACTGTACCTCTTATCAACTATTATTATTATTATTGTTATAGCTATTCATCAACAAAATACTTATAAACACAACCCATTTTAACATGTACTCATTCTTGCTTATCATACTGTGAATTTTAATCTTTATTCTTTATGTTCTACAAATACGTAGTACAAATAAGTCCTACATGTCCGCTATACATATATTTATATGTCCTACTTATGTTTATTTCTCGAAACAAGTATTAATTTACTTATCGAGTATCATTTATTGATAAACTATATGAATCCTTAGAATAGACATAATCTAATTTTAAACATATTTCATTGATTTTATATTTATTATATCTTAAAACCATGTACCTTACTATTATTAATATTGTTAACAATAAATGAATTTATATTATTATTATTAACTGTGAGACTTTCGCTCCTGTGAAAATCGGATAAAATTGGTACTGCGGTTTGAATTTTCTTTTTCAGACTGAGCCAGTCTCAGTTCTTGAAAAAAACACCGTTTCATCGGCAAAACTGGTTATATCACCAGGAATGGGTAAGTTGAACTTTTCATTAATATAAAGTATAAAAAGAATCGGCCCTAAAACAGTTCCCTGTGGAACTCCATATTGTATAGTTTTTTTATTACTCAAAGCATCAGCTATTTGTACACATTGGTGTCGATTTTCTAGATAGCTATCAATTAGATCTACTGATTTTCCTCTAAATCCAATATTTTCGAAAGATTTCATCAAATGTGGATGGCTTACGGTGCGGTACTTATCCCAACTGATTCACTCACTTCTCGCTGACTGTGGGGATGCTCAACAGTTGCCAGCACTACAGAGAACTCATTATAGTCGTTGCAAATATTTTTTCTACGTTCCATTGTTCCATATTGCATATTGCCAGTTTCTGCAAATCTTTCTAGCAGGTTTTGTGAGCTTTCAGTTTCCGGGGATCTCCTTTCAGGATTCCGCTGATGATAAATTCTAGTGGCTCTTCCAAAATGAAAATAATATCCACAAGGTCTTCTCTATTGTAATTCATCTCAGCTAACTTTGAACACTTCCAAATTGACACAATTAATAACTGACGAAGGATTACTGCGATAAATCCTCGTTCAATTGATAGCACACCGCAACCAACCAAAATAATGTACATGAAACCGGAGCAATTGGACTCTGACGCACGCACTATTGCCTCACCCTGTATAATAGTTTACCACTCAACCTTGCTATTTAATATTACAATCCTCACAGTATTGGATTGAATTCAAAGCATCGAAACAATATCATCGTTCAGGGACACAGAACAAAGCTCAATCAGCCACCCAATTCATTTCAGATTTGTTTGGATTTGTATCCTAACATTCGTCTGGATCCGTAATGGTGACATTCGATATCGCTATCAATGTTTCAGCGTGATGTTTGTTTGATGTTCCGGCATGCGTATTGTCTTTCGCTATTTGCTAAACTGAGAGTGTTTTGGGAACATCGATTTCGAATTAATGACATTTTGTTACTCCCATTACCATCGGGATATGTTTGCGTAGGCCGTTTTCAGATCGGTTCATGTATATTATTACTCAATTCAGTGTTGAAACGGACTGAATGATATTTGACAATAGTCGCACTAATTTTGTGTCCGACTAAACAAAAATCGATCTGGGAATTGAAAGGAATAGATAGATAGATTCATTGGAGCTCACAATTCAAACAATTGATAGGTAGATAGATAGATATATTTTTATTTTATCATGTTATGTATGCAATACATTTATGACAAGTCCAAATGATATACAATTTTTAGTAAATATAATGAATGAGTAACAGCTAAATAAGGTGTGGATATGACGGTAATAAACGGTTAAAAGTATAAAGATAAAAAAATAATGTCTAAATAAACAATTATAAAGACAATGAATAATACGTAAAGACATATTCATTCGTATAGTGTAAAAACGGGAGCACAAGCGTAAAAAAGCAGGTCATAAACCACTTTACATAGAGTAATATAATATTCTTATAAACATGTGATTTTATATAAACCAGATAATTTTTTGTCAGTATGCACAAACAAGCTGTCAGGAGTGATAACAAATTGTGAGATGAATCATGTAGCTATGTAGTCAAAATAAGGTATCATGAACTAAAGTCAGTAGTTAGGTATTCCACGATTGTGTAAAAACCATATCTCAGTAACAGGTTTTTTATAGCTATTTTGAATTGCTCAAACATCATTTTTTCAATATGGTCTGGTAATTTATTGTAGAGTCGTAGGTTGGGAGAGTTCCTTGCAGTTACTGCTTGGCGACATCTAGCATTCAACAGATGATTATTATTTCTGGTATTGTATTGATGTATGTTATTATGAACCGTGTAAGTTACTGAGTTTTTATGTATATCAAGGAGGTGTTGATATATGAATACTGTCGGTAGGGTCATTATTCTTAGATTAATGAATATTGTTTTGCAAGAGTCCCTGAGTCCTGCACCAGCAGTTATCCTAACTGCTTTTTTTGCATTATGAAAACACGTGAAGCGTGGGTTGAGTTACCCCATAATAAAGCTCCATAACTCATATGGGAGTGAAATAGTACAAAATATGACACCATCAATACATCAGGGCTTACTGATTTTTTCAATCTTCGTAGAAGGAAAATTTGGCTTGATAGTTTTTTGCACGAAGAGTTTACATGGGGAGACCAGTTTAATCTATCATCGAGTGTTATCCCAAGTAATTTAGCCGTATCACCTTGTGTTATATTATTATTTGAGGAAAACAGTAGTTTCTCTGACCTGCTTTCATTTTGTTCAAGCATATTACTAACTAGCCACTCATCAATTTTGAAGTGAGCTGTGTTGTCTTTTGTACTAAGGTTTTGGATATCTTCACATGAGTGAGAGATTGTTGCATCGTCAGCGAATAATATGCACCTCGAGGGGTTCATATTCACAAATACATCATTTATATAGATAATGAATAAAAGGGGCCCAAGCACCGAACCCTGCGGGACTCCGTAATTGATTAGTTTTGGTGAGGATGTACTTTCTTTAAAAAACACAGTTTGATTCTGTTGGCCTAAATAAGATTTCAAGAGATCTTATGCTATTCCTCTAACCCCCTTATATTCAAGTTTGCATGATAAGATATCATGCGAGACACAGTCAAAAGCCTTGCTGAGATCACACATGATTGCACTTGTGCGCTCTCCCAAATCAAGACCCTCAACTATGTCTCCCACCAATTTACTCACAGCGTCTATTGTACTTCTTTGTTGTCTGAGACCAAATTGATTTTCGTGCAAAATATTATTAGTTTCGAAAAAATTTGAAAGTCGTTTATGAATGATAATTTCAAGGATTTTGCCAATAATAGGAATGATAGAGATGGGTCGATGATTTTCAGGCATATCAATGTCACCTTCTTTGAATACTGGGATGAGCTTGGTTTATTTCAGTATACTGGGAAAAATACCTTGAGCGATACAGAGATTGTATATTTCAACGAGAGGATGGACAATATGATATTTTATTTCCTTCAGTATCTTACTGTTTAAGTTATGGACATCCAGACAGTTTGTGTTTTTCAAATGATTCATTGCATTCAGCACTTCTATGTGGTCGATTGGATGAAGAAAAAGGAATTTGGAATTTTAGGCAAATTTTTTAAGTATTCTGTAGCTGGTCTGTTCGATTCAGGTAACTGCTCTATTATTTTTTCTGCGACTGATGAAAAATATCCAATGAATTCATCTGGCGTTATGTCATATGAAATATTGTTTGAATTGTTCGTCTTGTTACGTTCATAATTGATGAGCCGCCATGTGTCTCTACTTTTACTTTCAGAATTTAGAATGAAGTTATCGTAAGCTGTTTTTTTTTGCTTCATTCAATGATTTATTATAGTTTTTCTTGTAATCACGAGAATTTTTTTGGCTTATACTATCACCCCTACTATCACTGATTATTTTCGGAGCCGATAGATCACTTCTCATTTCGTTTGATTTGTTATCAGAGAATTTTATGGGTGTGTTGGATTTTTCAGATGCTGATATGATGAAAAGTGATTACATTAACAATACAAATGTATCCTAATATAAAATGGAAAATAAATAATATATAAAAAAAATATCACGTGGTATGAGTTAAATACAATGAGTGTATAATAATAGAAGAGTACTATGTTATATTGAAGTAGCAAGGAAATTTAAAATTTAATCCAGATTGAGAATGGTTTTAAGTCCATGAATATTTGTGAAGAATATGGCTCAATGTTACACATCAGATCAAAAAAACATGTTTTTTAAAAGTTTGTCTTGTCCGAGATACTTTGATATTCGAGGGCACATGGTTGAATGATTTAATAAATGCGTATGTGGCCCATTCCCTGTATTTTTCAATCTATGCTTATGAAAAATATAATTAGATTTATGTCTGGTGGAACACTCATGTTTATATATGTTTTTTTCAAAATTGGATTTATTCTCAAATACAAAAAGTACACAAACATAAACATATATAGCATATACAGTAAGCATTTCGTTACATTTGAAAGAACCACGACAAGTGTCTGTGTATTTCATATTTAACATTGTTTTCAAGACACGCTTTTGTATGATGAAAATACGTTCCAGTTGTGCACTCCCTCCCCATACTGATATACCATATTTCCGCAGAATATAAACAGTCCCATAATATGCCGTTTCCAGTGCATCGATTTTCAAGTGACTTCTCAAAGCTCTAATTACATAACAATTACTTGCTAGTTTTTTTGCGAGATAGTCAATATGTACCTCATAATTCAGATATAGATTCCTTATAGTTTTGTACTTCTTGAAATTGATAGTCTTTCACTATCGAGCTGATAATACTCTGGAATAGTGATATTTTTGTGAGCAATTTTGAATATAATTCAGTCTGCCGTGGAGGTGTTCAGAAATAACTTGTTGATGTTAAAACATGTGGATGCTATAGAAATGTGATTCGAAATTGGGTTTTCCAAATCAAGCTCCCTGTTTATTGGTACAATGATATTGGAATCATCAGCATAGCTCATTACTTTCGTATTTGAGTGTTTGAAAATCTCAGAGAAATCATTCTTATATACAATAAATAGCAAACGCCCACGCAAGGCTTAGCTATTCCGATTCCTCAGCGTAGTAGATAATTATTCAGAATTTTTTTGGTTGTGTTCCATTGCACCTAATCACAGATGACCAACATTATTTTTTCTTGAATATATTTCAGAACTTGCATCCAGATCATAATATATTATTTCAGTTACGTTTGCTCGACCTTCAACACATACTCTGTTTCCAGCACAAGACACGATAATCGGTGCTTTCGGTATTTTATGAAATAATAAAATCTATTCACCAAAAAGCATCGCGAAACGTATAGACTATACCAAATGATCACTTTTACCTATACAAGAGATTCTTTGTCGAAGGAAACTTGACATTCCGATGATACTTTCGTTTCTTGAAAATTTAACACTGTCGCTGCTGATCTGGATAACATATATCATCCCAGGAGCTGAATAACTTTTTTTCCAAAAATTAATTTTATGTGCTGAAAAATTAAACCCTGTCAACACCAAAATTGTGTGAGTGGGGTGGAATATCCTTTGGAGGTAGTGTCACGGATCCGTGTCGTCAGTACCTAGCAGAATATTTGGTACCCAGTGCTGACCGACACGTATCCGTGACACAACCGTTTTATCAAATAATGCACAAAATACGAAAACAAAACTGTTTAATAGTTAATTTTCACAGAAGAGTAATTTATCCTGAAAAATAAATGATAGTTTGAAAACTAAAGAACACGCTTTAATAGAAAACTAAACTGAAAAGAGGAAAATAATTTCGAATGAGTTTGAAATAAGAATACAGTGATTAACAACAAATTTATTTCATCGTAAAAGAGCGTGGGGTGCTTGATGTCAATTGTTGTTAATATTTCATGGACAGATATTGGTAAAAGTGGAATTATTATGAAAATATCTTAAAAAGCACCCCACACATTTTTACGATGGAATAAATTTTTTGTTAATCACTTTATTCTTATTTCAAACTCATTTAAAATTATTTTCTACTTTTTAGTTCAGTTTTCTAGCAAAGCGTGTTTCTTAGTTTTAACACTATCATTTATTTTCAACTTTTTAGTTTTGTTTTCTTCAAAGCGAGTTTTTCAGTTTTTTAAACTAATATTATTATTATTCAATTTTTTTCAACTATTATTCTTCAATTTTGAATAGAATCGGACCATAATCACAAAACTCGTCCGCCATTTTAGAGCCGCCATCTTGAATCCTTCAATTTTGACGAAATAATCATAATCTCCGACCCCAAAACCCCCACA
Organism: Gonioctena quinquepunctata; assembly: GCA_018342105.1. Taxonomy (NCBI): domain Eukaryota; kingdom Metazoa; phylum Arthropoda; class Insecta; order Coleoptera; family Chrysomelidae; genus Gonioctena; species Gonioctena quinquepunctata. The sequence goes on from JAFIRS010000170.1 coordinate 507,234, forward strand.
TACCAATTTTGAATAGAATCGGACCATAATCACAAAACTCTCTCGCCATTTTGGAGCTGCCATCTAGAATCTTTCAATTTTTACAAAAGAATCATAATATTGGACCTCAAAAACCCCACATACCAATTTTGAAGAGAATCGAATCATAATCACAAAACTCGTCTACCATTTTGAATCCGCCACCTTGAATTTTTCAGTTTTGACAGAAGAATCATAATCTCTGACCACGAAAACCCTCAGATACCAATTTTGAAGCGATTCGAATCATAATCACAAAACTCGTACGCCATATTCGAACCGCTATTTTGTTTTTTCTTCAAACAAAAATTTATTGATGCATTGTCACCGGAATAATGTACGGTTACAAACATACAAGTGAAGCTAATATAAAGCGTGTAATAACACAAATGGAAGTGTATTCAGCTTTCAAATAACGAAAAATGAATCATTAAAATGAAAGCAAAATAAATTCAGTATTTGGTATACCTAAGGAATTATATTTTTCAGTTATATGCATGATACTTTCTTAAACATTCTCCAGCGCAAAGTCCAGGTTCTCTCTCGCATGACACACAATGAGAGACCGTTGTCTTTCGCTGCTTCTGCTCGGCACACTCAGCAACGTTTTTTTTTAATTTTTTCCTTTATCATTCCTCTCCAAAATTTTGGATATGACATGAACAGGCTATGGTAATGATCGTATTGGAGTGGGATTATGATGAATCTGCAAGTACTGAGAGCCTGAAATCACACAGATTGTTATTTCTTTTGTCCACAAACATAATCATTCTATTATCATATTCATTCGATATGAAAAGCACGTGTCTCGCTTGTCCTTCCATTTTTCCACTTTTATTTTGGAAGCGTATTAAGCAGTGCTGTCTCCTTTTTTCATTTTTTCTGAAGCACTTCCTTCGGATTCCCCTTTTTAAATTCAAAGTTCCAGTGCAGTAGGTTGAGCGCTTCGAAAGTTTGTCTTCTGAATCGAAAGAGTCCACTGTCCACAGTCCAAAAAAGGAACTAGCAAATTCAACACCACATTGGTTGTGCGGCCTTAACCCTCTTGATCGTCTATCTGTCCAGTGTACACAGACGACCTCAAAATTATTCCATTCGTTTCCGTCACCATATATAGTTTCATCCCATATTCATGCCGCTTATTTTTTATGTACCGGCGAAATACAAGACTCCTACCACGCAACAAAACCATCGATTCGTCTAAGGACAATTCTCTGCCGGGTACTAAATTTTGCTCATTCTCCTATTGAAAAACTCCAAGATCGGACGAATTTTGTATAGCCGATCATTGTTGGTTTCACCCCCAGTGGCATTCTGAGCGAAATGTAAACAGCCCATTATTCTAAAATACCTGTTTCTGTTCTTTTTCCTCGCAAAAGTTTGCAAATTGAACAAAGGATGTTTTTTATCCTATAGTACCAGTATGCAGTAATAATATCAGAAATTCCTCTCGGGTAAGAGGTTTCCATCCAGTGATCCTAGAGTGTTCTGAACCCCGTGAAGACAGGAAGACTTCCTTGGCATATATGTTCGTTTGTTCCACAATACGATCGATAATTTCGTCGTCAAATATCATTCGGAAATAATTAATTGGTTCGTTATTGCCCGGAATAGGTACCAAGAGGGCCTTGTTTTTCGTACATGGGAAATATTTCATGGGCTGAGGAACATCACTCCAGTCAGGGTTTATACAACCACCACCCCTTTCATTTTTTGTTATTGGCATATGCACAGGCATCAATGAATACACGATATGAAAAACTGATGATATATGAATAGTGTTTACTCACCATCAGCCTCTTCACTATCCGATGATTCCTCCTCCGAAACGTCGGTAGCAAAGTCGTCGTCGGAACCTTGTGAAAAGTGGTATTCTTCATCACTCGACAAACTATTCTTATTTTTGTATTGCCGTCGTGCTCATTTTGGTCCAGCTTCTGCATCTGACATTAAGCAATTTCAAGAAGTGAGAAGAATGCACAAGAATACTGTTTACTTGCACAATAAAGCGATATATTTGATTACTATCGTTTCGGACGTCCATCGTCCTAATGTATTTGAAAGGTTTTCACGACGTTTCGAATGCTTGTATCTGCAATCGTCTTCAGGTAAATACTGACAAGTTTAGGTGCTACTTACCAATTTATACGACTGTCGGCGCAATGATGCGTGCAATTCCGCCATGTGCAGCGGTGCGTGTAATTTCGCGCGGTGTGGTGGTGTGTGAGGTTTCGCGCCTCTGCAGCCCGCCAGATAGAGCAATCAGGGATTTCCATACGTTCTTGATCTCAACTCTTGGTTGACTAAAGGCGTTATTGGCTTCGATGTAGGCGGCCTCTTTGAACTTTCGTTTGAACCAATGCTCCTCTCTATGTAGAACACTTGCGTCCTCCCATAGAACTCGATGGTGCTCAGTCCAGGCGTGGTCAGCGATTCCCGATTTTGATGTTTCTCCACGTTGAGTCCATTTCTTGTGCTCATCCAATCTTACCGATAACGGTCTCTTCGTCTCTCCAATGTAGGAATCTCCGCATTCACATGGAACTTCATAAATGCAATTCTTACTGATTTCATTTTTGTTGTCAGGTTTGGTCTTGGTCAGGAAACTCCGTAAAGTACTGCCGGATTGGAAGCAGCTCTTGATGTTGAACTTGTTTCCGATCCTTCTGATCTTCTCGGAGACACCTCTGATGTACGGAAGGCAGATCACTGTGCTTTGTTGTTGCTCTTCAGATGTCTTCGTTCTCCGGAGTTGTTTCAATACTTCTTCTGGGAGTTTCTTGGGATATCCATTCCGGTGGAGGTCCCTCTGATGTGGTTTAATTTGGCATCTAGTGACTCCACGTCGTTGCATATGTGCGTCGCTCTCTCCACCAATGTTCTCACGATCCTTCTCTTCGTCGAACTCGAATGGTTGGAGCTGTGACTGAGGTACTGCCCCGTATGTGTCTTCTTTCTGTGGACGGAGGTGCGAATTTCATTGCCTATTCTCTCAACGTTCACATCGAGGAAGGGTAAGGCACTGTTGGTTTCCATCTCTATCGTGAACTTGATCGAAACCCTGATTCTGTTAATTCCTGAGAAATCTGGAGATGTTCGTCTCGTGATTCCATACATGAAGTTATCACGTACCTCAACCACAGCTTTGGTTTGTATTCTGCCTCCCGTATAGCCAATTCCTCGAACCACTCCATGTATATGTTGGCGATGATTGGAGAAAGGGAAGATCCCATCGGGTGGATCTTCCCCTTCTCCAATCATCGCCAACATATACACTCCATGTATATGTTGGCGATGATTGGAGAAAGGGAAGATCCCATCGGGGGGATCTTCCCTTTCTCCAATCATCGCCAACATATACATGGAGTGGTTCGAAGAATTGGCTATACGGGAGGCAGAATACAAACCAAAGCTGTGGTTGAGGTACGTGGATGACACCTTCATTGTATGGAATCACGGAGACGAACATCTCCAGGATTTCTTCTCGGAATTAACAGAATCAGGGATTCGATCAAGTTCACGATGGAGATGGAAACCAACAGTGCCTTACCCTTCCTCGATGTCAACGTTGAGAGAATAGGCAATAAAATTTTTTCTGGCGGGCTGCAGAGGCGCGAAACTTCACACACCACCACACCGCGCGAAATTACACCCACCGCTGCACATGGCGGAATTGCACGCATCATTGCGCCGACAGTCGTATAAATTGGTAAGTAGCACCTAAACTTGTCAGTATTCACCTGAAGACGATTGCAGATACAAGCATTCGAAACGTCGTGAAAACATTTTAAATACATTAAGACGATGGACGTCCGAAACGATAGTAATCAAGTTACCACATCGTCTACAACCTTCAAACAAAGCGATATATAATAATAAATTGCACTGAACACACATAGGCACTTTCACAATGCAACAGAACGTAGATTGGGGATTCCCCCAAATCCCGTCGTGGCAGCGGCGCGCAACCGCGAACGGTTCATATAGTATGCTTTGTTTATGTGAAGTTATCCACACTTTCCCAGCCACAGTTTCTGACGTGTAGACTGTCGAAAACGGGATAGAGTGAAATTTGTGTGCGGCGTTGCCAGACTTCCTGGTAATTTCCACTCACGCTTTTCACACGTTTTTCAGGATATCTCATTCATAAATGCACAATCCTTGGTATAATTTTTGTTAACTGATATGCGCTCAATCATCTTATCAATACGTATAAGGTATCAAAACAATTTAGAATGCTTTTTAGACGTTTTCTTCCACACATTTCCCCCTCATAGAAAACATGTATATATTCAATACATACAGGGAGTAAAAATAATTTGTAGAGCTCTAGGAGAATGAAGAAAGAATAAAAATAATCCTTTTTTCATAAATTTCTTGGTATAACTCCGTTATTTCTGCATGATCGTTGATAATTTTCCTACCAAAATGTTCGTAATGATGTTTTCCACCCATACAGGGTGTCAAATCGATTTGTACTGCCGTAGGAAAAAAAGTAAAAAATGAAAAAAAAAAGTATAATTTTTTTTATATATCTCCGTTATTTTTGCATGATCGTTGATGATTCTTCCGAAAAAATACTCATGATGATATTTTCGAAATATACAGGGTGTCAAAACAATTTGTAGTGCCGTAGGGGAAAAAACAATTCCAGCCACGGTTAACAAATATTCGAATATCTCCGTTATTAATGCATGATCGTTGATAATTTCTTCACCAAAATGGTGTTAAATCAATTTGTAGGGCTGTGGGAAAAAAAGTAAAGAAAAAAAAAAACATTTTTTTTTTATATACCTTTTTAAGGAAATACTCATGATGATATTTCCGATATATACAGGTTGTCGAAAAAATTTGTAGTGCCGTAGGGGAAAAAATAATTCCAGCCACGGTATGAAAATGTTTTTTTTTATATCTTCACCGACGGCACTACAAATCGATTTGACACCTTTTCTGGGAAGATAACATTATTACGAACATTTTGGCGAAAAAATTATCAACGATCATGCAAAAATAACGGAGATATACCGAGAAATTTATGAAAAAAGGATAATTTTTATTCTTTCTTCATTCTCCTAGAGCTCTACAAATTATTTTTACCTCCTGTATGTATTGAATACATACATGTTTTTTATGGAAGATTCATTATTGAGGAGAAATGTGTGGAAGAAAACGTCTAAAAAGCATTCTTAATTCTTTTGATACCTTATACGTATTGATAAGATGATTGAGCGCATATCAGTAAACAAAAATAATACCAATGATTGTGCATTTATGAATGAGATATCCTGAAAAACGTGTAAAAAGCGTGAGAGGGAATTACCCGGAAGTCTGGCAATGCCGCACACAAATTTCACTCTATCCAGTTTTCGACAGTCTACACGTCAGAACCTGTGGCTGAGAAAGTGTGGATAACTCCACATAAACTTGCCAACATTCTGAAATGATATCAGTCAGATCGGCATACGTATTATTCAACATGTGAACAACACCTCTATAAAATTTCAACAAATTTCACCATCCCGAACCCGAGATATATATAATTGAAGTTGACTCAATTAACACGTAACATGCATAGGCAAACAGCACATTATTAATTCTACCGTTACTACTAAATTTGAGGGATTCATGAAAAACCAGGAGGAGCTAGAGCAGGATATCACAGATATTGTTAGAAAAAATCAAAGTGATTGACCATCTAGTTTGACAGATATAATCAAAACTACTCTCGTTATTCAAAATAGTCCACGGGGAAGCGCACATTATTAATTCTACCGTTACTACTAAAGTTAAGAAGTTCATGAAAAACGGGAAGGAGCTAGAGCAGGATATCACAGATATTGTGAAAAAAAATCAAAGTGGTTGACCATCTAGTTTGAAGAAAAAAAACTACTCCGTTATTAAAACCTACTGAAATCAAGAAGTTTATGAAAAACGAGGAGGAGCTAGAGCAGGATATAACAGATATTGTGTATAGTCCACGGGGAAGCGCACAGCCTAAAGGGGGGTCGTAGAGAAATGCGGATTGTGCCAGGGGACTTTTTAAAGAAGGGCGGGGGTCTGAACGCGAAAAAAAACTTCTCTCAGTTGACCCCATCAATTTTGAAAATACCCCCACCTTCCCCCAAAAAAAAAAGTTCAAAAAGAGTACTACAAAAAAGTCTATTGGAGTTTTATCGAAAAACGATAATTTATTTTCATGACTTATGATTTCTAGTGAAGTGGGGGGGGAGGGAGGGGAGGGGGGGGTCTTTTTTTGCTGCCCTTTTCGGGGACATCAATTCTTTGAGTCGTCGTCTTTCTATAACGAAGAAATTTTCCGAAGTCGATTGGGGGAGGGAAGTACCCCCCTTCAAAAAAAAAAAATTTTCGCGTTTCAAATCGAAAAGTCGTTTGAAGTTTTTCGATTCCGTCGAAAATATTCTCCTTATTCAACTGTCTCGTGGCGGAACTACCTTAATGTAAGCGCCGGATACTAGTGTCACGGATCAGGGTCGGCAGCACTGGGCTAGGAATGCTTGCCTCACGGATACGTGACATCGGCAGAGGATGTGTTAACGAAAGAATCAAATAATCAATAAAAACCTTTTGGAAGACAAGCTTTAATTCAAATGCGCTAAAAAGTGAAAAGTAATTGCTTTGGATTTGTGACGTAGATTATTCCATGAGTTACAGATTCAAGAGCTTGTCGCGCAAAGTTTTCAGTTGGAAAATATGGCTTTTTTTTGACCCTGGGAAAATAAAATTATGATGATCCGATTGCCTATCAATACATACTTCGCCGTTTATGGAATATCTTTTTATTTTACCGTATTTCAAAAAAATTTGAATATTTGAATAAAATTAGTTATCTCCGCCTCTGCTGCTCAAAGGATTCCGCCACATGACTAGAAAACTTGTTTTTTATGCTTCTGCAATTGGTAATGGATGAACTATACCATTCCTGTAATATTTTTGCTGTAGTGTTCTATATCGTCTTAACTGCACTTTCTTTGTTATCTTCATAATTATTCTTCTTCACGTTAAATGCCCAGTCACATAAAATAAAAGCTAACTCTTCATTGGACGTTCCTGTTACGATTAAGTGTTTTTTTTTCATACAAAATGGAGTAAATTGCCGCCAAATTGATGTAGTTGAATTCACAGTATACCGTGGCACATTGTTATGGATCTCTATTTCAATTTCTGCACTTGAGGATTCTCCAAATCAGGTACAGACTTGTGATAATGCATATTGCGTGTATGTTTCGAATATTGGCTTGATTTATTCCCGTTTATTTCAGATTATTCGTTTGGTTAAGTGTTATAAATTGTTGAAGATGCGGGAACCGGAGTTTAATTTTTCCTCTATTCAATAAAACAAAGCTCAAATTGAAAGTGGTTTGAAAAAATGGTATTCTCAGAATCATACACTTACGGTCCAGAATGCGGCCCTGCTATTTGTGCCCACCGATTTCGATCACGCACTTACGGCGTGCATTTGTTTTCATTCTACTTGTCTCTGAATTGAATGGACTATAGATGCTTATGTCGGGTTTTGTTTTAATTATTGTGATTATCAATTGATGAAATCATTGTCGTACGAGTACACTTTTCAGAAACTTTTGAAACATTAGACGGGTCCATTCAGTATGTTCGGATGAAAAACTTGGCTACTCCATTGTTCGAGAAGTGCCCAAAAATCTTCCTCAAAAAACGGAACACTGAAGTATATTGTTCTGTTGATAGCTCTTTAACATAATTCAGCGACATACAGTCTTCACGTCCTTTACTTCGGATCCCATCGAATTGCATTAATTTGAATATATTTTATACCAAGTACTGACAGCTTCCAGTGATGTTTACCCATTTTAATCGGTTGCGTTCACAAAATATTATTCTATATGCAAATTCGTTATTTTGAATGACGAGTGTATATGATGGGTACTGATTGCCATAGAGAGAATGAATGCGGTTATCGAATACATCATTTGTTTCACATACTCATTCAGTTTCATAAATTTTTCATTATAATAGATAAATGTGCCTGGAACATGGATGGGATTCAGTTGAATATGAATGGATTTTCCACAAAAATAAAATCACATGAAAATTGGAAAGCGTACATGATATTTTCTGGAAGGCGCATATTGCGCCTATTCACGGTTGTTTATAATATTATTTTCAAACGTCGAAATAATCTGATGTAGTTTTAATTCAATATACCGGGTGTCCACGGATGGTGGCACGCTCCTATAACTTTTTTGTTCCCGGAGATAATGGAATGAAATTTGAAGGATCTGTTTAATGCATAAAACTGCATTTTTTGACAAGTAACTCAGTTTTATGCAAATTCCGGATTCACCGAAAGTGACGTAAACTTTCGATTTTTAAATAGGACACCTGGTATATTTTCAGTTTTTTTGTCACCATATGACATTAATAATACAACCATGTATCATTTGTTGCTGTTTGTGAACGTTTTTAATTTTTTTTTCAAAATAAATTTTTATTCCAGAGGGCTATGGATACGTTCAAATAACTGATTTCAGTCCTGAAATGTTTGAAAAAATACAACTTTGCTGTTTTCGATCAAAATGTTTCAGCTATGTGACGTTTGATTTTAAAATTTTTATTACAATTTTTTTGCAAATGGCAACATGGTGGCTCGTCAGGAGAAAAGAGCATTTTATTACGATTAATTTGATACCGCACTCTATAAGGTTGTCTGGAAAAATATGCTCCTGCAACAGTAATAAATATCGTTGAGAGTTCAAATTTCCGTTTATAAAATAGGGTCCACCAATAATGCCACACCAAACATTAACTTTTTGTGGTCGTTGAGTGTGAACTTCCTCCATCCAATGTGGATTTTGGTCTGACCAATACCTACAGTTGTATCGGTTTACGTGCCCGCTTAAACAAAATATAGATTCGTCAGAAAACAATATGTGGTTGACAAAGTTGACATTTTCGTTCAATTTATCCATGATAACTTCACAGAACTCGATTCTACAATAAAAATCGTCTTCACTCAATTCTTGTAACAAATGAATTTTATATGGATGGTATTTTTGCAGTTTGCAAATTTTTGGAATGGAATATCGACTCATGTTATAATTTTAAACCCTCTGTTGTGTCGAATTTATTGGATTTTTCACCACATCTAACATTACATTAAAATATTTTTTTTTATTTGTAACGCTTACTGGTCTTCCACTTCTTGGTCGATCTTTGACAACTCCAGTTTCATGAAAACGCTGCAATATTTTTGAAACGGTTTATTTAGAAAGAGGTTCCCGATCGGGATAAAATTCATTGAAAATATCCACTACTTGGTCACAACTTCGTCTTCTATTACCATATCCAATGATCATAAAAATATCAATACGCTCGGTTTCACTTAGGCCCGGTTGTTCAATGCGAGTTTAAACCGTTGATTATTTAAACTCGGATTATTAATTAACTATGGATTAGAACGTTATGCATTTTTCAATGAAAAACGAATCCTGGATTTCTTAACTCATTGTTTTCATATGTTGGCAACACATTTTTCCGCTTGTACCTTCATTCGGACCGTTCAGAAACATCAACATTGAATCAAACTTAACCTGCGAATTCGTAGTTTTGTCAAAAGTATACAGAAAAATTGATCGAAAACAGCCAAGTGTATTATATAAATTGTTAGACGTCTCTTAAGAAAAAAATTACTCATAATTTCACTCGTAAAAAAATTCCAAGATATTGTAGAATGTAAAAAACGGACGCAGTTACTAATTCGCAAAAATTGAAGTTTGGGCTATAATAAGTAATGAATACAATACCATCTGCGGAGGTCCCAAAAAAAAGGAATAGCATCTTAACAATAAAGGACAAAATGTTTACTTGGGCTCTGTCCAAAGCAGATTTTGTAGATTTACAAAAACGATCATTCGAAGAACATGAGTTGAAATTAATACACATGAAAGAAAAACACCAACTTTCCTTGGAACTACAAAGGGAGGAGTAGAATCTAGAGAAAACCCATATGATTGAGATATATAAACAAACATTATCTTTGAAACATAACTCATCGACCATCAATAAATCAACATTTGCTTGAGGTTCCTGAGAACAGATCATGTAGTTCTTTATTTTGCATTTGTAATGATTTAATTTTAAGTTTTTATGTCAAATGTTTTTGGTATGAAAAATCAATATTTGATTTTCATTTGGAAGTTTATTTTTTGTTACGATTTTGCCTTTGTAGTGAGGGGTGATTTTTTGCATTTCTGTTAGTTGCGGACGATTTCTTTAGGCAAGCGAAATCTATTCAGAAATTATTCTTCTGTCCATTCTTCCAAATGGTTTCTAGGTACCGTAATTTCAGGTGACTTTGGCTTACTTGAATTCAAAGAATGTCTACGATTAATTTGTAAAAATAAATTGGTATTATATACCAAAATATTGATCTTTGACCACTCTTTCAAAGCGAGACTGGAATAGAAAATCAATAAAAATAATAACTATCTGAATGAAAATGCAAATTTTCAATTTCAGATTTTTCTCTTTTAAGTTAGGGTCCTTTCAGAATATCTATCAGATGTAGTCAATGTCCAGCGTGGCTTTAGCCGGGGAAGTAGTTGTTTTCTGTTAGAGATTCACAAAAAGTAACTTAATTTTTATCGTGAATTTTTCAATTCACAGAAAAATATTTCTATTCAATATTTAATTGAGAATGTTTCCCTTTTTAGCTATTAATGTGATTAAGACTTTGTATGTGGATATATAAAAAAACATGGTATGCAAAGTCACCCGCATATTGAGGGCTGGCTTTGACTCATGGCTTAAATTTTGGGTGATTTAAAAGTAATCCGACGGATAAAATAAGCAAAATAAATTTGCCCATAAAAACGTTATTTCATTTTTAATCATCATAAATGAGTAAAAAAACATTGCTAGTTGCAGACAAATTTTATGCAAGTTGAATTTGGTTGCAAATGACTCTTAAATCGAATACAGTGTTGCAGGTATATATACAATAGAAACGAAAAATCAATCCGATAAAAAAAACAGGCTTACATTTTTTATAGTTAATGCCTATTTCTGAAAATGAGCCAGTCACCCAGCTGGGTTAAAGTCACCCGAAATTACGGTACATTGTCCAAATACGGGTATCTTTCTTCTTGGGGCAATAGAATCAAAAATTTCTAAAAATCATCTGTTATATCTACGAACATCTTTGCAGTCGGGTATGAAACAAAAATATTCAACACAATAATAATTTTCAGAATAGTCAATGTCTATTGAAATGTCAAACAATCAAATCGGCAAATTATCTCCTTAAACCCCCGAATTCATGAGATTAACTTAAACCATGGTTAAACTAGGTTTATCTCATAAACCCGTATTGAACAACTGAAACAAAATTGGTAATCCTGGTTTAAGCCAAATCACTTGGTCATCCTCGATTGAACAACCGGGCCTTAAACGTATCATTTTTGCGCGAAAATTATTCATACTAAATGTATTTTTTTGACGTATGTTGTCAGGATCATCACTGTTAGACAAAATAACGATGCGGCGTTGTTATGGAGCTATAAACTTCCAAAGGTAACTTGGTTGACTATAAACTCAATGGACTAAAATATTTTTGTATAATTATAAGAAAGTTATTTTCAAAATTCGATATCTCGAAAACGGTTAAATTCAGGTATATTCATTTAATTTTGAATTTTGAGAAGAATTGAAATATGGAATAATATACAGGATGTTCCTTTAAAGAAAAAGCAACTTTATTTCGACACGACTTTTTAACTGATCCTGCAAACTTATTTTTTTTTGTAATAGATTTGAGAAACCCCTAAAACTAGGGCTAGCTATCTTACTTTAGGAGATAATCGACCTTTCCATACATATCAGCGGCCCTGTTCAATCATTCTCAGTATAGGGTACCATGTTTCTGTCATCACTCAGAACTAACTCGATAACTGAATTGGAATCATTGTGAATTCACTGATGAAGTCTTGCAATCCATTATTTTCAATTAAGGCTTTTTTCATCAGATGACAGAAGGGGGAGATTTTCAATTTCAAATGAAATGAGAAAAACTGCCTTTGATACAGGATATCGTGGCCATACAAAAAAAGGAACAAAAACACAAGAAGTAGGTGACTTCATATTACTCACTAGTGGAGGAGAGAATTGGTGACATGGAACAAAATTTAAATCATTATTAATATAATTCGAAGTGATTACAGATCGATTGTGTGGCCTAAGATTGAAAGAAAAATATCATAGAATAAAATATACAAACACCAAGTGGGGATAAATATATAGTACAATAAAAATTGTATATAGAGCATGTAGATGATATAGAAATCCTTCTTCCTATACGTAGCTAATCTATCCACAGAGCACAATATCATCACAGCTACATACGCAGCTGGCATGGCGATGTTGTTCTACCACCATGATCCGAATGCTGCCTCACATCAACTACAGACGAACCCTAAAGAAATCCAAATTTGGTAGAACAAATGGCGTTTGAATAAAAATCCATCCATGTAACATTCACCAACCGAAACGGCAACTGCCCTTCAGTAATGCTGAATAACTGCGTTTCAACAGCATGAAGATATTAAGTACCTTGATTTTCATATTGACCAGAAATTGAACTGGAGAAAACATATCTTCACAAAAAAAATATGAAGGACAAATCGGGGTGGTCAGAAGTACTTTGACAAACTTCAAGAGGTAATTCCTCACAATATTCTAATATGAATTGTCCAAATAAATATATTTTTATTTTTATTTTTTTAAGAAGAAAAACCGAAGTCGTCTCCACAATATAATATTAACAATCGATTAGATCGATACCATCGATTAGGTGAACATGTTTCGAACCTCTATAGGTTCATCATCAGCATATATAAAAGTATTCTACAATAAAAGAAGAACAAAGACTTAGTTACATGGGTAATGTGATACAATAAGTGCTACTTACATGGAGATGAAAAAATTATTTTGTAGGTTAATGTTATAAAATTATTCAATTCCAATGTTCATAACGTAGACCATATGGGAAGTTGGGATTTCCCTTTCAAGGGCTGAGTCCCATATTTAAATTTGGGAGGGCTAAATACTTTAGCCGATGCAAAATGAATTGACGACATGAGGAAACAATAGATGCAATGGCGGTGATTGACAGCACCCAAAGAGCCAACCATCTGTCAGACTGAATTGTCAAACCTTACCATGGAACGACGACAAGTGAACTCCATGCACGGAACAAAATTGAACTAGATGTAAAGCAAAACCAAAGCGGTTACTATACCATGCGTAGAGCTCAGATGTCACCTATCCATATTAACAAATTTATATATATCTATAAGAGTAGAACAATTATGTATCAAAATAAAGAACAGTATGTATGTGACAGACTAGTTATTCCAACAACACACCCCGAAGTGCAACTTGTACTGAAAAAAGGAAAACAACACCACAGAGCAAACAGAAATAGCACATGTCCAAACGAACAAATGCACTATGACTAGAACAATTGGTTTATCGGAGATCAAGGCAGGGAAAAGTTCTAATGAAATGTAAGGGAATTAAAAAACTTTCGACAATCAAACTGTACTTGTTCATTTAAGGAAATGACGCTCGGATTGTTTATGACAGCATTGATCTCAAATATTTCAAGGAAATTGAGTAAAGAGCCCTTTTGGCAAACATGTAAAATATCTAAATCAGTCTCAATATCAAAGCTATGGTTGTGATTAAGAATATGGTTAGCAAATGAACTTTTGGTATTATAATCATCTATGTGTGGGTTTCTAGAACTCTCAATCAGTTTAACATGTTCACCAACTCTTGTTTTATTTTTCTACCACTCTGACCGACATATTGGGCAACACAATCGGTCTGTGAACATGAAATTCTGTAGACTCCTGATTTGTGGGAGAGAGGTACTTTATCTTTCGTATTGACTAACATTTTGGAAATCGGATCCGTAGTGTAAAAGGAGAAATTGATATCATTACCGAAACGTCTGAAAATGTTCAAGATATCAAGAGAAACTTTGCCTAAATAAGGAATAGAACAATATTTATTGGTTTTTTCTATCGGAACTAAACTGCGATTGAGGGATTTGATTAGATGTTTATCACGAATTCTGTTGATTAAGTAGGGGGGGAAACCATTGTTGTGACTTATTTGTTTGATAATATTCCATTCAATATTGAAACTTTCAGGGGACAGAGGGATATTAAATAGTCTATGGCAAAGAGAGTTGAACGCTGCGAATTTATGGGAATTGGGGTGGCAAGAAGAAAAGGGAATTACTGTATCTGTATGAGTTGGTTTCCTATAAATCGAAAAATCAAATTTAGAATCGTTGATATTTAACATTAAATCTAAAAAAGGGAGAGAGTTGTTTTTTGCTATTTCCATAGTAAATTGTATCGCGGGGTGTGAGGAATTTAAAAATTCTAACATCAGATTTACTTCTTGAAGATTCCCATTGAAAAGAACAATGCAATCATCGACATATCTGTACCAAAAACTTATTTTGTGAAATAAAGGAAAGAGTTTGAGGTTATGTTCTAAATCAGACATAAAAATTTCTGCTAGAAGTGGGGACAAATTACTACCCATAGCTAGGCCAGAATTTTGTGCAAAGAATTCATTGTTAAACTGGAAGAAGTTTTGTTGTAAAACAGTGTTCAACAGGCTGCATAAATTGAGGACATGAAATGAAAGAACATCTGCCTTGAATAATAGCTCTCTTACTAACCTGATACAATCTTCAGGGGGGACACTAGGAAACAAATTAACCACGTCGAAGGACAACAAAATGGAATTTGATGGCACCACAACATCTTTGATTTTTTGAGTGAGTTCAAATGAATTTAACAATGAAAGAGGATTATGAAAATGGGTGATCTCTTTAATAAGGGAATTTAACCACGAAGCTAATTTAGATACCGGAGAGTTACAATAAGAAACGACTGGTCTGATAGGGATATCATCCTTATGTATTTTGGGTAAACCGTGAAGCAAAGGAGTGGCGGGGTTCATGGGGGTAAGTTTAAACTTGGAAGAATTGTAAAATTTAATCGTGTCAATACAGATATTCAAAGTGACCTTCATGCTATTGAAAAATCGATTGGTGTGGTCTAATGTTAATTTGGAGAAACTATCTGTACTCAAAAAAAGGGTAACTTTGTTATTATAATCAACTCTATCTAATATAACTATGCAATTACCTTTGTCGGCCTTAGTGACCACTAGTTGATTCTCAGAAATTTTTTTGGAAATATTTTTGCCAATTTGAATGTCTGAATCAAAATTAGAGGCAGAATTGAGAAGTGAAAAGTTGTTGTTGAGAGATCTAGAAATATCGCTTCTAATAAAATCCTTATTATTGAGATTGTATGTTTCAATAACCCTTTCACATTCAACTGCCAAAAGCTTATAATTTTGTTTATTGTTGTATTTATTGATGTTATATTTGAGTCCATAATTGAGGAAAGACATTTCGTTTTCAGAGAAATCATTGACAGAAGAAAGGTTTAAAACTCTGTTATGAAAAACATGATTGGAAAATTTTTGATTGCTATCAGTAAGAAGAGACCTATCATGAACGTTTTGGGAAAAATTCAGGCGGTAGAGTTTATTTTTCAAAATATAGAACTTTTTCCTACCTTGATCTTCCACAATATCCTAAAAGGAAGAATACAACTGATCAAGTTCCAAACTATGGTTAAAGGGAGTGAGTTTGCTGTACAACCAGAAGAGTTTTACATTGATATCGGCGAGTCTAACGTAGTGGTGTTTGATTTCAAGTTTTATCCATAGACGTTGTGCCCTGCTAACAGCTGTTCTTGAAAAATTACTCAATGATTTGGACCTGACAACTACGTACCCTGGGATCAAATTACGGCGAAGGCATTCACTATTAAACCAAATGTCTAAGTTAGTGGTCTTCCTTTGAAGTAGAAGCTTCTTGTAGAACTGGACTAATGTTGCTCGACTAGCATTAAGTAACCTGTGGTAGAAGTCCATTGTATCTCGAAGTGGAGTGGTATAATTTTATGGAGAAGAAAAACACGAAGTTGTTCTACTCTTATAGATTGTTCTACTCATACAGATACAGTAATTCCCTTTTCTTCTTGCCACCCCAATTCCCATCAATTCGCAGCGTTCAACTCTCTTTGCCATAGACTATTTAATATCCCTCTGTCCCCTGAAAGTTTCAATATTGAATGGAATATTATCAAACAAATAGGTCACAACAATGGTTTCCCCCCCTACTTAATCAGCAGAATTCGTGATAAACATCTAATCAAATCCCTCAATCGCAGTTTAGTTCCGATAGAAAAAACCAATAAATATTGTTCTATTCCTTATTTAGGCAACGTTTCTCTTGATATCTTGAACATTTTCAGACGTTTCGGTAATGATATCAATTTCTCCTTTTACACTACGGATCCGATTTCCAAAATGTTAGTCAATACGAAAGATAAAGTACCTCTCTCCCACAAATCAGGAGTCTACAGAATTTCATGTTCACAGACCGATTGTGTTGCCCAATATGTCGGTCAGAGTGATAGAAAAATAAAAACAAGAGTTGGTGAACATGTTAAACTGATTGAGAGTTCTAGAAACCCACACATAGATGATTATAATACCAAAAGTTCATTTGCTAACCATATTCTTAATCACAACCATAGCTTTGATATTGAGACTGATTTAGATATTTTACATGTTTGCCAAAAGGGCTCTTTACTCAATTTCCTTGAAATATTTGAGATCAATGCTGTCATAAACAATCCGAGCGTCATTTCCTTAAATGAACAAGTACAGTTTGATTGTCGAAAGTTTTTTAATTCCCTTACATTTCATTAGAACTTTTTCCTGCCTTGATCTTCGATAAACCAATTGTTCTATGTCATAGTGCATTTGTTCGTTTGGACATGTGCTATTTCTGTTTGCTCTGTGGTGTTGTTTTCCTTTTTTCAGTACAAGTTGCACTTCGGGGTGTGTTGTTGGAATAACTAGTCTGTCACATACATACTGTTCTTTATTTTGATACATAATTGTTCTACTCTTATAGATATATATAAATTCGTTAATATGGATAGGTGACATCTGAGTTCTACGCATGGTATAGTAACAGCTTTGGTTTTGCTTCAAAGAGAGTAAACTGAATAGGAGGCACTAATAAGCTCTAGCCAATCAGAATCTTGTAGCATTAACGCATCATAGTGACGTACTTGGACATGGGTACAGGTGGCCCACGTAACATACAGAGTGGTCCAATATACATTCAAGAGCCTGTAACTCTCAGATACCAGAGTGCGGAATGCGCTAGTCCGCCACTGTCCAGAGTGAATGGTGGCCCATGACATTACCATATACGTCACTATGACTCACAAATGATCTTTCATCTCTTTCTATTAGTGTCACCATTGTCTTATGGGGAATAGACTCTCCTATAACGTTTACTCTCTTTGGTTTTGCTTTACATCTAGTTCAATTTTGTTCCGTGCATGGAGTTCACTTGTCGTCGTTCCATGGTTAGGTTTGACAATTCAGTCTGACAGATGGTTGGCTCTTTGGGTGCTGTCAATCACCGCCATTGCATCTATTGTTTCCTCATGTCGTCAATTCATTTTGCATCGGCTAAAGTATTTAGCCCTCCCAAATTTAAATATGGGACACAGCCCTTGAAAGGGAAATCCCAACTTTCCATATGGTCTACGTTATGAACATTGGAATTGAATAATTTTATAACATTAACCTACAAAATAATTTTTTCATCTCCATGTAAGTAGCACTTATTGTATCACATTACCCATGTAACTAAGTCTTTGTTCTTCTTTTATTGTAGAATACTTTTATATATGCTGATGATGAACCTATAGAGGTTCGAAACATGTTCACCTAATCGATGGTATCGATCTAATCGATTGTTAATATTATATTGTGGAGACGACTTCGTGTTTTTCTTCTTCATAAAATTATACCACTCCACTTCGAGATACAATGGACTTCTACCACAGGTTAAATGAATATATGCTTCGTTTCAAAGATATAGGGTGTTCAAGTTTAATTTTTATTTTCGTTTTTTTCAAATAACTTTCGAAATACTGACCTCAATTGCACGAAAATTGGCATTGAGAGGTTTTTTGAGGTGTCGAATTCGAACCTGATAATATTATTGCTCTTACTCGTAGGGGGCGCCACCTACACGTCTTTCTCTTCTTGAAGATTTATAATTTCTTTGAGCGTACTTCTAGCACATTTTCCAGTAGAAAAATCAATTCCTCTATCATATCTACGTGAAAAAACTACACTTGTTTCAAGTTGCTATAAGCAACCGTTTTCTAGATATTTAGACTTGAAAATTTAGAGTCGATTATTTGATAATCGATGCGTGTTGAAGATATTACCATTATTTGGCATTTTTTACAAGAATGCTTGGGAAATGAATTTGACGTTTAAGTTAGTGGTTTTGGTAATTACATGTTATGTGACAGTTAAACGTTTTGTTGTTTTGTTGAAGATTCTGTGAGTTTTGAAACACAAATTTTGAAAAAATGGATTATTTAAACAATAATTCTCATTTAGCCGACATGCATTTCTTTTATGGCCTTGCGGATAGCAATGCGCGCGAAGAGAGACGTATTTACCAGAAGCGATTTCCTAATCGAGTACTGCCTTCAGCTCCAACATTAACCAGTCTCCACCGTCGTTTGGCAGAAACAGGTAGCTTTAAGAGGGCAGCTGATATTATTGGAAGACCACGAGCAGTCCGAACCCCAGAATTGAAAGAAGCTGTTTTGAACGTTCTCGAGGAGAATCCAGAAACAAGTACAAGAAAAATTGCTGAAGCTCTCAAAGAAAAATTGCTGAAGCTCTCAATTCTACTCAATCCACAGTTTGGAGAATCATCCACGATCAACAATTTTATCCATACCATATTCGAGGAGTACAAGTTTTTTTGCCACGAGGCTTTCTCCAACGCATTACTATGTGTCAGTGGTTTTTGAGAAAATTGGCTGGAAATCCTCAATTTTTAAGATATGTACTCTTCACGGACGAGGCAAACTTGTTCCGAAATGCTATCACAAACTTTCATAACAACCATGTTTGGGCTCTGGAAAATCCGAACGCAGTTAGTGAAAGACATTATCAGTATCAATTTTCTGTAAAAGTATGGGCGGCAATAGTTGATAATTATTCGATAGGTCCTTTCTTTCTTCCATTCCGACTGACTGGCGCAACTTACAGAGACTTTTTGGAAAATTAATTGCCGGGACTACTCCATGATAAACCATTGGAATTTCGTATCCGCATGTGGTTTATGCATGATGGGGTTTCGGCCCATTTTAGCGTTGTAGCCAGGGAATTCCTTATCACTGTCTATCCAAATAGATGGATCGGTAGGGGTGTAGAAGAACCTAACCAGGCGTGGGCACCAATGTCCCCAGATCTAAACCCGCTGGATTTTTCATTTTTGGGGACATTTGAAGTCACTAGTTTATAAAACTCCAGTAGCGAATGAGAAAGATCTAAGAAACCGAATAGTAGATGCCTGCGAAACAATAAGAATCACACCAATAATTTTTGACCATCATCACGTAGATATGATGAAGACATTGATTTTTCCACGGAAAAATGTGCTAGAGGTACGCTCAAAAAAGTTATGGAACTTCAAAAAAAAAGATATTCAAAATAGTCCTGGAGCTCTGGAATACCAAATGTGAGGAACCGCATCAAACTCAAATATACAAATCCTGGAGAGATTCCAATCAGAAGTGCTCGTATCGAATTCTCAAATTGGGCATAACCCCCAAATGACTTCTGTCAAAGTAGAAGGTCCCACCTGCATCGGAAGATACAGGTACCAATTAGAAGAACCTCCAAACAGACTTATAAAAAATCATTTCATACCAGAAGTAGGCTCAAACGCCATATTTAAAGCACCCAACCAAAGAGATTCGGGCCTCGTTTTATTTTCTGTTTGTTCTTGTTGTGATCAATCAACCGACAAGACACCATGAAAAATATATTCATGGTAGGGAATTGTCACCAGACGATATCTTTCATGACATATTTTCCGTAGATAACTCCTTTACTGTTACAGCCTGTAGATATATGGGCATTAAAAAAAAAATTACAAGAATTTTTTTAAATGGATAAATCCTCTCACTTCTTTCTCACGAATTATTGATCCAAAAAAAAACAACTTTCTTTGTGCTTGCTGATATACCTTCTTTCTATTTGCCCACCCCTTTTTTTCCTCCGATGATTATCAAAATAAATGAACGGAATAAATATCTTTAAGAGCATCTCTATCCAGAATTGATCTTATTTGGCAACATTCGGAGGATTTCTCTGCAATAGAGGCAGAGGAGAGTGGAAAAAACACTATTTACATCGGTGAAATCGTTTCTGGAGTGTAGGGCGGACGTATAGAATGACTTTACGATATCTCACATGTCGAAGCTCCAGATGATATCTTGAGAAATGCGTGCGAATGATGGGAAAAACGGTGAAATGAAAGTATGTGCATCCTCACGACAAAATTCATGTGGAAAGGGCGCAAGATAACAGGATAAGACTGATATATTTGTTAATAAATGACTATTGAATATTAGAGTGAATTAAGTTTCTGATGATATACCCACCAGAACTCCTGAATGTGGGAATATGAAAGTTGGTCAGTAATTTCATTTTACGATGTTGGGACCTACCAAGGGGGTGTTTTTCAAATTTCTTATCTTGAGTAGTTGAAAGTCACCCCTGACTATTTGATGGATTTTCAGCTAACGAACTGTTAATTTGAGAAAGATAACAGCCAAATATTTCAATTCTATTTTATTCGTGTCTGAATTTCCTACCTCAGTCGATAGAAACTACCCCTATTATGAAAGAGTTTATATCCCAAGAAGAATCGGTGATACGGAAATAGAATTTTGTGCGAGAGTTGAATTGCAGATGTTGGTACGTACTAGAGAAGGGTTTTCTAAATTTAAATTTCAAGGGGTTGAGACTACCCCTTGAATATTTGAAGAATTTCATCTATGAAACTACGATGATTTTGTACACGTGATTTTTTCAGAAAACACCAGTCCCAGGTAAGTTTGGTTTTATTTGTATTGTATATTGATACGTCATTGATGGAGACACTCAATGGTGTTTTCCCGCGAGTTGTAACATTTCGAAACTTGTGTTGAAACTTGAGATAACTGATATCAATCACCTCACGCTTTTTCTACATAAGACAATTTTTTTTTTCAGTAAAATCAGTGATCCAATTCAAACATATAATATTGAGGTAGTTTGTTCAGATTGAGATCAGTTTTGTTGAAGAAAAACGTTATCTTAGCGACGTTTCGAATTTTATTGAATTCATCTTCAGGGATCTGTAACAATGAGTTTTTGTGAGATGAAGGGGTTAAGAAATAGTTAAAAATAAAGAAACATTTGACCACAATGATTGGAACATTCCACAGTAATCTAGATCATTGAGGACGGAAAGACTCACCAAAAATTAGTTTTCCGAGTTGGATGAAAATAAAAATAATACATGAAGAGACATCCCAGATACAACAAAAATCATCGCGAACGATGTCGCCCTCAAAACTGGAGTTGAAGAGTCCGAGCGTCTTTTGATACTCTCTCATTCTCTCTACCCACACAGCCACTGTCTCGTTTTCAATGGCCCACCCTGTATTGAGAAAATATTTCTTTGATTTTCCATAGTAGTGCTTCGGAGTTATCATTAAACATACATTATTCTATTCATTAAGTGAATGTTGGGATAATTATTTGTTCCACAGGAAGAAATATTGGACCTTATATGACCACTGATGATTGACTGCAAAATCATTGTCTCAACGTATTTTTCCTTGAGGCAATTACCAAACGTTATGGAAATCAGTCCATTTTTGTGATGAAATAATCAACGAAATCATTACAAAAAGGTTACCATGTCCATTACAATAACGTTATTTCATGATCAATGTTATGTTGAAATAATTTCCACAATGGAAATTTTCCTTATAACAAGGTAACAAATGCATTGCCAATACACATTCATTGATATAAGTACTCAATTCATCGATCAATTATTTTCAACATCACCCAATGTACTTGGTCTTGTTGTCAATGTCCGAGTGCCTTGTGGGAATGCTGAGTCTTAAACCCATTACTCCAACTCCCCCATCCCGAACGTTGCTTGAACCAATCAACGAATTTTCCTACAAATCAATTCAATATACATGTTCGGGATCGCAGTATGAACTGTCCTAACTCTGACCAAGGTAATCGCGAGTATATCGATAATCATCGTTTCACGGGAATTTATATAGGTTATAGAAGTAGAAGTTTTGAGTGTCACATGTGAGATATTTGTGTCTGCTGGTAAGATATCATTTTCATAGCTTCATTACCATTTATTAGAA
Organism: Gonioctena quinquepunctata; assembly: GCA_018342105.1. NCBI lineage: Eukaryota > Metazoa > Arthropoda > Insecta > Coleoptera > Chrysomelidae > Gonioctena > Gonioctena quinquepunctata. Next base: position 529,685 of record JAFIRS010000170.1, read on the forward strand.
CGGAATTTCTTAATTACCTAACCACGCCGCCCGTGAGGTTGTGAAATGGTCAAGAGCTATGACAATTCTACAATTCCAACTTCCAAGTAGGTAAACTAAATACTGAAAATATATATGTTCATCTGCCTCTTTTCCTCATATCGTGAAATAATTTCGATATTTTGATGTGGGGTTCTCAACATGTTTCCGATAAGTCTGTTGATGAATTCATTCCAATAAAGTGGCATGTAATTGCAGCAATTTTGAATTTTATTTTAATTTCATTTCATCAACACCAATCGTGTTCTATTTGTACGTAGATCTTTCAAATTCAATATTTACCCCTGATTTTTTATAGCACTGTTCATTTGTATTGATTTATATTTCGAAGTTACTTTTAACAAACTGTTTTCCGTCATTTGATGCTTGCAGAGACATATGATTCAATAGTAAAAAACTCAACGATTCAGACATCACAAATGAGATAATGTTATTTCCACTCTTCAATGAATGACTGTTACTTCTGAAAAAAATAATTTTCCCATATTCCTGTCATAAATGAAAAAGATTGAGTAGAACTTCACAGGACTCATTGAGTCCAAAGATGTTTGAGTAGGGCAGCCCCTGTCCTTCATTTGTATCATGCTCCTTGACCAGTTTATAGTGGTCAAATTAGATCAGAGTTATCATATAATTACTGTATTTTTCACCTTCAGAAAACAAGAAAGAGAAAGTAGTAGTCTCTTCATGCCAGTTGTATAATAAAACGAATTGACTTGTTTTTCAGATGGACGAGATGTAGCAGTTCTGTATGCCCTTCACGGGTTTTTCGTGAACAATAAAGTTATTGAGAAGGAGATACATGGAATATATCAACTGACCAAATTCACCATACAGTTATCATTTTTGTATATAGGCAAAACCGTCCAAGAAGCGGAGGTATAAACTTCCTGCAATCCAAGAAGTCATCGATTCCGCTTTTCATTTCCGCCATTGGAGAAGATATAAAAATTGAAGAAATCCACACTTACTTTGTTGGAATCAAATATAAATTTTTCAATATGATAAGGCAGGGGAAATCTGTTTTAAAATAATATATCTTCTGAATTTGAATTTTTCAGAGGAAAGTATCATGTTTTGATTCTTTATACAACAATTTTTCTACAAAATAAAATCAAACAACTCATACTGAAAAATACACATTTTGTGTGAATATCTGGGGAAAACTCAAATTATTCCTGAATAAAGATGTGGATATAGATTAAGTATGTAAAATAAAAATTTTTATAGAAAAATACAATTTTTTTTCACAAAATAAAATTATATTCTTGATTCAAGCGAAGGTACTAAAAATCTAGTGGAGATGAGCTGATTATCCTCTTGATATGAAATATGAATTCATTTCTTATTGCAGAATTCTAGAAACCAATCTTTTCTACTAAAAATATATTTTATAGCTGGGGTGCGAAACTGGAAACTGCGGATTCCTATTTGAAAATAAATAATTGTTGCTCCCGATATTTTCGTGGGAAATTCAGTACAATATTTTTGTATATTGGGTGCTCTAATCTGATATTAATCGCATTAGCCGGTTGAAATCATTCAATGAGAATGAGTCTGCGTCAACTGAAGACGGTTTGATTTTTTCTGTGTTTTTCTTAAAGTTCAGTGAGTGATTTCAAAATGGAATTTTGATGATTTTTCCAGTATTCTAAAGAATAAGTACCCTGCAATGCCACTATGGCAACTGACATGTTACTCCATTATCAAAATGGTGCTCTCTTAATATCATAATATTGTTCTTATTGCATATGAATGGAAACTCGTAGATAGTTACAAAATTAATCAAACATTTCACCTTCAATACAATACAAATCTGATTGGGAAAGACCTATTCATTTTCCAAGAGGAATCCTCAGTTTGTTTTGCACCTAGTTATGGAACACCCTGTATTTTAAGGCACCTAGAATAATGTTATGCTGCCAGTAATGAATATCCTCGAACATTACGATAATAATAATAATAAACTTTATTGGCCATATAAATACAATTTTAGATGGTTACAATGAATAAAGTAATCATAACGATAAGTGTAGAACACTTGTTTTGCAGAAAAATAGGGAGTTTTAAGAAAATATATGAATAACTAGTTGAAAAGTTTATAATAACACAATGTTATGAAACAACATGCACTGAATATAATTAAAATCTAGTACATGTAATAGAACAATGTAGTTCGTATTCCTCACGATACAATAAATACAATTATTCATAAATAACTGAATAAGAGCACAGGATCAAAAGTTAAATGAGACACATATGACTGATGATAACAGTAGTGTACTATGAGTGAAAGTGGTAATAATTAATTCAAAATGAGTTCGAAATGTGGTCATAAAGGAATAGGAGAAGATATTTATATAAGTGATTACAGGAGGGAAGGTGAATCATAAGTATTCTAATCTAATCTGAGAAAGTAGATGATTTCTGGAGGACAATTACATTACATTAAGTTTGTAGGATATTCTCGTCCCAGTTCAAAGGTATGGGACTGCAGTGATTTCTCAAATTTGTATATGATATTGGTGTCTTTGATATGGTGAGGAATGATATTGTATAGTTTAGGGGCTAAGAATGAATAAGAGCGTTGACCAATTGCTTTCAGCGCTAGAGGTATTTGCTGTGACTGTGTTTGTCGAGTATTGTGGGGATGTTTGGGATACGTGAAGTTTTTTCTCCTGTGATATCTATCGACAGCTTTGTAATTATGAAGTTGGCAAATATCCAATACCTTGGATTGCAAAAAAAGTTCATTGGATGAAAATGATCTATTTTTTTTATAAATAATTTTGAGATGATGTTTCTGCAGTGTTTGCAATGGGTGTAAATGACTTCTCCAAGCGACCAAACCGTATCTTAGGTGGTTTTCAATTAGAGCATAGTACAGGATTTTTAACTGTGGTATTGTCAGTATTTCAGTCAAATATTTGAATTTTGATAGCATGGATTTAATTTTTTGGCATACGTAGTTGATATGTATATTTCACTTCATATGCATGTCAAGATATATTCCAAAGTATTTGATTTTTGTCTCCATTTTGATATTGTACGTCTGACTACCATCATGGATAGAGGGTTGATGAAAGAATGAAATTGTGGAAGTATTGCAACAGAATGGTGAGTTGCAAGTTTTTTCTATGTTAAGTGTAAGTAATTTATATTTCAACCACTTGTGTAGTTCATTAAAGTCCGACTCGGCTATCTGTTTGATCCTGACGAAGTGTCTGCAGTATAAAGGACTAACGTGTCGTCAGCAAAACTCACAATGGTACTATTCGAAGCTAAGGAAAATAAATTGTTTACATATATGTTGAATAGTACTGGGCCGAGGACACTACCTTGAGGGACACCGTATTGAATTGGTAGGTTGTCACTGTTAGTTGTTTCTATTCTAACAATTTGATTTCTATTTTCTAGATATCTTTCGAAAATGTTGAGCCCTATTCCACGGTTCACTGTGTCAAACGCCTTCGATAGGTCAAGGAAAATTCCCAAACATGGTTTTCTCGCATCCAATGCATTATATGTTCTTTCGGTAAGGAGTGAGATAGCATCCTCAGTGGAGTTTTTTTTGAAACTGAACTGGTTTAATAATAATGCCCTTAAACAATGAATGGATGTTACTGGTGATAAAAAGATATACTCTCATTGTTATAGTATACATTTAAATAATCTTAATGAGGAATCAAGTTGGTTGGTTAATGCACAAGAAACATCAATAATAATACACTCTTGTAATTGAACAATCAACTCTAGGTGATAGAATAATCATTGTGGACCATGAAAGAATGTTCCTAATCGTTGAAATAATTCTATTAAACATTGTACCAATGCCAATTAGGCATTGAACAAAAAACGTTCAGTTATAAAATATATGTTTTGATGATTAGTATAAGAAATAAAATTGATTGGTTAATGTACAAAATACATTGATGCCAAGATCGACAGTTGATGTCCAAGGGGATTGTATCAATGAACGTGGTGCTTAAGCAACGTATTTATAGTGAACATATGAAAACCTCTTCATCAGGCAATGAACAAACAAGAGTTTGACATATTAGTCCCTATACAGAGTGGGCCATTGAAAACGAAACAGCGGCTCTGTAGGTCAGAACCAAATTATATAAAAACGCTCGGACACGCTACATGTTCGAGGAGGACATCGTTCGTGATGAAATTCACCCGAAATACATTCCATCTCTCGGAGCTGTGTCCGCCACCCCTAAATTTTCAAATGGCAACATATGGCAAGTGATAACTCACTTGAAAGTTATTTTCCTTCTTAATATCAAACAACAAAAATAAATTAATTCTATCGATTCGTTTTCGAGATATAGGAACTTGAAGTTGGGAAACCACTTTTTATTTACTCAATCAATAAAAATAACATCTAACAATGCACCTGTTTAGAGATAATTATCATTGTCAAGGAATTAAATGATCTAGCTGTTTACCAACAAATAACATTCAATTCTGTTTCAAATTTTCATTTCATCCCCATTTACTTGATCGAAATTTTTTTAAGGTTCCTGAGAATCGATAATGAGATGGTTACCCAAATTTGACTCAAATGCGAGTACAACAAAAACATGTATGAGATAATTTTTTTCACCAAATCGCAATTGTGGACGTCTATCACTGTCAAACTGATCTTTGAACGACATTAGAGTGAATTACTTGACTGAAGCTGCTGAATATCTTTCCGCAATAATGGTGTATATATATATATATAGCGAAAAGAGTTGAAATAATAACAATTTTTTTTAAGAATGTCGAGTGCGGTAACCGTACAGCTATTTGTTCAATGAAACGCATCCAAATAAACTTGTTGCCAGAAAATACGTTCTGGAATTAGTGCAAAAATTTCGTCAAACTGGATCAGTAGCCAACAAGAAACGAGACCCAGAACATGAATTTCCGTTGAGAAATGAAGCTGTTGAAGTTGCACTTTTAGGACGAGTTCATGCAGACCCAACATTGAGCACAAGGAAATTGGCTAGTATTACCAATATCAGTAGAACCAGTATCCGCCGAATTCTGAAACGTCATGAATTCCACCCCTACATAATACATTTGGTTCCCCAATTGAATCAAGATGATTTTGATAGGTGACAGGAATTTTGTTAAATTATGACTACGAGAATAGATGCTGATAAGAATTTCCTTTTCAACATCTGCTTTTCTGATGAGTCTACATTCTTTTTTAATTTGGCTGTGAATCGTCATAATTGTCGTTATTGGTCAGATGCCAATCCACATGTTTTCCACGAAGTCCATACTCAAACTCCCCAAAAACTCAATGTCTGGTCTGGTATTTTCGGAGACCGTTTGATTGGACCAGTATTTCTCGACGGTAACCTGACAGGAGAAACTTATTTGGAAATATTGAATGAATTTGTTTATCCACAATTAGTGGACATCATTGAAAATGACGATTGTTACCATGAACACCACTTGATATTTCAACAAGACGGGGCACCTCCACATTATGCACAGCCTGTTAGGGCGTTTTCAAATAGAATGTTTCCTGGAAGTTGGATTGGAAGAAGAGGCTCTATAGAGTGGCCAGCCAGATCTCCAGATTTGAACCCACTCGACTTTTTCCTGTCGGGGTCACTTGAAAAACAAAATCTTTGCAACTGAACCAGAATTTCTGGAAGATTTACGAAGGAGAATTATTAAAGAATGCTGTCGAATAACGCCGGAAATGCTACGAAATGTGAGGTCTCGTTTTGAACGGAACTTGTACTATTGTATGGAAATGGGTGGTAAACAGTTTGAACATTTAGTTCATTGACAATAATTATTGCGACAGTTGTTTTATCAGATATTGTTTGTATTGATTGAGTGAATAAAAAGTTATTTCCCAACTTCAAGTTCCTATATCTCGAAAACGAATCAATATAATTAATTTATTTTTGTTGTTTAATATTGAGAAGAAAAATACCTAAATGAGGTATCATTTGCCATATATTGCTTTTTTTAAATTTAAAGGTGGCGGTCACAGCTACGAGGGATGGAATGTATTTCGGGTGAATTTCATCGCGAACGATGTCCCCCTCGAAAATGTAGTTGATATGTCCGAGCGTTTTTATATAGTTCGGTTCTGCCGACCTACAGAGCCGCTGTTTCGTTTTCAATGGCCCACTCTGTATAACGACATCTGCATCCATCTTATCATTCGGCAGTATTAAATTTAAACTGAAGTAATGTCGATAAATTAAATTGAAACGTTGAAAGTCGACATTATCCACCCAACCTGTTCGAAAATAAGTACCTCGAATTTTTGCCGTTGAAAGGGACGAACTTTTTCCCCGCTCGTCTGAGTAGACGACTTCCGCTTTCTGGAGTCGCTACGTCGCGAAACTTTATTTACTGCTTTGTGTCCCGAGGTAAGTCTTCATTTCTCATCCGTTTATTCTGCAGTAGCTGAAATATTCATCAAGTCGCTGAATATTTCACTGCTTTGTGATTATCTATTTGCGAGTATATTTGAGTGAAAAATATTCGATGGAAGTTTCATTTGGATACCGACAGGAGTCATATTCGATATCCAGAGAATATGTTGAATTGCAAATAATGAAAAGAGTTTCTGTGTGGGATGGGGAGGAGGGGAAGTTGAATTGACAGCTCTGTGAACTGGGATTATTGTTTATTTTTCATCGGTTCCTTCTGAGGCAGCTGACAATCATCAAATTGCAAAATCTCATCAGAGGTTATAATTCCAGAATAGTTGATGTAATGGAGGGACATATTCACAAAAATGAAAATTTGTTCCAAGTGATTCTTGAAATTTCTAGGGTTAATTTTTTTTTTCAATATACCTACCACGTTTATAAAACGGACTCAAAAGTGTAAAATATTTTCTCCTAGCGCCATACAGATTCCTAACCCCATACAGATTCCTAACCCCATAGAGATTGTCCTGAAAATTTGTTATTGTGAATTTTCAATAGATATGAGAGTAGTTGTAAGAATCAGAACAAAAAACGTAGGGCACATGCAAAAGATAATAGTGAAGAGTCGTTGGGAAAACTTACACACTTCATATCATGCAGTGCAATATTCATATCATGCAGTGCACTTAAATGAACTATCAATGCTTCAATAATCAATTGCATGAGCCACACTTTTTTATTTTATACTTTCTAGTCTGTTTTATAAGCGTGGTATATTAATAAAAAAAAAAATTATACTTTTGTGTCCGTTTCATAAACGTGGTATATAAAGAAACATCATTATTTTATACTTTTTACTTTGATTTATAAAAGTAGAATATTGAAAAAAATTATCTAATTATTCGATTCATTCAACTCTGTGTCGCTCATTGTCCCTATTCTATTTTCCTTTCGGGGTATCCGGTGTTCTTCCGTTTTATTTTCGTGTTTTTATATGTTCGTTCTTCTTGCCTATTTTCTGGAGGTTTAAATTTTTCTTGATCTTTTCCTTTTTGATTTTTATTGTTTACTGGATTTCGGTTGTTTTGTCGGCTCGTTCTGATTTTTCCCGACCTTAATTTTTTGTATTTTCCTCTTTTGTTTTGTTTTTTGTGTGTCTTCATCTATTATATTAGATATTTCATTCTCAACCAACAATTTCAATTATTTGTTGCAGAATTTCTGTATTTTGGCAAGTGTGTATGTAACAAACTGCAATATCTATTTTGAATGAAATATTTACTTTTCCAAGATTCGTTGATATTCACCGTTTACCATGAAATTATAACCTAACCAGTGGTCAGAAAATAGGATATTTGGGATTATTTATTTTAATATTCGTCGAGTACTGTTCACAGCGAAACATATGTGCATGACAAACTGTTTCGGAGGCCTTGGTTGAGTCGAGAAATACTACAATACATACATCTCTACTATAGATAATACTAGCTGATAAACCCCAACTTCGTCCGCGTGGAATTCATATTTTTTGTTATGTTTCACTTTGTCTCCTTCTATCTAGCTTATGCCTGTGGCTTTGGCAGCTTCCCTTTATCCTGTTTCCCGTCATCTCATTCCTTGTTATCCACCTCACCCATTATCGCGTTTCCCGTCATTCCGTTTCCCGTTATCCCGTTATCCCGTATTCCGTTATCCCGTTATCCTGTTATCCCATTATCCCATAATCCCATTCTTATCCGTTTCGTTGACCCATTATCGCGGTATTCTGTTATCCCGCTATCTCGTTTTTGCTTTTCGCGTTATCCCATCAGCCCCTTTTCCTGTATGTATTTCATCCCGCTATGATGACGAGAATAGAGTATGTGACAATAAAACCACATTTCTTCATAACCAAGTGCAACCAATAGAAGGTGAGCTCCCATTTCAAGTATATTTATGTATATATATTGTAATATAATGATAATTTGCAAATATAAATCGTTTTTATATAATGAAGATTGCTAATAATTTTCCGCTATTCTTTGTGAGCCAAATTGTTATGATATAGATAATTATTTGTGCCCTGTATAATATATTCTGCAATGTCACGTTGCTGCCAATTGTTATCATTTTCCTTACCACAGCTAAGCTCAGTCGGTACGCCCCTTGTCTCAGATAGCCGGTTCAGGCAATTTAGCCACTAGCCACTGCTTGATATGTCAAATTTCAATTCATTCAATGGTCATAAGTATGATTGTTGATCATTGTAAAATACAAACGACAAAGTATCAAAAAGCAATTATTTCCTTTATTCAGGAAAACTTAATTTCACCTGGCCTACGGAAGATAACTTACTCTAAGGTGAATCTAAAATATTCATGGATAATCATGAGAAAAGTTCATTGGTCAAATATACACAACCTAACTTTTACCTTGAAAGTGAAAATTTCTTTAATACTTCGAAATCAATTGAAATAAAGTTCTTCCGATGGAATATGCGTTATTAGTGAAATTGTTCAGTTCGAAATGTGCACTATGGAAGGTTTATACCTGTCTGGAACTGTCGCTGTTCAATACAACCAGGACTTGGATTCCCTTTCACTCCAATGCTATCAGGAACTCCAATACCAAATAGAAAAGGACCATACAAATTCAGCACTCAGCCTTGGATACTTGTATACGGTGTACAAATAAGGTGATCTTGGTTTCCACTTATAATGTGGGAATTATTCCATTTTTCTTTCTCCCAAAAATATCACGTGGCATTCGTTTTAAATTTATTTTCGATCTCCCTCTGGCTTTGTTTGTTGTCACCTGGATACCAGTTTTGTTCCTTCTCTCTGATTCGAATTTTTGAATTCGCGCACTATATTGACACATTTTCACTGTTTATGGTTATGTGTCATAACTTATACATAAAACTATTTTTCCATTCTTATTAACTATGTAAAAATTTCAATAATAATTGCCTCTGACACCTTCCCGCTCTTATTCTCTTACAATTTCAAATTCTACATGTGACCATCTGTTCCCTGATTGGCTATTGTCATCAAGAAGTTTGCTGTTCTACCATTGGCTACTTTTAGTTAGTTACAATTTCATATACTGTATGTTTCAAATTTATAAATTTGTAGATCACATTTTATTCAGGAAAATTTTGTAAATCTAGACTTTTTGTTGTCTTTTGAAGAATTATGGGTTGTAATCATTCTGACACTGTATGAAATTGATTGTGTTATATAATTTGGATATTTTTATCTATTCATATCATACATAGGCTTATAAAGGAAATAGAACTTCTGAAATTATGTAAAAAACAATCTCTTGAAACTAATAGCTAATCAATAATTATTCTTTTTTTGTGGGTTTTTTCTTTTTAAAATATCTAACTGGTTTTTCATAACATAACAATATAAATATATATATATATATATAAATATTTATATTATATGATATATATATATATATATATATATACTATAGTGCCGCTGGACCGTACCGTAGTATCGCGCACTCGGTTTGTCATCGTCGCCAGAATAGCTCGCAGAGATGGTAGATTTTTTCCTACTTACTTGACACTTATCGTCATATTTTGGACAACTCACACAATATCTTTATAGATTGTAGCCTATGTGTTATTCTGATGTATAAGCTATATTATTGTAAAGTTTCATTAAAATCCATCCAGTAGTTTTTACGTGAAAGAGTAACAAACATACGTACAAACTTTCGCGTTTATAATATTAGTAGGATAAAACGTAAATTCATCAATGTACAGATACAATAGACCCCTACCTTCTGTTCTAATGAAAACAATGTTGAATTTGAAAAATTAGTCCATTGAAATGTTACAATTTAAGGACCGAATATTGCATTTTTTAGAGGACGCAATTTTATTTTTTGGACATTTTTTGCGATATCTCGGAAACTATGCGTCTTAAAAAAAAATTGTAGAATCATAATTTGTAGCAAATTTTGCTTAAAAATATTTGGGGAACACTTTTTGCTCTAAATTGAAAATTAAAGAAGTTATAAGCAAAAAAGTGAGAAAATTTTTGTAAAAATATTCTTTTTTGCTCTATAACTTTTTTTTATACATTTTACAGAAAAATTACCTCAGACTTATTCGAACTGAATTGATTTGTATAGTAAATAGAATAGTTGCTTCAGATATCGTCAATTGTCATCGTGCTTTTGAAATAGGAGAAGGCTTAATAACTAACATCATTGGATCTAATTTTCAAGGACTGTCATTTAGTCGCAAATCAAAGATTCTTCCCTTTAGTGCTATGACAAGCACTATTGAAGCAGAAAAATCTCCTGTCGTCATCAATCCCTTACTTTTATTTCAACGGATGTGTATTTCGAAACATACAGTTAGCGATATTAAACAATATATGGCGTATGAATTAGCACCTTTTCCATTGGCATCGTCTTTATTTAATGTTTTTACACCACTGGACCAATCCTTTGAAAACATTCACAGAAGTCATTTTGTTATCGATGGTGGTTTTCTATTGCATAAAGTGATTTGGGATCGGAATTCGTCATTAAACAACATCCTTGAGAAGTATGTCCGGTATGTGCAAGAACATGATGGACTATCTGCAACTATAATATTTGATGGTTACTCCGAAAATCCTGATATAGCAGGAACAAAGTCATGGGAACGTATGCGTCGCACGAAAAAACACCAATGTACTGAAATTAAGTTTGATAAGAGTACCGTACTAACAATATCTCAAGAAAAATTTATTGGTAATGAAAAAAACAAATCAAACTTGATAGATCTTCTCAAAACTGCTCTTTCAGAGGTTGGTTTTTCTGTCAACTAAGCTGAATCAGATGCAGATTCAATCATCGTCTCTGCTGCGCTTACTGCATCCCGATCTCATGAATCTGTTATTATTGTGGCAGAGGACATTGACATTCTTGTATTGCTCACGGCATTAGGTACAAGACAGCCTAACATTTATTTTTCAAAACCTCCAAAAGAGCGCACATCTGCTCAGTTATATAGCCCTTCAAGTTTTATGTATGGAGATCTCATAACACATAATTTGCTGTTTCTTCATGCTTTTTCAGAATGTGATACAACATCAGCAGCATATAATATGGGGAAATTAAAATTCATAAAAATAATGGAGAAACATCCTGAATTAGCTGGTGGTACCGCGCTATTCCTGAGTGAGAAAGTCGATCCAACTTTGCTCACTCTTGTTGGCGAACGTTTTTTCATAGCTTTATACGGCGGTAATAAAGACGACTCACTAGACGGCTTGCGATACAAACGATTTGCCAAGACAGTGACTAGAAATGTATTTAATTCATCATCGTTGCCTCCAACACAAGATGCTGCTCGTTTTCACAGTCTCCGAGTATATCACCAGGTCCAGTCGTGGCTCGGAAGATATCAAAATCCTGAAGATTGGGGCTGGAAGAAGCATGCAAACATTTGGATGCCAATACAAGCTTCCAAGCCTCCAGCACCCCCCGATCTCATGAAATTAATTTTCTGCAGATTCAAAGCAAACTGTGGAAGCATGTGTGGCTGCAGAAAAGCAGGCCTGAAATGCTCTACAGTATGCCTCCATTGTTCTGGCGAAACATGCAGCAACATTATGGGAATATCAAAGTTAATGGAAGAAAATGAACTTGAAGATGAACTTCCAACTATGACTCCAATTTTAACTCCTGTCATTCCTCACACTTTCACATTTGACGTCTATTTTGATTCTGAGCCACAGCCTGGACCATCGAAAAAAGTCGATTAGAGTAGCTAGCTAATAAGTGATTGAAAATATTAGATGGCGAGGATTACCTTATAAGCAAGATGTCCGTGGAGTAGGCCTACTGGGGATACCACGTTGAAAAAAACGCGCTTACAGACTCTACCTCATAGGTGGCGGGGAAAAGAGTTAGGAATGAATGAGTAAAGTTGTTCGAATTCAACAAAAATTTTGTAAGGATATATTTACAATAAAAAAACAAAACATGAATAAGTTAAACATTTCGTTTCGACCGGATTCTCATGAGCATTGACGAACCCGGTCAACTTTGGAGCGCTGTAACAGCGTTTTAAATCGATGAAATAAAAAAAAATTACAGGGAAAACTATTTCTCAAAAAATCATCAACAAGATTGGTCTGGAGTAATTTTTTTGTAAAATGTATAAAAAAAAAGTTATAGAGCAAAAAAGATAATTTTTACAGAAGTTTTATCACTTTTTTGCTTATAACTTCTTTAATTTAGTGCAAAAAGTTATATGGACATATTTGTAGACAAAACAATTTGCTACAAATTATGATTCCACCAATTTTTCGTAAGACGCATAGTTTCCGAAATATCGCGAAAAAAGTGTTATCACCCTTTTTTCCAAGATGGCGGCCGGGGGACAAGGGTGGCGACCCCACAAACTTGAGGTTAAGCTTCTATTGACCCCTCACACATTTCCCAGAAATAAAATTGCGTCCTCTAAAAAAATGCAAATCTCATGTAACATTTCAATGGACTAAATTTAAAAATCAGAATTTGAGACGATCATTCTATGATGAGACTTTGGATACAAACTATTGAATAACCTTGTTGACTCCAGATATTGTATGGTCCTGATAGGTTCTGAATGTATCATTCATCACTGTACTCTTGAAATCACCTTTCCATAGATGTATGAAATATTTCATTGATGTTACAACCAATAAAAGGGATCTTGATATTTTCTCCATCAGCATACTCTCCTTCAAAGACATCTAAAAAAGATTCTGCAAATGTAGATTAAGTCCTTTTTCTGTATTTATTTCAAGTTATACTTTCATCTCACATTCATCGAAATTAGTCCAAGTATTTTACACAGGGTGTAACCAGATAAGAGCGAAAGTTTTTAGGGGGTGATTTTTTGACGAAAATTAAAGGGGGTCTTTCATGTAAACAAAAGCTGATAGGCCTTTCCTTGAAAAGTTACACCCTTCCCAATAGTGCTTTTTTCTTGAAATTACTGACTAGTTGAAGGCATGGCATTTTGTGGGGTGTTTTACCCATAAAAAAAGCTACCAATAAATACTTTTTTAATTTTGTTGTGATCTTTAGAAAGAGTGAAACATGCAACCCCTATTCCGTTTTTCACCAGAACTTTTGAACGAAACAAAATTCACCAATAAAGAAATATGTGTTGAAAAGAACAACTTGTGTTGTGTCCGTAAAAGGAATAGTTTCCTGATGAAAAAAATAAAGACAACATTGTGCATGAACGGATCTTCTGTAAATGGAATGGAAAAAATCTAATAGGTGGGCTGTCACGTTTTGTTTGCCCAACTTGTGACTTCAATAGTACTATTTTAAAATCGAAAAAAAATTGTAGGAGGCTGTTGAGACGCCTTGATTTCTATGTGGTAGTTGGGAGTTCAATTGTGTCTTTGGAATCTTCAATATGAATGATTACACTAACGCTGAAATGATCGATATGCATTTCATGTATGGTCGTGCCAATGGAAATTGTTTGGAAGCTATATGCAGACATGTATCCTCAGCGCGTGATACCTCATCACACAATTTCTGCACATCTTCACCAACGTCTCTGTGAAAGACGGTTTTTTTAAAAACGAACAACTGATTGTAGTCGTCCTCGAGTAATAAGAACAGTGGCACTGGAAGAAGAGGTTCTCAATATGATTGAAGATCGTCCGGAATTGAGTACAAGACAAATTGCTAACACACTTAATGTTAGCAATAAACTAATCTGGGAAATTTTAAAGGATCACCCATTGTATCCTCACCGTATTCAACGAGTCCATCAGGCACTTTTGGCGCGGGATTTTTCCCATCGAATAGACTTTTGTCAATGGAATCTTCAAATGATCACCCAAAATGCTCAAATTTTAGAAAAGATAATACTCACTGACGAATGCAACTTCTCAAATCAAGGGATCACAAATCTCCATAGCAATCATCTATGGGCCGAAGATAACCCACATGCAATTCAAGAAGGTCTGTATCAATATGAATTTTCACTTAACGTGTGGGTCGGAATTATTGGCGAAAATATTATTGGACCGTATTTTCTTCCATTAAGGCTAACTGGTGCAACCTATACAAATTCTCACCAGAAGCAGCTTCTCATTTTACTTGAAAATGTTCCACTAGCTATTCGACCACTGATGTGCTTTATTTACGATGGTGCGCCGGTCCATTTCAGCATAACTGCTCGTCAGTACTTGGACGACGTGTATCCAAATGTTGGATAGGCAGAGCAGGACCTCAACCTTGGCCTCCCAGATCTTCAGATTCAAACCCCTCGGACTTTTGCATCTGGGATCACCTGAAGTCCTTGGTTTATACGACCCTCATTGAATGTGTGGATGATTCAAGGAATCGCTTTATTGCAGCCTGCGAGACAATCCAAAACACACCAGGGGGTCTATTCTGAAATGGTGACATATTGTGCCGCATGTGATATTTCTACAATGTCGAACGAAAAACGCAATCTCTCATTCTCAACTGTCGCATTCGAACATTTTCGATAGTCAAATTGTAGAGTGGTCTAGAGCAGTCGGCAATTTCATGACGAATGCGAGATGACATATTTGACAGATTTTCTTCATCAATTCCATGGGTTAGAAATGCCAGCTTCATTGATAGCGATTGACAATTTAGAAAATCAAGAAAACTATCAACGACCTCGAAACAGACAAGGTATACAAAAGAATGCGTTTAGGCTTTTAACTGATATAAAGTTTATCAAAACATTCAGATTAACCAAGGAACTGGCTAGAGAGTTGATTGATATCCTGGAACCATTTGTGGAACAGGGACATCAGGCTTCCTCAATACTCCTGAAGGAAAGGTGAGTTATCAAACACTTTTATGAGTAGTAGGTTTGAAAGAAGTTAGTATTTCGTGCAAAATTATTTTTATTTTTGAAATCGTAGCAGAGCGCTTTCGACTATACAGTGCTTCTCAAAAGTCTTCTCCCCCCCTCTTATTTTTGGATCGATTATACATAAACAAGTAAAATTTGGAAACTGAATATTGAAGGTTGTAAACTCCCCTACTAGTGATGATAGATGACGAAACCGTCAGAGATGACGTCACAAGGCCATTGGGACCTATAATTTTAAATGGAACACTACGGCAAGCGACACCTTTTTAAAAGGTATCGAAAAAACCTATTCAAAGATACTTATTTTGTTTGTGTTTATGGCAGTTTTGGCAACTCGCTTTTAAAAACCGCAAAGCTGTGATGAATTAAATAAGTTAATTCAAGCTCCGCCTCTGGATAGTTGTCAGATAAGCTGACGTTTTTGTTAGTCTCCCTAATTCGACGTTTTTGTAATTGTCCAAGTTTTTGTACATTTAATAATTTGTGTAATGTTGATCGAAACTTTAACTGTTTTAGCAGCTTCTGGTACTTTTAATATTTTGTACATTTCAATAATTTGTTGAACTGTTGTGAGCCGAACGTTCAAATGCTCCAAGAAGCGAAATGGTACGTGCTTTAGGTGATAAAGTAGCAGCGATCCCAATTCTTGGTGAAACTGGACAAAATATTCATGCAGCAGAACGCATTTTCAATGGGAGGTTTCACGATCGCCCCGTTTCGAAGACTTATTCAAAGGAGCTCCTTCGTAAGTTTGAAACAACGGGTAGTAATAATGATGCAAAACGATCTGGCAGACCACAAATTTCTGATGAGAAAAAAATTGATATATTGGCAGAAGCAATAGTTAATCCTACTTCTTCAACAACTCACGTTGCATCTACCTGTGAAGTCAGTCGGAGTACAGTACACAGGGTGTTGAAAAAAAACAAATTTCATCCATACAAATTAAAAATGGTTCATCAACTCCCAGACGACGACCCAGATCAAAGACTAGAATTTTGTGAAAATATGGAAACTAAAATTAACCAACAGCCAGACTATGTCAAAACAATTTGTTTCAGTGACGAAAGTACTTTCTATCTAAATGGAAATGTAAATACACAGAATGTGAGGTATTGGAGTGACGCAAAGCCTCAACCGTTTCGTGAAACACATACCCAATTTCCCCAGAAGGTGAATGTTTGGGCAGGTATCCTGGGAAACCACATCGTTGGGCCTCTTTTTTCAAATAGTAATTTAACTGGTGAGGTTTATCTCGAGCTATTGCAAAACGCAATAGAACCGTTAATCCTTGAAATAACATTCCAACAGGGTGGTGCTCCTCCACACTATTACGGTGCAGTAAGACGGTATTTGGATGAGGAGTATCGTGGTAGATAAATTGGACGACGAGGTTCAACGGAATGGCCAGCTCGATCACCGGACCTCACACCTTTGGATTTTTTTCTGCGGGGGTGCCTCAAACCGAAGGATTACGCCACTGAACTCGACAATATTGACGTTTTAAAACAACGTATTGTTGCAGAATGTGAGGCTGTTTCTGCAGACACAGTTGCAAAAGTAAGAGAAGAGTTTAAAAATAGGATATTTCACTGTCAGGAAGTAAATGGTGGTCACTTTGAACAATTTATTTGAGGAGATGCTGATTCTTAAATCTGTATTTAATATCATACTGGATGGAATTTAAATTATAATGTTTACTAATGAGCCATTAAAACTGTCATAAACACAAACAAAATTAGTATCATTGAATTGGTTTTTTCGATACCTTTAGAAAGAGGTGTCGCTTGCCGTAGGGTTCCATTAAAATTATTGGTCACAATGGCCTTGTGACGTTATCTTTGACAATTTCGTCCTCTATCATCACTAGTAGGGAAGTTTACAACCTTTAATATTCAGTGTCCAAATTCCACTTGTTAATGTATAATCGTTCCAAAAATAAGAGGGGGGAAGGGGACTTTTGAGAAGCACTGTATAATAGTCATCATCAGTGCGTACCTGCAAGTAAGTAATACCTCATGAAATTGTGTATAAAATATTTTGACATTTTGAAAGATGAAAATTTTAGGTGACTCACTCGTCAGGTTCACAAGAAGTCCATCAAAACAGTTTCCAGTTTGTATGAAATAGGTATAAACCTCAGGTACATATAACATGTTGAAACATTTCTTAAAAAACACTCAAGTGTTATAAATTGATGTAATTCATTATTTTAAAATTGAATTCTACATGGTTTCATGGAAGTCAATGCTGAAGTGAAGAAGAAAACGGATGTTGTCGTTGACAATGACAAGAGTGACATATGCCATTGAACCATAGAAACCCATTATACAGATTCCTGTCTAATGGTTGGAGGTGGTCATTTCGAGCAGTATTCATAACTCCGTTCCGTTTGATCTTCTTGCTTTTTCTGTTGTAATAAACATAATTTCGTTTTGTTAGTACTTTTAATTTGATATTCTATTAAAACACAACATGGTACTGGTACATGCCTACATTAAAAGTTGAAACAAGCGGAATAATTTCGAAATATTACGATTGAAGTCACAAGTTGTGCAAACAGAACGTGACTAGATTTTTTCTATTTCATTTACAGAAGATCTGTTCATGCACAATGTTGTATTTTATCATTTTATTAGGAAACTATAACTTTTACGGACACAACACAAGAGTTAAAAAAGTTTTGCATTGAATCGTTCTTTCTAACACATATTTTAATTGAGAAATGTTGTTTCGTTGAAAAGTTCCGGTGAAAAATGGAATACCTATGGGCTCCATGTTCCACCCCTTTGAAAGATCACAACAAAATTAAAAAAAAATCATAGTTAGTCTTTTTATTGATAGACCATGCTCACAAAATGCCATTCCTTCAACTATTCAACAAATTAAAAAAAAAAAAATGTTTTCTTCTCATTTTTGGAAACGCGTAACTTTTCAAGAAAAGGCCTAAGAGCTTTTGTTTACATGGTAGACCACCTCTAATTTTCGATAAGGAATCATTCCCTTGAAACTTTCGCACTTATTTGGTAACACTCTGTAAATTAAGTACGTATTGCATTGCATTGTACATTGAGTTTGTTCTTGTTGTGCTTCTTTGAAATAAAAATATCTCTGAATATTTTTCAATGAGATTGATTCTATTGCATGTTCACAATGTAAAAAAGACAAGAAACAACAGATTCGGATGAACATGTGGTTCTGAACATTCGAACAAAAGCATATATTCTTAAAAAAATTCTGACATGAATATACACGCAGCGTCACTCCTCATTCGTGAAGAATTATGGAAAGTTGGTAAATTGCTTTTCTTGTGAGTGAAAGGGAATAGAAGAGAATTCGATAAAAACTCCCTTTAATGAATATTGGGCGCTGTGAAGCATGAAAATATGGATGAATCAATGAGGAATATAAGCTCGCCACCCTCCTGTCACTTATTCTTTGATAACTTTTTCCTGCCTTTGTTTCCAGACCTCAGAGCGACGGCTTTTTGTCTGATATTATTAAAAAAAACTTTGGAAAGCGTTCCCTGTTCAAATTTGCGTTTGGGACATGTTCTTAATAATCTTGATGCTGGTAGATGGATACCTCGAAAAGCTTTCGAATATCCGGGATGAGAAGCGAGATATTTGTGTGTTTACCATTGGAAGTTTCCATGAGTGCATATTTGTTTAATTATTTCCTTTGAACTGAAATAGAAGTTGAGTGATGGGTATCACGGGCCTATATTCGAGAACTGTTTTAACTTATTTTCGATGTTCTGAATTCAGTGGCACCCGCCATTTTTTTCCATCACATCATGTATTTTTAGAAATCGCAAAAATATTTGTGTTGGCGAAAAAATGGATAGATATTGATTTCGGTGATTACAAAAAAAAACTTGTGATCGGTGATATTCAGATCATTTTGATTTTCCTGTAAAAGTACATCTCAGAGTGATTTTATATAGATTTCGAAAAACTTGCGTTTTGATGATCAACAGTAATCAGCAATCAGATTCACGTTCCATCGACCTTGGTACCGTGTTTTAATTTTTTGCGTATCCAAGATTATTAGAAAACAAATTGTGAAGGGAATACAGAAATAAAGTTGCACGCTCAAATTGCATCTCGGTATTTGGAACTTATTCAATAACATTGCCATAACGTCTCAATAGTCTGGATATCAAAAAAAATCATCAAAGCTCTGATTCATGGTTCTTTCCTCAGGTTAGCGTTGGATAGTGAAGGAAATACTTGCCTCGAATATACAGGGTGTTAGTGAAAAAGTGCGACGAACTTCAGGGGGTGATCCTGCATGAACAAATAATGACAGTTTGCTATATAACTTTTGCCCGCAAATGCTTCGTTTTCCGAGATACGGGGTGTTGAAGTTTTTGTTAAAAACTGACTATTTATTTATTGCTCTGAAACCGGTCGAAATAGGCAAATGAAATTCGGTGGGTTCCAAAAGGTAGTTATTGCGCATTTTTTGACATGCAATGAAGAATTTTATGTTCATCATTGGCGCGCATACGGGTAATGATCTCAATTTTTTTAAAGAAAAAAATGGTGAGCAACTGAGATATTTCAAATAAAAAATCATTTTTGAGTTCCACGTTCAATTTGTGACAAAAAATATGTGGCGCCGTTTCTATGCAAAGAAATAAAACATCTTAACGCGTATTTTTCATTTCTTTAATACATTATCAAGAACCATCTAATACAATAACGTTAAACCAGAACAATAAAAGAAAATAACAGTTATAAATAAATAGGCGCAAAGCTATAACAAATGTTCAAAATGACCTTCCTCAGACGTGATACAAGATTCAACTCTTCGCCTCATTGATTGTCGTATTCGCGCAAATATTCCTGGTGTAATTCTCATTGTCTCACAGCCGGCTATAATTCGATTCCTCATGTCTCCAACATTTTCGACGGAAGTGGAATGAACTAATGACTCAAGAAAACCCCAAATGGAGGATTTGAATCCGGAGATCGAGTAGGCCAATGTTCCGTACCTCCCCTACCTATCCAACGATTAGGATACACTGTATCTGAGTGATTATCTACAATAATGGTAGAATGGACTGATGCACCATCATGCATGAACCAGAAGTGTTGTCTCAGCTGTAGAGGAATTTCTTCAAGAGGAATAAGTAACTCTTCCTGTAGGAAATTGAGGTAAGAGTCGCCTGTTAGTCGTTGTGGGAGGAATCATGGACCGATTGAATTATCATCAAGTACCCCAAGCCATACATTAACTGAAAACTGATGCTGAAAATGAGCTTCAAAGATTCCATGTGGATTTTCCTCAGCCCAGAGGTTATTGTTATGGAAATTTCGTATACACTGGCGTCCAAAGTTAGCCTCGTCAGTAAACAAAACACCAATTGAAAAATTAGGAATTTGAGCGATTTTATGAAGAATCTAATGGCAAAAAACTAGGCGCGGAAAAAAGTCTCTAATTAGTAGAGCTTGCACACGTTGAATATGAAACGGATACAATTGCTGTTCTTTAAGAATTTTAAGTTGCTTACATTCAGTATGTTGGCTATTTTTCGAGTACCTGTTTCTGGTGACTCCGCAATTAATTCGAGAACTGCTTCTTCTAGTTGCACAGATCGTACTTCTCGAGGGTGCTCGCAGTCAGCCGTCTGTTTCTTAAATGTACCATTTTCGCGCAAACGTTGGTGAAGACGAGCAAATATTGTGTGATGGGGTACCCTACGTCCTGGATACAATCGTCGAGTTTGCCGACCATTTCCATTACTTCGACCATAGACAAAATGCATGTCTGACAATTCCGCATTTGTATAATTTTCCATCCTTCTCGATAAAAGAAAAATTTATTACTTATTATCATTAACGTTATACCAAACTAAAAGCTTGAAAATGAAGAAACGCTAATTTGACATTAAGTTGAAATATTCGTATTCAACAGAATATTGACAGTAGCCTACTAGCATCACTACTAGATAATGTATTCAAGTCATGACAAATTCGCGTTAAGATGTTTAATTTTTTTGCATAAAAACGGCGCCCCATAAAAAAAGGCACGAGAGATTTTTTGTCATAAATTGAACAAAGAATTCAAAAATGATTTTTCATCTGAATTATCTCAGTGGCGTACTATTTTTTTCTTTAAAAAAATTGAGGTCATTACCCGTATGCGCGCCAATAATATACATAAAATTCTTAATTGCAAGTCAAAAAATGCGCAATAACTACTTTTTTCATTATATTTTTGTTTTATGCTTCAGTTTCTTCCGAAAAGTTCATTGTTTTTTAACATAATGTGGATTACGTGATCTACTGTTCCACTCATATGAAAAACAAGGATGTTCTGTATATCCTGACTCTTGACCCTCCAGCAGGCATATAATTTTTAGATCTACACAAAGTTGCCAATCGTGGTTTTGATACTGAATTTCATTGAGTATCAGTTGTGAACTTTCATTGGGCTCTTTCAAATGAACCCAGTATGCGATAGATACAAAAGCTTATTGGTTCGAGTTATGTTATAGAGTACCATTTTGAACTTTAGAAAAATTGAATTAAACGTTTTTTTTCACATAAAGGATTCAATATAAAATTGAACCAGAAAATGGTAGATCTCAGGTGAAAAACAACTACTTTCCTGGCAAATACCACGCTCCTTGGCCCTCATCAGTACGGAGTAGTCAACCAGCCAAAGGTCCAAAGAACTCTGGCTGAAGTGAGACACAACGTAAACAAACCATCATCGAGCTTGTAACACCTATAGGTACGCCGGAAAAGATAAACTTCAACTGGCGGTACCTAGTGACAGAAAGAAACACTCCGAAAATCTCCCACCTCGATAGGTTTCTAAATAAAAGATTCCTTCTCAGTAGGAGTGGCAAGCCCGTCTAGCATATAGTGAAAGATAAGTGCCATGTGAAGTGGAATGAATAGCAAAATCGAATTAAACGGTTTTCTTCACATAAAGGATTCAATATAAAATTGAACCAGAAAATGGTAGATCTCAGGTGAAAAACAATACTTTCCTGGCAAATACCACGCAGAACATTGAATGATATTCACCTGAAAATCCATGCATACTTCCATATAATATCAATGGACATTGAATGCAAATGTTTCTTTCTGATAAGCTCGATTATGTTTAATTTATGTCGTGTTCACCTAACAATCCGCATACCGGTTTCAGGCTTCTTGTTAAGGTCAGAGTGTTCTGGAATATTTTTTGTAACTCAGTACTGGTACACATTACGTTGTTGGAACAAATTGCGTTGTCGATTTTCAATTCCATTGTCTATTTTCATTGCGTATGGATTTATTCACTAAAAATTTGATTCAACTTCATTGTGTTGATTTTTTTCGAAAGTATAAACATAATTGATGATGTTACAGTGTGTAATATTTCAAAGTTGGAAAATATCCATATTATAACTGTACTTATTGATAAACCTTCTCAGCAATGTAAAATTGTATATATGATTATAGTACCGATACCGTTGTTTTTATGAAGTTGATGTTTACATATCAACCTTATTTCAAAATGAGGAAACGCCACTATACTTCGAAACCTAATCCAATGATTGTACAGTAGAGAAAATATTGAAAACCTTTTTTTTATTTGAATATCTATGTGTGATTTTTATAATGTGTATTACCACGTTATTGTGATAATTGGAAATACAATGGATATTATAAGCAACCAGACTTTGATTTATAAATAAACCCATCCACAAAGTATTTTTTAATTGTTTATAATTTATGTATACGTTCTCAGTTGTAGTAGATTATTTTTCTAGTTTTATGTTTAACTGAGTGGCGTCACAAAATAATAATATTTAACATCACACTATATGAATCTATTGGGGCCAATTCTCACACGAGTCTCTCGTTCTGAGTAAATTGGCCGAGGGGAAATAAAGTAACATCTTGTCGCTATATAAATAATGGCCACATAACCCGCTACATTCTATTTAAATATTCGAAACCGGAGCTATTTCCGGCGAAACCGGAAATGACCTTGCTATGAAAAATATGCAGAAACTCTCCTCGTTACATACCATTTATCTATACCAAATCTCATTCTGATACACCCAATATTCTAGAAGTTAGGACTTGTCTAATAGATTCGTTGACATCCCGTATAGTTACTTATTTCTGGTGGTCTGTGAAATGTCGATCTCTTTGGTAGATTGTGAAGCCCTTCATTGGATGTAAGGATGGACCCTCGATTTCAACCCAATTAATTGATTTTTCCATATTTTGTATTGCAGTGATACTTCGAAATGATGGATTTGAAGTTGGTAAGGTAAATGACAGAAGACAACGACAAAAAATCGATTACAGATAGCAATTGGAATAAACTCATTTGTCAATGACTCCTCGCGCGGTAAATACCTCCAAATGATATTATTTCCGTATGACCATTTCATCATTCAATCTATTCAAGATATACAGTGCGGTCCATAGGTATTGGGAGAGTAAAATGATTGAATGGCCCCTAGATCCCCCAATTTGACTCCTCCCGATTACTCCTTATGAGTAATGAGTAATTTTTAGCGTTATTATGTATTTGTTCGAAAAAACCTGAAATATGTCGATTCCTAAAGTCAATCGAACAATTTACAGTATGAAAATATTACCCCCTTCTTTCAGCCCCTCTGAATTATGAGCACCCTCTCAAAAATTTTAAATCAGAAGGGGGATCGTGTGGCACTTTGTTCTCTTCAGTAATATTAGGTTTATCAAATTTGGTGCAATCATAACTGGGAATATTCATTTTGAAAATCTTAAATTTTGATACTTCACGTAGAGTGAAGGAAATAATGTAATCACCCTTCACTTTTCGACAATAAGCAAGTCGATCTTGGAATTCTGGAACAACATTTTGTAGGTCCTCAGGGGTTGGTTATGCTGTTAATTTCTTCCGTTATCCTTATTTTAATATGCAAAATTGTCTGGTCTATTGAAATATACTTTTGAATTTAAATAACCCCATAAGAAATAATCAGGTATTGTCATATCTGTTTTGCTAAACGTCAGGAAAAAGTCGTTCAAGACCCCAGAAAATTATTTACAAAACCCACATAAATAATGTAATGTCAATCTAGTAGACTTCTGTTATTTTGATATTTATAAGTTGCTGACACACGTCAGTGTATTGAAAAATATTTGTGTGTGTATTTGATTCAACCATGGCTCATCTATCCGAAACTCAAAGAATAGACGTTTTAGTTATGATTGGATGCGGTAATAAAACAAGAACTCAAAAGGAAGTTTGTGAAATGTTTAATAATAAATACCCTGGTCAACATGTCTCACAGTCTACAGTTAACAGAATAGAAGCAAAATTTCGTGAAACTGGACATGTGAAAACTATTCAAAAACCAGGTTGAAATGTTAAATTGGATGAGGAAAAAAAGTAAGATGTACTGTTAGCGATTGAGGAAAATCCGCATATGACAAGTAGACAACTTGCCGCCGACAATGAAGTGAGTAAGTCATCAATATTGAGAGCTTCACATGTAGAAAAATACTATCCTTATAGAGTCCAGTTAGTTCACTAGTTAAATGAGGATGATCCAGATAGAAAGCAACAATTCTGTGTACTGATGATGGACAGAATGGAAGCAGATTTGCAGTTCATAAACAAAATTGTTTTTTCTGATGAAGATACTTTTCATCTGAATGAAACGGGTAATAGACAAAATTGTAGATATTGGAGCAGATAAAATCCTTTTTGGATGTGTGAGGCTCACAATATCCTAAAAACTGAACGTTCGGGCTGGTATTATTAACAACAAAATTATTGGCCCCTAATTTTTTTGAAGGCACAGTTAATGGTGAGGTTTATCTAGATTTTTTTATTAACTTGTTAGCCTACATTAAAAAGACTTTTTCCTGATGTTGATGATCCAAATGTAAAACATAGATCAATTTGGTACCAACAAGACGGAGCTCCACCGCATTACAAACGTACTGTTAAAGATTATTTGAACTAAGTTTTTCCCAATAGGTGGATTGGAAGACGTGGAACGATTGAATGGTCGCCTAGATCCCCCAATTTGACTTTTTATGGAGTTATTTGAAATCAAAAGTATATTTCAATAGACCAGACAATATTGCAGATTTAAGAGTTGAGGGTGATGAAATAAATTAACAACATTACCCCCGAGGTCCTACAAACTGTTGTACGAGAATTCCAAGATCGACTTGCCTATGGTCAAGAAGTGAATGGTGGTCATTTTGAACATTGAAGGACCCCGCAAAATCCTTATGGAAAATAACTCTCGGTTAAATTCGCTGAAACTCTGCAAAAAAGTATGCTGATCAAAGGTCATAATGGGCACAACCCTCCTTTTTCAACTCCAGACCTCCTACAGCCCCCCCAAAGCCCCCAAAGTACAATTTCCGGTGTGTTAATGCATAACAGTTTCAATTCATCTTCGAAGCGTTTCCTTTCACTGCCCACCCCTTTCTCCAACCGAATCCTACATTCTACCCTCACCACACCTCGCCCTCACCCCCGCACAACCCTTCATTAACGCCCCATTACACACTTCCAAGGTTAAAGATTCTTCAATTGTTTTATTTCAATCTTTTGAAGCTTTTATTATATACAGGGTGTCCCTGGACTTTCTCTTCTTCCCTCAGGAATGTATAGATGGGGTCGAAATATCACCAGTACTATAACTTTTGTTCCTAAAAGCCTTCGTTACCAAGTTATGGGCCCTCAAAGTAGAAAAGTGAAAAATGTTTTTCTTTGATAACTTTCAAAGTGAATATTTAAATCATCTAAGTTTTGGTGATTGACTAACCAAATGAATTCATTCGATGAGCTTCCATGCAGGAGTCAGTTGTTTTGCTACAAAATCAGGAACGGACTACCCCCGATGGCCCACACCCCAAAACTTTGAAATGACTGGGATATCTCAATATGTTTTGACAAAACGAGGTTGCCTGGACAATTTCCTGAATAAAAGTACTCGTGTGAAAAATCGATCGGAGCAACGATTTTTGATGAAAATGCATTTTTGTTCGACGACATCCAACCTGAGATGTCTACCATTATTCGAAAAGATTAATTTGTAAGGAAAATAGAAATAATAGGTACAATGTTCGTAATGAATTTTTATCATGCAAACACGTTTACCCTACAAAACTTATGGTGTAAATAATCAATCGCAAGCCTCAAGAGCAAACAGAAATGCAAAATCAGTGGAAGAAATGGAATATAAATTTATTCACCGGATATTTTTCACCTATTCATGTGCAGCCGTTTTTGTAGTTTATCCATTTGCTTTTATCAGTTATGTCTTCCGATGTGCGTTTTTTCAGCTGAATTTATCTTCGGGTTAAAGATTTCTCCCATGAAATTATACTTATCAGTGAAACTCCTCAACATTTAAGCTGGGAATACGAATTTTCAACATCCAAATGTTGAGTTTCATGAGATTCAGATAACACAACACGAAACGTGCTTATTCCACGCGTACATACAAAATATGGACTGAATTCGATATTTCATAGTGGACTAGCTTGTTAGTCCAAAAACACCACGAACTTGATATTTCATTTGAAAAAATATCTACATTGTGCATTAAACTCTCAACTAGGTACTGTACTCTTTGTTTTCGACTTTATTTTAGCACATTTTGTATCATCCCTGTTATAAATGTTGTTGAATTAACGTTAGCATTAGTATTTCTAATGTGAACATTTTTCATATCAAATAATGGTGGACGATCGGGTTTGATGTCGTCGAGTAAAACTGCATTTTTATCAAGAATCGTTGCTCCGATAGACTTTCCACATGAGTACTTTTATTCAGAAAATTGTCTACGTAACCTTATTTTGTTGAAAACTATTGAAAAATTATCTGTCATTTCAAAGTTTTGGGGTGTGGACCATTGGGGATAGTCCGTTCCTGACTTTGTAGCAAAACAACTGACTCCCACATGAAAGCTCATCGAAGGAATTCATTCGTTTAGTCAATCACCAACATTTAGATGATTTTGAATATTCACTTTGAAAGTTATTAAAGAAAAACATTTTTCATTTTGTAACTTTGAGGGCCCGTAACTTGGTAACGAAGGCTTTTAGGAACAAAAGTTATATGAAGTACTGGTGATATTTTGGACCCATCTATACATTTCCGGAAGAAAAAAAGGAAGTCCAGGGGCACCCTGTATATAAAATGAATATATACATTACAGTACATCCCTCCCTGACTACTGTACGGCATGTAGGTGCATCTTATTTCAATTATTCATCTATTATTTCGATACCAAGATTTGGAACTACACGATTTGCAGCAATTGAAGAATCTTTAACCTTGTAAGTGTGTAATGGGGCGTTAATGAAGGGTTGGGTTGGGGTGAGGGTAGAATGTGGGATTCAGTTGGAAAAAAGAGTGGACAGTGAAAGGAAACGCTTTGAAGATGAATTAAAACTGTTTTGCAGAGTTTTAGCGAATTTCCCTAAGGATTTTGCGGGGTCTTTAATCGTAAAATGAATTGAAAAATACTTCCTAAACATTATGTGACATCATTTCCTCCATTCTACGTATAAAGTATACATTTTTTACATTTTTTAAAATAACTTTTCTCAATTATGATGGCACCAAATGTGAAAAACCTGATATTTCTGAAAGAAGCATGGAAGTCCCTTTCGAACAAGGTGTCACACGACCCCCCAGCTCATCCAAAATTTTTGAGGGGGTGTTCATAATTCAGAGGGTTTGCAAGAAGGGAGTAATATGTTCATACTGTGAATTATCAATTTGACAATAGAAATCGACCTGTTCCAGGTTTTCCCAAACAAATACATAATAACGCTAAAAATAAATTTATTCCATACCTATGGACCGCACTGTATAGGTACCGATCAGTTCAAACCGCACCTTCGTCATTGGTTTGCAGTTTCCAATAACACTAATCCTCCAGAAAAACAACGATGCAGACTAACTAATATACTCGAAGTTGATTTTCAATCTTGAAGTGAATTGAACCAATCAAATAACCCCTCATAGCTCTTTTCGGAATTTCAATTTTCGCAAACTGCTTTCGAATATAGGAAAATGGTGAATACACCCCTCCCACCACGATCTAAATAGTTCAGTTGGAGAGAAAAATATAAAAATTTATAGAGATCCGGTGAAACGGACCTTCGATAATCAAAGTTTCCGTGTAGAGGGTCATGAAATTTCAGACCGAGCGTAATTCATAGTTTTATCGATCCCTCCCAATTCGAAATTATCTTTTTATGTTTGTTGCAAGTAATGTCACCACCTGTGTTCGATAGCGTTCGGATATTAACTTTTTGATCAGAACATAACTCAAATGTAGAAATATTAATTTGCTTGGCTTGCCTGGAAAATACAACGCTATAAATATGGATTAGTACGCTCGTTTTCATTCGGGTAAACGAGGAATATGAGATTTATAGTGAATTACGTACAGTGGCGTGGCTCTTTGCAGGTGTTCCTGCAATTGATTATACCAGTATACGATGGTAGAGCAATCAAATATACAGGGTATTCTCAAACGTGGGGTATTCTTTCATCATTCGTCAAAATAGATCAATTTACCAAAAATCTAGTCTACGAATTCCACTACGATTTCTCCGAAAATCATAGTTCTGGTGCCATTCGATTAGGATTGACATCTGGAAACTTTATGAAAAAATTCAAGTGGTGCTCAAAAAATATGCAAGAGTTATAAACAATTTAGTAAAAAAAAAGGTTTAGTTTTTCGCGAACATCTCGAAAACTATTGCAGTTATCGTAAATTTAAATAAAAAGATGCTTAAAGAAACTTTCTAAAAGAAGTCTCGACTCCCGGAACTCCTACTATGAATAATTCCAATTTAGGGGTGATGTGACTATTGGGAATTCAAAATAACGGATACTCCATCTGGTGTCGATTTTTGAAACTATACATTCGTACATTGTTTACTTTTCCAAACATGAATGTTTATATGATTTTGGCTATTCTAGACCTAAAACTTGTCGAATCTCGTGTGATTGTTGACATTTAATGAAATTCATGTTTACCTGTTGACTATTGTTTGTCCTCGTGTGAAAAAATTTGTGATTCAAGTTCGAATCATTATTGTTGTGTACCTCAATGTGACTCTTTAAAAAACGACACCGTTGTACTGAAATAAGTTTTCATCATTTTTCATGAGAAAATGAACGTAACGTTCTGGTGCAGACTAATCTAGGATTGAGCGAGTTTATAGACAGACGATGGGCTCTTGAAGTCCCTTCACAAAATCTTCCTGTATCGTCTGTCGCCAAGAAAAGAAGTTAAAAAGAACCTTCAATGAGAGTTGAGAGAAGAGAAAAGAGAGTTAAGAAAAGACAAAAGAGATATTATTCAACATACCGAAAATTATTCATACAGTATAAAAAAAGTGACTATATATGTATATCTAGGTTTATTTTTCGAAACATTATTGTTTATATGATTTTAGCCAATGTACACTCAAAACATGTCGAATCTCTTGTGATTGTTGACATTCAATGAAACTCGGGTTTACCTGGTGAATATTCTGTTGACTATTGTACGTCCTCGACTGGAAAAATTAGTGATTCTAGTTCAAATCATTATTGTTGTGTACCTCAATGGGCAAAACGATCTAGGATTGAGTGAGCCTATAGACAAACGTCGGGCTCTTGGGATCTTGAAGAATAATTCTGTTCCTTCCCAAAATGTTCCTGTAACGTGTGTGGCCAAGGAAAAAAGTGAAAAAGGGAACTTTCAAACAGAGTTTAGGAGAAAAAAAAAGTCAAGAACAGAAATAATTGATATTATTCGACATACCGAAGATTATTAATACAGTATGGAAAAAGAGTGCCTCTATATGTATATATGTACATCTAGATGATAAGGACACATTTTCACACCATCTCGTTTGTTATAGATGAAATAAAAAAAGTTATTGTTAGTTTCATATTCAATTAGAATATTCATAAATAATGTGTAAAAATTTCTTCAAAATAATTCATAACAATAATTCCCGATGACTTCACTGAGCTGTCCAGAAACGATTTCATTTGCAAATAGATCAGAACATACTTTGTCTCCTTCAAAGTGAGTTTTCGCTAATGATATTGTCCAAAGATTCAAATACACCACTTCACTAGAGTCTTGAAATAAATAACACTGAACAAAAAAACCGGAAAAGAATACCAAATGAAAATACTCTAAGATAAACTCCAAACACAAGTGTATAACCTCGGAGGAAACAGACAAACAATGTACGTATGTCTGGTTTGAATTTTCGCCACTCTGGCGCTGGCATCTAATTTTGTATTCCCAATAGTGCGCTCGGCATGATTCCCTCATATTTCCAAAAAAAAACTCATCAAATATGAGTATTGAGGAATGAAAAAAATCAGGTACGTACGAACGTCAATCCTTGAAAAAAACCGCAATTTTTCAATTACTTATGCATTTACTTATTAAGTCATTTGCAAATCAACATAAAACCTGTGTAACATCTGCTATCTTTTCCGCAAAGGGTTCAAAAGAGTTTATAAACAATTTGAAGGATTGAAAATTCATGAAACCAAATAGAACTATAACTTTTTTTTAATGTTTCGATTGTTTCATCTCATAATCACTGGAAACTTTCTATAAAAAATTTTTTTCTTTGAATTTCTCATTTGAAAAATTGTTATAAACAAACGCACTGTTCATGACATTTTGAAAACTTCCTTTTCGAGGATTTGACAATTGATGAATATTACGATGTTTGAGAAAAAAAATTATTCCTAAAAAAATCGATTGTTAAAAACGCATTATTAGCGCAATAGATCGCATATTAGATTTTATCTAACATTCAAGAACAAACACAAATCATGGGATTCAACTTTTATCAGCTTGACTTAACATTCATACAAGCTTTTATCTTACAAGTTAAATTTGCCCCACTTCTAGTGGTTCGATTAACATGAAATTTGGCTGGTGTTCATAGTTCCAGTGACAATGCATTACAAAATTTGTGTTGAAAAAAAAGCGGAATGGCGGCTCCAAGATGGCAGATGATCTCTATGATTATGGTTCAATTCTATTCAAATTTGGTATGTGGGGTTTTCGGAGTCGAAAACTATGATTTTTTTCGTCAAAATTCATAAATTCAAGATGGCGGCTCCAAGATGGCATACAAATTGTAATGATGGTCCGATTCGATTAAAAATTGGTATGTGGAGGTTTTTGGGGTCGGAGATTATGAATTTAATGTCAAAATTCATAAATTCAAGAGGGCAGTTTCTAGATGGTTGACGAATTTTGTGATGATGGACCGTTCACATTCAAAATTTGGACGAAAATCATAGATTTTTTGTCAAATTTCATAAATTGTAGATGTCAGCTCCAGGATGGCGGACGTGTTATTCTTTAGGTGGTCTTCTCATTGAAGAACCAGAAAGCTCCTTCTGTGACAGATGGACCTTTCTAGTACCATTCCAATAACTACTCAGTGCATTCATCCTCCATATTGAAACTACATAAATTGTTAGTCAGATATGCACACTCTTATTGAATCATTCACAAACTTACCGACTAATGAAAGATATTTTTCTGAAACAAGTTGGGGGCTAAAATATTAGATATTTTCTAAGATCGATGGAAGGTTGAATAAACATTTTTTTTTATTGTTAAAATCAATATTAGGGAAATATTTCTTCATTATTGTTATTTCTGGTGCTCTTCCGAATTCTGAAAGGTTTTCTCATTTGTTATGGAAACATGAATACCAGTACAATTTTTTTTTGGTAAAAAAAACAATTATGAACTTTTTGAGGATTTATTTTTGATATTATTTCAAATACTCGCATGTTTTTAGGCTTAACATGTTTTTGAAAGCTCAAATCATTTATCATTTAACGATATATGGAATAAAATGGATAAGCAAAATCAACACAAGCTTTTATAAAATGGTCCTGTTTAGTGCATTTGTATAAAAGCTTGTCATATTTTTTTAAATCTTCTTTATTCAATTATTTTTAGTCATTCATGAAATACGTCATCTTATTGAATTCTGATAAAGAAAAAATAATTTTGGACCTCAAAAATATACACCAATATTGAATGGAATCGGACCATAATAACAAAACACGTCGCCATCTTGTATCCGCCATCCTGAATTCATGAATTTTGACAAAAACTTCATGATGTTCGACCCCAAAAACCCCCACACACCAATTTTCAATGAAATCGAGCTATAATCACAAAACTCATCGCCATTTTGAAACCGCCATCTTGATTTCTTGGATTTTGACAAAAAAACATTATTTTATTTAAATTTTTATAATGAATTTGGATATGGCAGAAAAATGTAACTCCTGTGTATGAAGGACTATTTTGAAAAATTATGAGTTATGATCTGAAGACATCTCCATTTCTGGTAAAATGATAGAGAAGCTTAGAGATTCTGTCGTAAACATGTTCATGTTTCAGGAATGGAATATTGTATTCCAAAATATAATCTTACACGGAAAAAAATTGAAATATTATATTTCTAATTACTCTTTCCCGTAATATCCTGTTGGAATTGCTGGAACAGCCCCGAATGTTAAAATTTCAAGATATATGAGGAGAGATCATAGTGTGATGAATATTTATTAATTGAGTTTTGTCGGCAATATTTTTCGACTTTTTGAAACTACCGTTCATATTTGTTTTTCAACTCATATTGCTGGCTTAAAAATTCCAAGGAATTAGTAATTTCAGAGAGTCTGGTATACCTTTTTTTTAATTTTTCGTTATCCTGGATCTGCATGCAGATGATCCTCTTGGAGTTCACAATAATATGAATCCTGCTATTGAATTCAATTTTGTACGTAGTTCTGTAGGGCTCTCAGCATAAGGCCCTAACGTCGTATTATCAGTATAGAGAACCACATAGTTTGTTCTCATATGGAAAGATAGATCATTTTAAAATAGTAGAAAAATCAGTGGACCTAAGATGGATCACTGAGGAACTCCCAGATCTATCGTATAAAAGATCGACCGATACTCATTATTTTCAACATACATTTTTGGAACGAATGTATGAAACTATCCATGACAAAAGGATTCCACGATATCCAAATCGATACAGTTTTCTTCCGATGATGATGGAGTCAATAATATCTGAGAGATAATTTTGCTTGACTTATATCGTATAATCCGCATAACACAAAAAAAAACTGAAATATTAGAATAAATCTGATTATTTTCTACTGTGTATAATGAAGGATAACTAGAAATTCTACAGACGCAGTTTCCAGATCTTCCATATTCCATTCGGAAGCACCACTCACAGATATTTCATTACTTATCTTTTCGAATTTTATATTCTACAATCCTCTCACCGAGAATATATGTCTTGTTATACTTCATTTCCAGATAGATATCGTTCTAACTTCTCGAGTATGATGGATAGCGGAAAATTCTATGTTCACAGGAAAAAAGGAATAAAAAGTTTGATGGATATTGTTTTGAGGCGGAGATGTTATCCTAGATATAAATCCGCATTTCAGTTCAGGAAGAAATTTTCAAATTAATTGGGGTAATTTGTCATGTACTGAAATAGCCACAGCGGTCATGCTCGATGAGAACGTGGTTTGTTGGATATTTT
The DNA here is from genome assembly GCA_018342105.1 of Gonioctena quinquepunctata. Lineage (NCBI taxonomy): Eukaryota > Metazoa > Arthropoda > Insecta > Coleoptera > Chrysomelidae > Gonioctena > Gonioctena quinquepunctata. Next base: position 563,578 of record JAFIRS010000170.1, read on the forward strand.
TTCATGATGAATCTATATCAGAGTATTGATGTATCGATACATGTGTTGAAATATATGATGCCCAGCTTTCAACCGCTGCGAATGAATAACACGTTGGATATTTTCTATTCGGAAACTTGGTAGACTTGACAAAATCTAGCAAGAAGTTCATTCATAATTCTGATTCTGGAAAATTTCGAGTGGAGTTGCCTCCGATAATTTTCTCTGTATTGTCATATACAAAATTCACGAAATAAATACAAACTCGAACTCCTCTTTCCTCCTTTGCTCAATAGCTTCTGATTATGTTCAGGGTTGTCTGCCTGCGATTGAATATTATGCCATGATGTTTGTCCCTAATTGTTATGATAATTCCAGAACTGGTAGATTATCCACGGTCGATGACCACAGCAAAGGCAATAAAAGACCCCAGCCTTTTTCCGCGCAGTCATTCTGACCGTTTTCTCTCCTAGAGCAGCTAAAATAATTCTACTGTCAGAATTGCATCTATCCATCTGGAGTGAGGTGTTCATATTCTACTCCTTTAGTGATCTGATGATGGAGTCATTTATTCATTTATTAATTCATTTATTATCAGTTTCAGGATATATACAGACTGCAGTCCATAACAGTATCACATCGATATTGGATCAAGAGTGAGAATGCATCATACCAAACAACACTAATACAAGTGAATAGACATCGGTTATCAATTAAGAGGAACAGGTCCCTAATGTTTTTCCGAGAACCCAAATATGTACAGTATACTAGATCGATATCAGATTTAAGTGTGTTATAACATAGATACATCCCAGAGATTGGCGAATTCTGGTACATATCAGTTCTAGGACAGCATATGTAGAACAGTTGCCTACTTCTAGTAGGCCTCGAGGGGAACCAGGAAGGGAACCGAGGTAAAAAGATTTGTGTTCTCGAAAGCTCCTTGTATATCTATGAATGCACATAAATCCATTTCTTTGCCGAGTATGTCTTTTGGGCGCATTTAACCGGGCACTGAAGATGTCGATTGGCGAACTGTATTTTGCGAAGCAGTTTGACCAAGAGGTGTTCATTCCTCATATGACACTTTAATTTTTTCCATTGTTAGAGAGAAAGGAAGTGAGATTAACGGGATGATAACCCTATAGTTCGTGTGCTGGATCTCTCCAAGTCTTTGCCATGAACACCACGACAGTCTCCCTCCACGCTTCTGGTATGTATAAAAAAATTGAACTGGCCAAGAACAGTCTTTCAAGACCATTTCATAAAAAGGCAAGGTATATTCTGTCCTTCCCGGGCAATTTGGAAGTTTGGAGCTTTCAATGGCACATTCCAGGAAGCGTGGACAGAGGCCCCTGGCATGAGACAATCGAAACTCCACATCGAAGGCTCCTCTACTGAGAGGGCCAAGACTCTGCTCACACTGAGCGGAAAAGAAATCAGAATAGTGGTAGGGCTCCTCACGGGGCACCGCCATCTAAACAAGCACCCCAACATTATATGTATAACGAATGATACTGAAGGCAGGTGGTGCTTGGAGGATAACGACTCAGCCACCCACATTCTCACGGAGTGCCCAGCAGTGACAGCAGGGGGAAGGCACCTCGGAAGTATTGCTCTGAACCCGGAGAGTGCATCGGTAGGAGGATATCCTCCTTCGCTCGCAAAATGGGTTACTTTAAAAGTTGAACCAATTCCCAGCAGCGGTGGGTGCAAAACGTGCCCGATAGAGAGGCTTACATGCTAATGGTTCTATCCGCCCGCATACTCTCATTCTATCTATCCATCTGGCATTATTGATTTTTCGGGAGGTACAGATTTTTGGAAATCCAGAATATGGTATCATTCCCGGGAGACAGTACAAGTTTTATGGAAAAAGTCAAACAAATGATTTTATAAAAAAGGCATTAATACTAGCGACAAACCAATGGCAAACACTTCTTATAAATAACTATTTATAACAGATAATTAAAAGCAATTGAATAATTAGGAGAAAAAAAAGAAGAAAATGCTTTCCCTCAAGTGATGCTCAAAAAACTCTTCTGAAGAGTAAAAGCTATTTTGCACTCGAAACTCTTTCATTGAATAGTCCTGGTGCCCTGAAGTTTGGGGCATTTTGAGTTATTCGAAGTTTTGTTAAAGGTACAATAAAATTACTTTTGTGTCTAGTATTATAATCATATTCAGAATAAATCCGTTGAAATGGATTTTTTGTACATTTATATATATATATATATATATATATATATATATATATATATTAGAGTGCTTCATTTTTGGGCAACATTTTTTTCCTTGTAATTTATAGAAAAACAAAATTTTTGAGCATATTGCGAACCCTTGATTCGAATTTCAACCCACTGCTAGAGAATTTTGAATTGTATCCATTAAAATAACATTAAAAAATTATTTTTATAATTTTTTCCTTCCGCTCACCCAGAAAATTTTTTTTTGGGGAATTTTGACTCATGGATTCTTGTTATAGGTATAATTTCCTACAAAAAAGCCCATCGCGTCGAGTTTGTAACTACAACGGGTTCGGCGAAAAATGTCATTTAATCTTTTAACTTTTCTTTGATAATTAATTGAGTCTTCTATAAAATTGTGAAAAAATATTTCAATAAACTACATATCGTTATCTTATCTGAAGAGGCTTTTTTCTGAACATAATCATAGTATAGATCACAAGCATAAACAATACGTATTACTGTAAAAGTTGATAGAAAAAATGATAATGAGTGAGTGAGTACTTAAATATAAGGTCTAACATGAATAATCTATCTGTGAAAATCTTAATTTTTTTTTTTTGTTTTAAACTCAAAAAAGTAGTAATCGTTGTGAAATTACTGATTCAAAACATTTTTGCTTCCATAAAATTTCAAAAATTACAACGCCAAAAAAAGTTTTCATTCAATTTTTTATCTTGGATTTCATGAATTAGTTTTTATTGGAAAAAATTGATTTTTTCGTTGAAGTGGCTTCAACAGCTGAACTATGAGGGCTACAAAAAATATCTCACAACAAAACCTCCCTACAAATTTTCTTTCTATCTCCAATAGTTTAGCAAATAAACGCGATTTACTGCGATTATAAAAATTCAGCTCAAATGACATTTTTCGCCGAACCCGTTGGAATTACAAACTCGACGGAATCAGCTTTTTTGTAGGAAATTATACCTATAACAAGAATCCATGAGTCAAAATTCCCAAAAAATTTTTTTTCTGGGTTAGCGGAAGAAAAAACGTATAAAAAATCATTTTTTATGTTATTTTAATGGATAAAATTCCAAATTCTCTAGCAGTGGGTTAATATTCGAATCAAGGGTCCGCAATATGCTCAAAAATTTTGTTTTTCTATAAATTTTCAGGCGGGACTTGCAGAAAAAAAATGTTGCTAAAAAATGAAGCACCCTAATATACGAAGTGGAAAATTGCGTCTGTGAGAAATACATGAAATGAAAAATTTTGGCATATCAGACATATTGATAAATTAAAGAAAGAAACCATCCTCAAGCGGGATTCAAACCCACGACCTCTAAATCTCTAGTCGGATGCTCTAACCAACTGAGCAATTGTGGACATAGGTACGTCCGCATATTTGTGAATCGCTTTTCCCTATAATTTAATGTTAGTGTTAGGACGATAGAAAAGATCTCGAGTATTTATGGATGGCCATCAAGACCAATTAACCTTTCACCCTAACATCACCATCGACGTGACGGTTTCAATCGAAGTTCAGGAAGATAATCTCCAACCACTGATAAGATTTTGCCAAATATATAATACGAAGTGGATAATTGTCTCTGAGAAAAATACATGAACGGAAAAATTGTGGCATATCAGACAAATAATTAAATTGAAGGAAAAAAAACATCCTCAAGCGGGATTTGAACCCACTACCTATAAATCTCCAGTCAGATTCTCTAAACAACTGAGCTGTTGGGGAAAAAGGTACGTCCCGCATATTTGGGAGTACTCGAAATATTTTCCATCGTCCTAACACTAACATTAAATTTGTAAAAAACGATTCACAAATATGTCCTCAATAGCTCAATTGGTCAGAACATCTGACTAGAGAGGTCTTGGGTTCTAATTCTGTTTGGGGATGTTTTTTTTCTTTGATTCAATGATTTGTCTGATATGCCACAATATAGATATATACAGTGTCCGCCAAAATCGTGGAACCATATGGGATTTTTAATATTAATAGTTTCTCAGAAAATTTAATTTTTCATGAAAGTTGGTGCATTCAATTAGACTAAATACGCGCATAGCCGTTATTATCACTGGCGTGCGGCTAAGCGGGAATCGGCCGATATTCTAAATTCACCATAGAGTAAAGTAACATTACTATGGAAAATATCGAAAAATGTCATCAAAAAAAGTTGTTTGCAATTGAAATATATCCCCACTTCAATTAAAATATTTATTTTGTGGTTAATAATCATTCAGCAAATATTTTTCAAATAGAGATTGAACTCTTTATTGAGGATGCTGGTTTTATTTCATTATGTTTCCATTACTGTTTTTCTGGACCCTTCTTCAAGATTTTGTTAGATCAGTTGATTGCTTTGGCAGACAATTTATACTAATCTGATAATTCACTACACAAAAATTATTGTCGATAATTCCCATTAAATATTGAAGCCAACTCAATAAGGAGTTATTGGAATTAGTAATTGGTAGACTGAACTAGATAACTGGGAATATTTATTTGCAAACACCTCTTCTCGATAACATTTTTCGATATTTTCCATAGTAATGTCACTTTGCTCTATAGTGAATTCAGAATATCGCCTGATTCCCGCTTAGCTATGTGCGTATGTAGTTGTAAAGAATGAAATTTTCTGAGAAACTATCATTAACAAAATTTTCCATATGGTTCCAAGATTTTGGCGGACACTGTATATATATATATATATATATATATTTTATTTTGGGCAGTGAGGTTTTCTTCAATCCTGGTATATGTTTATCTTTTTGGTAGGAAATTCTTGGGAATGGGATTCTGTTGTAGAAATCAAAATTCAAATTAAGCCATTATAGACGTTTCGCCCCTGGCCGGGGGCATCTTCCGTATTTTTTCTTTTTTGATTTGTTTCTTCATTTTACAGTTGGTTTACAAGATAATCTGAGAAGGGAAAAATACAATTAATTTTTTGTTATGTGACAATAGCTTAGATCTATGTGGGTGAGTTAGTAATGGCGTAATAGAGGGGTAGACAAGTTGCTGTACATAAAGAGAGGGTGAGGGTGAGAGAACACTGGACGATGAAGTTGATGTCCCCCAAAAGGACTACTTCTGCATAATGAAGCTGCAACAACTGATCAGGATAAAAAAATTCTCTTATATTCCTAAATGGGCAACTGTATGAAGTCTGGAAACAAGATCCTCGCAATGTGACTTCCACCTGAGATGGATTTCGACATTTGATCCTAGGAACTTGCTGTCCATCTTGGTGTTTTGACTGGACTTGAGATTCTTATTTGATATAAGTATGATATCTATTCAAACATATCCTTTACAATGGACGTCGGCTCATTTACATGACTTGCTACAAATGTAAACTCCCATGTACGTTGTCAAATAAAGTATGTCTATGTCTAGGTCCCACGTGAGCTTTGGTTATTTTTTCCCATCCAAGTAAATCATACACCAGATGATTTTCCACTAGACTGTAATTGATAGTGATTTTTTTCTGTTTTAGGTCGAGGATATCATTCAATTATCTGAATTTGTGTTGGTCCAAACGAGGTTTCTTAAGGATGAAATTCACATGCTGATCCCATCGCATATGTCAGTCGCCAAGAAGAATCTTAATAAATGATTTACTCTACGATACATATTAGACAATATGAAAAAATGACATGGAGATCAACAACAATGTCGAGATCACATCTTACAAGAAAATAGTTGTTCAAAGCGTACACAAATCGGAAGGATAATATATTATCGAAAAAGCCAACAAACCAACATCCAATAAATTTACTATTGCGGCAATGTGAAGTGTGGGAACTGTATGCATGAAGAGCTTCCCCAGAGTTTACTTATTTCAAAGTTATTACGAAAGTGGAGTATCCACGATTTACATTTCGCATCCATTGTGTATATAACAATTGCAAACAAATGTTTTCATTAAAGCTGAAATGAACTGGCCCCAAGCGAGCTGGTGGCTTAGCGATTTTGTGAGTTGTGCTCGAATGAAAACTAAATAGGGCTTTCAATGCGATGTTGACACTCGTTAGAGGAAACTAACTCGAATGAGGGTCGGTTTTACAACTACAGTGATTCTGAAGGGAATGACCATCGAATAACAGCTTGGTGTTAGTTTGATTTTGGACACTTGAAAAAATTTTTGTTCATTTTCTTCGTACACAACAGAAAATCTTTATGTATTCCGATACGCATAGTATCACATATAAGTAGGGTTCATGCAGCTCAAAAATTGCCTAGGAGAAGTTGAAAATACCGAGAATACCGATTAAATTTATCTAAAACAGCATATTGACTATTCTAAGGAATATAAGATATAAAAGAAAAATATTTTTATAAAACTTGAGATTTTTAAAGTACTAGACTATTTGGTAACTTCAAAATTTTGGAGTGATAAAAGCAATCAGAAAGTAATGAATAATAGTTTGAAAAAACTAAAAAACACGCTTTTATAGAAAACCAGACTAAAAAAATGAAAAATAAGAAAACAATTCATTTTATTTTAAAAAAAGCGTGGGGTGCATGATATCGCCTCGGTGTGTAATGTACTATATAATTATTGATACCATGCACCCCACGCCTTTTTTTAAATAAAATAAATTTTTTTTCTTATTTTTTATTTTTTAGTCTAGTTTTCTATAAAAGCGTGTTTTTCAGTTTATTTAAACTATTATTTATTTCCTACTTTTTTTGTGGTTTATTTATAAGAGCATGTTTTTTTAGTATTTTTCAAACTATTATTTCCATAATTTCTTTGCAAATTAAAAAATGGAATAATCTTATCAAATGGGATCAGCCCATAATCACAAAACTCGGCCGCCATTTCAAAGCCGCCATTTTGAATTTTCCAATTTTCACAAAAGATTCATAATATTCGACCCCAAAAACCCCCACATACCAATTTTGAATAGAATCAGACCATAATCACAAAACTCGGCCGCCATTTCAAAGGTGCCATCTCGAATTTTCCAATTTTTACAAAAAATCATAATATTCGACCCCAAAAACCCCCACATACCAATTTCGAATAGAATCAAGCCATAATCACGAAACTCGGCCGCCATCTTGAATTTTTAAATTTTTTCAAAATGATCATAATATTCGACCCCAAAAACCCCCACATACAAATCTACAATAGAATCAGACCATAATCACAAAACTCGGCCGCCATTTTGAATTTTCCAATTTTCACAAAAGAATCATAACATTCGATTCCAAAAACCCCTACATACCAATTTTGAATAGAATCAGACCATAATCACAAAACTCGTCCACCATTTTGGAGCCGCCATCTTGAATTTTTCAATTTTGACAAAAGAATCATAATCTCCGACCCCAAAAACCTGCGGATACTAATTTTGAAGCGAATAGAATAAGAACATAATCACAAAACTCGTCCACCATTTTGGAGCCGCCATCTTGAATTTTTCAATTTTGACAAAAGAATCATAATCTCCGACCCCAAAAACCTGCGGATACTAATTTTGAAGCGAATTGGACCATAATCACAAAACTCTTACGCCATATTGGAGCCGCATTTTGTTTTTTCTCCACACAAAATTTCTTAATGCATTGTCACCGGAATTTTGTACACCTGCCAAATTTCAAATCATTCGGACGTCTGGAAGTGGGTCAAAATCGCGCCCATAGGAGTCGGTAACAAACAAACATACAAGTGAAGCTAATGAAAGCGTCTAAAAATACAATACGCCACATATTAAAATAGATATTATCTATTCTGATATATCGCGTATTGTATTTTTACTTTCTGATTGCTTTTATCATACAACAAATAGATGTAAATATGAGAATACAAAAAAATATAAAAACATAAGAATATAAAAACTGAATGCATAGAAACTGAGAGTAGGTACCTACTTCGTAAACATTTTCAAACTATAGAGTTCTGAGTCAAAATGAGGAAATCAACAAACCGTTAAAATAGTCGCACAGTTCAGGTACTAAAATACAAAATAAAAATTTAGTTGTCTCGATTGGCAAATGGTTGATTTTTTTTCCATTATATATGAAAGACCTCTCAAGTTTTGATGATAGTGGAATCGGTAAAGTTATATTGAGCTCATTTCTCGTATTTGGTCGAAGTGAACTGAAAATTTCACTCCTATATTTTTTTTGCATCAGACATACCATTTCCAAAATAATGATGGAAGGCAATGTCAAAATTTTATGTCTTGTGAATGAAGGCCGACGTGAATCCCTGAATCCAGCTCTACAAATATTCAATACTCTTCTTTTTCCCACCCTATCAAACAAGTATTGACAACACGTTTCCCAAAAACAGATACCGTATTACAGATTGGAATAAATGGGAGTAAAGTATATATCTTTTGCACAGTTCATTTGCTGATACTCTGACTGCAAAGCATCCTGATGAAATTTTTTTACAACGGTTATTTTTGTGACATCAAAAATCCAAATTTTTATTTATTTGTAGTCCCAAAGATTTTGCTGACATTTTGTTTTCAATTAATTGAGTACCCAGGTAAATATCCAGTATGGAGCCCTTGGGGGTGATCATGCTAGTTTTTGAGATATAAAATGATAAGAGGTTAGCATCACACCATCTTTCATTTTCATAATATCCTTGCTGATCAATTCATGCAGTTCTCTTTCATTCTTGCAATACCAAAATGATGTAGTGTCATCTGCAAATTTGGTTATTTTTGCAGCTAAATTAATGCGGGCTAGGTCGTTATATAACAGGAAGAGAATTGGGCCAAGAACCGATCCTTGCGGAACTCCACAAGTAACGGGCTGGAGATGGGATATGTTGTAAGGGAGTGTTACTTTTTGAGTACGTTCTGATAGGTATGATCTGAACCATCTCGAATATACATCTCTGGTTTTTGTAGCAGAATTTCATGATCCACGCAATCGAAGGCTTATGAAAGATCGCAAAAAACTGCTGCTGTCATTTCTCGATTATTAAAATGAAGATATACGTTTTCTAGTAGATGAAACATAGCATCTCCCGTGTTTTTTGAACTCTGAAATCCAAACTGACTGCAACTAATAATATTATGCCTACTCAAAAACACCATAATTCTCTGTTTTACGAGCTTTTCTATGATTTTAGCAAGGGTAGGTAGCATAGAAATAGGCCTGAAGTTAGCAGGATCATTGGTGTCGCCTCCTTTGTGCAAGAGAGTAACAATGGCAGTTTTCAAACATGCCGGGAATACTCTCGTTATAGCTACCACCAGAGCGGTAACCCAAGTAGCACAGAGTCATAAAATTAACATAAGGACTTCTTATACCGTCTTGAAGACCACGTATTTGTATGTTTTGAAACCAAAAAGTTAATGTGCGTTTTATAACCTTCAGGCGTTTCTATGACGTCGTGTAGTAGATATAACGAGAATACAATAAAGAATTCTCGAGATGAAGTTGTACTGTGGTTCATATATAAATAAATTGTATGTGTCGTCAAGTAGAACTTAAGAGCAGGTGCTGTGAGGTTATTATGACAATGAACATATGTAGTTCCAATGAATAGATTTTCGAAACGTTTCTACGACTACATATTGTACTCATGTAATGTAGTTTCATCAACCGATGAACTTTGGTCGTAATGATCACATTATGTATCTAGGTTAGATTATTTTTGTTGGTTATGTTATTTTTGTTGGATAGGTATATTGTGTTATGTATGTAGAATATTCAGTTTCGTATGGATGATTAAAATGCCAAAACAAAAATTCAATCTGCTTTACAAGAGAACTGGAGCGTATAGAAAAATATAAAGAGGAAGGATGAGTTCCTACCTCAAAATTACCATCTGAAATAATTAATCAGTCTATCGGAACACTGCAAAAAAATTCAGTTCATCCAGTTCCTTCGATTGTTTTTACAACAAGAAGAGACATAAATAATATGTATGTGCACTTCGAGTGATAAATAAAAAATATTTAAATATAACTGATCAACATCAACATAACCTCTATTGTTAATGTCAGTTATTTTTAGCGTTTTCCATTAGGCGGAACTAGCGGAATGCTTATGCACTCAGTGTATATCTGTCTCTGTTTTGATAGCGTTACGACGTTAGTACAACAAAACTTGCTACTTGTGGTCACAGCGACTACATTACAACTTTTTTATGTAATATATTGCGATGTCTTTGGGACAATCGTATGATAGTACATACCGGAGTAATTGCAACTTTTCGACACTAGAACGACGGCATCCATGTTTTTCGATTGAATGATAACATCATTCTGGTAGCCATATTGGAACAAAAATATTTAAAATAAAAAATATGGGACCCTGGGTGTTATATCAATTCGAAAATCATTGGAGATGTGCTAATCAAGTATCTTTCGTAATATGGTCTACATATTTCAAAGATTAATGAGAAAAATTGATGAAATATATTTTTTCTGGAATAAAAATAAATATTTATCTCTCTTCATTCTCGAGGCGCATGAATTTTAAGTGAGTAGAATTGGATTTTGATCGTAAAAATTGATTTGCTTGGTCACTAGAGTTTCAGAACAATTCTTAAAGACACATAAATGAAAATCATTTTTATCTCGATAACTATCACGGTCACAGAGAATCATGAACATGTAAGGGAAGGCTGACTCATATATTATATTGATACTATATAAAATCTTTTGATATGGTATACATATTGTAATACTATATTAGCAAGATTATGACCTTCATGCATAATGATATAATGACTGCACTAAGACCACAGAACGACCCTTTTACGACTGGCTTATATAAGTCATTACCACTACTTCATAACGTCGATGTGACGTCGCAAGAGTGTCCCTTTTTGTCGTATTGGCATACATGCGGTCTTAGCATATTACAAGACATAAGTCATGCACTTTTGAGAAAGGTCTAGTAGACGTCTGTACAACCAAATTTTGACCTCTGTGTGCTACTTGGGAAGGGCGGAGTTGGGCAAGTTGGTGAATGAGTTTAAGCTCATGTCATCCCAACCAGAGGAGTTTGTGATTTTAATTAAAAAAAAAAAAAATCCGCAACATCTGAAGTTATGAAGAAAAACGTCTCTGAAACTGACTCAGGAGAAGTCAATGGATGAATATTGGTTCTATATCTTTGGATGAATTATGTGCCACAGTACAATGATAGTTGTTAATACAATTCGATTTTGGGTCAGTTTTCATAGAAGCTGTATTGTTTTTTCCCCTGAGGTCATTGATGATTGCACAGCTTTTTTCTTGTTTGTTTGCAGACCTTTCCATTTTTTGCTTATGATAAAGTTGTTTTACAGTTCTCATAATTCTTCTATGAATATTGAATATGTTTGACAGTGTTTCATGAAACCTACTCAATGGATCATTTCATCATCATAAGGAGAAAGTTCACGACCAAATACTGGGTAGAGTAAGAGGGCTCAGCCCTCACTCCACAGCAGAGCCACAGACCCTGAATAATTGAATAAGTGGAGTGAAAACAAATATACATTGTATAAAAATGGTCAGTTGTTGTATTTCTAACTAAGACTGAAAAATCTTGAAGAAATAAACACAAAAAATTAAATTAAACACAAAAACACACAGTACCTGAACATTAAACTCGGACAATGTATGAAAACTTTTATCGATTGAAAATTCTTTCAGATTTCTTTTCTTAGGTGTTACATGTTTCATTTCACCCGTCTGTTGAAAATTTGTATGCCAAGGTGTGAAAGAGCGTTTCCTGTAATTTACAATAAGGCACAAACTAATAGTTTTTTGTTTGGTTTCTTTGGAGTGAATGTCATTTTTCTCTTCGAGAAGTTTCTTGTTATTGAATACAAATACGCAGAATTCCAATTTCAATAGGGACGGAACAGTCGAAATACGTAGCTCGCCAAATATTACTCTGCAAGTCTCATTCTGTTTCATACCAGTGATTATTTTTATGAGGTTTTTCAATGACAAAAACATCATTGGATAACGTAAAGTTTACCCACAAGCATATATACAGTGCGAGTTTCCGACTTGGGATAAATTCAGTAACTCAAAGACAGTTATTTTGTTGAAAAAATGCGCGGACAGGTCGATTTTTATTTTGAATTGCGCTCGTTCTTATGTAAGGAAATGTTATACAGCGTGTCCCAAATTTGAGATATGACGTCATCAACAATGTTTTTGAATGGCAATCCTATTTTTTTTATGTCTATTCTTGAAGAGTATAGTAAGTTACACATGCGTCTGAAATCAAATTTTCATTCCTTGTTGTTTGACAGATATGTAACAAACATCAACTAATGCGAGAAATGAAGGAATTTGTCCCAATGGAATAATTCAGGGACTTTAAAAAAAATGGACAGGGACGTGCCCATGGCGGGGGGGCACACCCCCCCAATAGTTGGCGAGTTGGGAGATCGGTCATCACAAGTTGGCAGGTTGGGAGTTGACAATGGGACTCTAAGGACGAATTGAACACCACATGAACAAGGTGTCGTTCACAAAAAGTGGAGTGTGACCTTTGTTTTTTTTTAAACAATAATGTGCCTTCGGTCCGTCCCTGATTTATGTCAAGAATTTTTATGTGTTTATAATTTTTTGTCAAACTGGGTTGATGTTGACAATGTCAATCAAAAAAGTTAAATACAAAAAACTTGAGAGGTGTCAAGGGACACCCGGATGGAACGAAGTTCCTTTCGATTAATTAGTGAAGGAATTGTAATAATTTTTTTTTTTAAGTTATAATAATATTTATATATACACTGTGTCCGTAAAGTATGGAACAAATTCATTTTTAGCTAAACAGGTCATTTTAAGAAATAATCCTGAAACACGTCGATTTTTTATGTTAATTTACCGTATTTTAAAATAATAATCTAATATACAGGGTGAATAACGTTCGAGTAATGACGTCACCGTCATTTTTTTTAAATGGAACACCCCAATTTTGTCTCAATTTTCGGATTACTCTAGCTGAGCTGATTCCAAAAATGTATCACATGTTGATTCCAATTGGTACGGGGTGGACAAAAATACAATAGTTTTATGTGTGCTCATAAAGTAACGCGTAACATTCTTCATTAGGTAAATTAACAATATTATCAAAAATACTTATTGTCTAGCGGACAGAATATGCTGGAATACATGACTTTATAAATGTTCGAACTGCAGCCCTTGCTGTATTTGACAGTAACCCAAACGGTGTACAAATTCTTGTTGAACCTTGTGTATGGTTTCTTGCGTAATATTGTTTATTTCTGTTCGAATTTTCTCTTGTACATCTGCAATATTTGCTGGTTTCGTTTTATAAATAACATTCTTCAGATGGCCCCACAGAAAATAATCCAAAGGATTTAAATCTGGTGACCTCGCTGGCCATTCAGTGGGTCCACGTCTACCAATCAACCTGTTCGGAAAAAGTTCATCTAGGTACCTTCTAACATCTACAGCATAATGTGGAGGTGCACCATCCTGTTCAAACCATAAATTTTCATCAAAACCTCCAGGATTACGTCTGCTGGGAAACAAATTACGTAAAGTAGGTACGAGATACCCCCTTAAAAACTCAAGGTACGTTGCCCCGTTTAAATTACCTTCGAAAAAGTAGGGTCTGATGATTCGATTTCGTACAATTCCAGCCCATACATTTACCTTTTGAGGGTATTGTGTATGATGCTCACGCATCCAGTGGGGGTTTTCTTTTGCCCAGTATCTACAATTCTGACGGTTAACCTCACCATTTAACATGAAAGTGGACTCATCAGAAAAAATAATGTTTTGTATCAAGAGAGGGTCTCGGTGACATTTATCCATAATTTCTTCGCAAAATTGGAGTCTTCTATCGGGATCATCTTCGTTTAATTCTTGCACAAGTTTGATTTTATAAGGATGCCATTTTTCAAGCTTAAATAGTTTGTGTACCGTTGTTTTGCTAACACCGATATAGCGACTAACTTTACGAACAGAAGTGTACGCATTTTCTTCAAAACTCAGTAAAACATCTAATGCTGTATCAGCATTTGCAGGGGGACGACCTGATTTGCGTACATTTTCAACATAACCAATTTCTCGAAATTTCGTTTTAATCTTACTGACTGTTGAACGCGTTATAGGTCTTTCTGGATATTTATCATTAAACAAATTGCACACTTCCATCTGAGTTCGCGATCTGTCTCCATACCCAATCATCATAAGTATTTCAATTCTTTGTTCTGCACTTAACTCCATTTCTACTTCCAATTAAATCTAAGCAATCATTCGAATATTCACGAATACCAAAAATATTGTAGTACTAAACTGTCACTGAACATCAATAAATTACTGAACAAATAATGACATTTCTCAAAAAAGTAGACGACTATGTTTTTTATAAATAGATAGGAAATATTTTTTGTCATATTCTGTCTGCTAGACCACAAGTACCAAACATGTTTGGAAACAGCTCATTTTTATTACTCTAAACATGTAGCAAACTACGGGGTGTTACATTCAAACCAATTGCCGCTAGACAATAAGTATTTTTGATAATATTGTTGATTTACCTAATAAAGAATGTTACGCGTTACTTTATGAGCACACACAAAACTATTGTATTTTTGTCCACCCTGTACCAATTGGAATCAACATGTGATACATTTTTGGAATCAGCTCAGCTAGAGTAATCCGAAAAATGAGACAAAATGGGGGTGTTCCATTTAAAAAAAATGACGGTGACGTCATTACTCGAACGTTATTCACCCTGTATATTAGATTATTATTTTAAAATACGGTAAATTAACATAAAAAATCGACATGTTTCAGGATTATTTCTTAAAATGACCTGTTTAGCTAAAAATGAATTTGTTCCATACTTTACGGACACAGTGTATATGCATTCTTTCGTACACGTCATAGATGCGCGGGACTTTGTAAACACAACAGAGTGTGTATATATATATATATATATATATATATATATACTCTCTCGACTTCGTAAACACAACAGCGTATAGGTTAGAACACGCACGGCTTGCTAAATACATACGCATTGATATTGTAATATTAAAATATAATTTGCTTTTAAATTTATTGAAGTTATGACGCGTACACTTGCTAAACACACAATAATGGAGAGATTATAACGCGTATGACTTGGTTAGCACAAAGAAAGAGATGTTATAATGCGTACTTGCTAAAAATACATAAGCATTAATTATTGTCTGTATATAATCTCTACTTACCTAACTCCATCAGCAATATCCGGAACTTGTGCAGAAACACTGTCAGGATTCATTATTGTTATTATTTTTTATTATTTATTATGTACAAAAAACCTGTATACACTCAACAAAAATAATCGTCGCGACACCACACTGTTCAATGTGAAATAGAAAGACAAAACGAAAATAACTGACTCGCTTTCTATGAGTGAGAGAGAGCGAGAGAGAGACAGAGAAACACAACCACGCCGCATGGCTTACGACCATAGCGAAAGTCTCGTTACAACTTTTGGTCTTAATTTATTCCGTCTAGCCCTCTTTCGCAATGCGCGATAAGGAACTACGTTCCAATAGGTAAGGAGAGTAGCATCGTATCGAGAAAGGATATTTACCGAAGTTATTATCTTGTGAGAAACGACGTTTGTCTAAAAATCTAACAAAATGCCGTACTTAACTATTACCCACAAGATTGGAATTTCAATGATGATTGGCTACGGAGATAGGACCAGAACACAAAATGAAGTTATTCATTTATTCAGACAGAAGTATCTTGATTTACCATCCATATCGCAGAGTACCAGAAGCAGGATTGAAAAACAGTTTCGGGAAAATGGGCATTTGAGAAAAACAAAGAATCATCGTCAGAAAGCACTCAATGAAGATGTCGAAATGAATGTACTCCTCTCTGTTAAAGAAAATCATCATGTTCCTACTAGGCTGATAACTAGGGAACTCGGAATTAGCCAGTCTTCCGTGATGAAAATTCTGAAAACTCATGAATTTCATCCTTATAGAATAACAATCCTCCAGGAACTTACCGAAGATGATCTGGATAAAAGAATCCAATTCTGCGAAGAAATGAACGATCTACTATACAGAAATGTTGTAAACATAGAAAACTTTCTGTTTTCTGACGAATCAACGTTTACGTTAAATGGTGAGGTAAATCGTCAGAATTGTCGTTATTGGGAATACAACAACGCACACTGGATGAGGGAAGGCCACACTCAATATACAGCAAAAGTTAATGTTTGGGCAGGGATTGTTGGTAATCGAGTAATAGGACCAATTTTCTTTCAAATGAATCTCATTGGAGATAGATATTTAGTATTCCAACTTTGGCTACTCTGTTTTCTGATCCGAATGAAGCCTATGTTCCGAATAGAAACATCTGGTTTCAACAAGACGGTGCGCCTCCCCATTTTAAAAGACCTGTCCGTGCGTATCTGGATGATGTATCTCCAGGCAGATGGAGTAGTAGAAGAGGAGCTGTTGGATGGCCTCCCAGGTCTCCGGATTTTTTATGGGGGTACCTGAAACTGAACCAGAAAACATTGAGCAGTTACAAGAACGAATACGACAGGAGTGTAGACTAATTTCCACCCAAGTAATTAGAAATGTTTAAAGCGAGTTTAAATTCCGTTTAGAATATTGTCAGTTAGTTAATGGACAACATTTTGAGAATTTATTGAAGAAACATATTTGAGTTGAGTTGATGTTTGTTAAATATCTGTCAAAAGACAAGGAATAAAAATTTGATATTCGGTGAGCATGTGTAACTTACTATATGCTTCAAGAATAGTCATAAAAAATTGGGATTGCCATTTAAAAAAATAGTCGATGACGTCATATCTCAAATTTGAGACACGCTGTAAAATATTTTCTCACATAAAAACGAGCGCAAGTCAAAATAAAAATCGACTTGTCCGGGCATATTTCTGAAAAAACAACTTTCTTTGAGTTACTGAATTCATTCCAAGTTAGAAACTCGCACTGTATACCTCAACGTTGATCCGGCCAAGCTGTGATATAGAAGAAGTAGCTGATTTTGTAGCAGAATTTGCATCAAGGCCCTGAGCATATAACCCGGGAGTTCAATTCACTTATGACTGCTTGACAATGGCGCTTCCAATCTCGTCTAAGATGATACCGAGAACATTTGTTTTTTCTGTATTTTGTATAGTTGATTCATTCAATTGAATCTCCATTCGAGGCTGCTTTTCTATCGATTGTGAGAACGGATTGATTCAGTTTTTTTTATGTTGAAAGAGAGCTTATTTGATTCACACCATTGGGAAATATTATTCAACACACTGTCATATTTAGAAGTAAGAATATCGGAAATCAACAGAGAGGGTTTTTCTGCGTGAATGATGAGGAAGCGTCATCTATTTTGTTAGTGTATAACAGAAAAAAATTGGTCCCACATATCGTAGGATCAGATTAGATTTTCGACATGAGTCGTTCTCCATGGATGTAAGGCTAACATATTGTTGCCTATCTTCTGAAATGGAAGTCACCCAATTATGGGCAGTTCCTCGAATTCCGTAGTCACTGGTCTATAATTTTCTTTGTTTTGTCTCTCAGATTTTTTATACAATGGTACGATATTTCCAATCTTCAGTGATTGTAGAAATTCACCTGTTTGAAGAGAAAGAATAACTATCAAGGTGATGGGTTCGATAATATATTCAATGGATTTATTTAGTGATAAAAACTTTTTAACAAAAAATTGAACCGACGAAATACGGAACTGAAAAGTAAAAAATAAAAACTTTTTAACAAAAAATTGAACCGACGAAAAAATTTACTGAAAAGCAAAAAATAAAATAAACCTTCTTGGTCTAAATGATAATTGAGCTCCTAAACTAATGTACGTAGCTGATTTTGAGTCGGCGCCAAACAAACAATTATCGAAGATCATTATCTATGGAAGAAGTCATCAAAACGCAGCCGTGCATCTCGCTGCCATCATTTTACGCTTCACCTAATTCAATTGCTAGTTTGTTTGGCGCCGACTCAAAATCAGTTACTTACATTAGTTTAGGAGCTCAATTATCATTTAGACTAAGGAGGTTTATTTTATTTTTTGCTTTTCAGTTGATTTTTCCGTCGGTTTAATTTTTTGTTAAAAAGTTTTTATTTTTTACTTCTCAGTTCTGTATTTCGTCGGTTTAATTTTTTGTTGAAAAGTTTTTATTTTTCAACTTTTTGTGGCTAAAATCTACCAAGTACTACCTACTTGTTTTTTGATTACTTCCAAAATACTTACTTACCCACCTTACTTCAACTATTACCAGTTAAATAATATGATTATCTACTTTTACTATTTGTTGTAATATAAATTATTTTCGTTGTTCTGGTTAGTTTATTTCATTACTTTGTATATCATTCCATCCTCTCATAAAATATACTGGTTTTGACGAAACAAGAATAATGTCAGTAGCGATCTGTCATTGTCAACTACGTATGTGTGTGCCAATGTTCACTAGTGAAAAATCAATTATCCCCTATTTTTCCACCCGTGAAGGTGGCTTATTCCTTTCGGAATCCGAATATAAGGTATACACTATCTATTTAAAAAATAATCATCCAAATCGAAGAACCCAGTACAAAGTTATGCCTGATAGAATCGGTTAACGGACCAGAATTCAGAGGGTGAGTGATCAATATCCTTCATTTCGCTACCCTTAGGGGTGGATTCTATCTTTTAAATTCAAATGGGACCAAAGTCGAAGTACACCCTAGCCACTGAAGAAAGAATTATCGGAATCGGACGCCTCAGTAAAAAGTTATGCGTGATCATACATAAAAAAATATGATGGAAAAACATAAAATATACGGGTCGAATAGAGAACCTCCTCCTTTTTGGTTTCGTCGGTTAAAAATGCTGGAATTTCGAAATTTTGCAGGCTCATGAGCTTTTGATTACGAGTAGCTGGATTTTTTTCCATAAGTTAAGTTGGTGCTTCGACGAAGAAACTGTTTGAAGCATTTTCGACCTAATTGGGATCTTCAATAATATGACCATCTCGTAGGATACCTATGTTTTTTGTTGTTTTTGTCAGTTAGATAATTCATGTACTACTTCCCATGTAGCTTTACAAGTAGTACCTTGGGATGTGATTATTTTGTTTTGGAAATATAATTTCTTTATATTTTGTATGAATAGTTCGTTTTGCTTTTTTCGAGCTTAATATTGCTCTGTTGAGATTGGGTAGCTGGATTCCAATATAAAAAGATTCTTTAATTTGCTACTAAATATTTTGATTCCATTTGTAACCCACTTTTTGTTAGTTTGTGTCCGATTATAGAATTTTCTGCGTGGAAATTATTCGTTGAAGTAGGACAGATATGTTTTGTGAAAGTTGTCGAATGCAAAGTTTATGTCAGTTTCTTTATATAATTTGGTTCATTTTTCCTGATTCATTGTATTGAAAAATAGTGCGACGGAGTGCTCATTGAAGCTCCCCCGAGTCTGAGGAGTATAACCATTCCCAAATTCTCCTGATTTGGTGAAGATTGACCTGTAATCGGAAATTTCATTGTCAAACATGCATATTAGAGGATGGGACATGTTTGTGAAATAATGGTCTATCAGGGTGGATGAATGTGACGTTACTCTAGTTGGCCAATTGATTTTGGAATGTAAATTGAACCCTTTCATAATACCGCATAGTTAAATGCAATGATCACCCAGTCCATGGATGACGATAGTCGATGATTCACCATTACATTTCGAGTTTGTGAATTGCTTGAAAGATTCGTACTTTGGAAAGAAATCTCGTTACTCGAAATGAATAATCTATTTCATAAAAGGACGCCACGCGCCATTGTATCCAACTCGATTTTTATCGACACTTACTAACACTCTTCTTTCTCTTTAAACAATGACTATCTACATGTGATTCTCAATACGACCCTGACTCGTTCATACACATATATAGAATATGAATCAAGATGCAAAATTTTCTCACACACAAAGATACAAGCAGATCTGGTGGACCTGATACCAGGCATATGCAAATATCAACGTACTGGCTGGGAAAATCAAACTCACTCCCATTGTAAAGTGAAGTTTTCAATTACATGAACACAATCATTTTTTTTTTCTCTCCATCCACGGAGTCAACGAACTATTGTGCACATATCTCCATTGTGTAACAAATCTGGCGTGAATTGCACTTCAACGAGTTTCATTTCCATAGCCCTCAAAACACGGATATGCAGCAGGATGTATTGAATACATCTCGAATAATGTTTCCATGCGTTTACTCAATCTGTTTGTTCTGCAAGTTTCAGTTAGAACTGATAGACGGAGGACTGCGAAAACATAATCACCAAAGGAGTCTCAACTGCTTTGTGAGCATCAATGACGGTTCATTTGATCTCGTTTGGATTAACTCGCTTTCTTGTCTGTTTGTCTGTTGGTACAAACTTTGCAATCGATTTTAATCGATTTTTCCCATGGAATAGAGACTTGAAGCTACGAAAATAGATCGCAACTGGCTGACAATGCAATAAAAACTCGTTCTCTTGTCTGTCTGTCTGTTCGGTACAAATTTTCCAATCCAATAACTTTTGTAAAGAACCTTTCTCTCCCTAAAAACCTTATTGAGGGTATTACAAATAACAAAAAATATTTTGCATTTGATTTGAGTGTTGAAATTAAATAAAAAAAGATTTTTCTGTGGAATCTCCGGGGATTGACCCCGGGCCTTGTGGTGATAAATCATACGCTCTTACCACTTAGCTACTCGGAGTTTTACTAAGAGTTCAGCCAATATTCCTTTTGTTGGCCAAATTTCTCGAATTTACCAACTTCCAGCAACTCTCCTTTTTTTCCATCAACCATCCTCGGGATATTACAAACAGAAAACAATTTGCCAAATCGGCCCAGCCGTTCTCACGTTTCGCGCTCACAAATAATAGAGATACATTTTTGTATACAGGGTGTTGGTGAATATGTGCGACAAGCTTCAGGGGGTGATTTGGCATGAAAAAATAATGACAGTTTGCTATATAACTTTTGTCCGCAAATACTTCGTTTTCCGAGATACAGGGTGTTGAAGTTTTTCTTAAAAACATACTATTTATTTATTGCTCTGAAACGGGACGGGATATGCAAATGGAATTTGGTGAGTTTCAAGAGGTAGTCATTGCGCATTTTTTGACATGCAATTTATAATTGTATGTTCATCATTGGCGCGCATACGGTAATGATCTCAATCTATCTAAAGAAAAAAATGGTACGCCACTGAGATAATCCAAATAAAAAATCATTTGTGAAATCCTTGTTCAATTTGTGACAAAAAATCTCCCTTGCCTTTTTTTCGAAGAAATGGTACGCCACTGAGATATTCCAAATGAAAAATCTTTTCTGAAATCCTTGTTCAATTTGTGACAAAAAATCTCCCCTGCCTTTTTTTCGAAGAGCCCCTCTATGCAAAAAAATAAAACTTTCAACGCGTATATGTCATTACTTTAGTACATTATCTAGTAGCGATGCTAGTAGGGCTACAGTCAACATTCTGTTGAATACAAATATTTCAACGAAATGTTAAATTAGCGTTTCCTCATTTTTGAGCTTTCAGTTTGGTATAACATTAATGATAATAGGTAATAAATTTTTATTTTATCGAAAATAATGGAAAATTATACAAATGCGGAAGTGTCATTTTGTCTATGGTCGAAGTAATGGAAATGGTCGGCAAGCTCGACGATTGTATGCTGAGTTGTATCCGGGTCGTAGGGTACCCCATCACACAATATTTGCTTGTCTTCACCAACGTTTGCGCGAAAATGGTACATTTGAGAAACAAACGGCTGACTGCGGGCGCCCTCGAGAAGTACAAACTGTGCAACTAGAAGAAGCAGTTCTCGAGTTAATTACGGAGTCACCTGAAACAAGTACTCGAAAAATTGTCAACATACTGAATGTTAGCAACTTCACTGTATTTAAAATTCTTAAAGAACATCAATTGTATCTGTTTCATATTCAACGTGTGCAAGCTCTACTACCTAGAGACTTTTTTTTGCGTCCATTTTTTTACCATTGGATTCTTCATCAAATCGCTCAAATTCCTAATTTTTCAAATGACGTTTGAGTTACTGATGAGGTTGATTTTGGACGACAGTGTGTACAAAATTTCCATAACAATCACCTCTGGGCTGAGGAAATTCCACATAAAATCTTTGAAGCTCATTTTCAGCGTTAGTTTGCAGTAAATGTATATCTTGGGGTACTTTATCATACAATCGGTCCATATTTCCTCCCACAACGACTAACATGCCACTTTTACTTTAATCTCCTTCAGAAAGAGTTACCTGTTCTTGAAGAAATTCTTCTTCAGTTGAGACAACACTTCTGGTTCATATATGATGGTGCATCAGTCCATTTTAGCATCATTGTACGTAATCACTTAGATACAGTATATCCAAATCGTTGGATGGGTAGGAGAGGTACGGAATATTGGCCTGCTCGATCTCCGGATTCAAATCCTCTAGGTTTTTGCATTTGGGGTTTCCTTAAGTAATTGATCCACTCTTGTCGAAAATGTTGAAGACCTGAGAAATCGAATTATAGCCGGCTGTGAGATAATAAGAAATACACCAGGAATATTTCCGCGAATACGAAAATCAATGAGGCGAAAAAATGAATCTTGTATCACGTCTGAGGAAGGTCATTCTGAACATTTGTTGTAGATTTGCGCCTATTTATTCATCAGTGTTATTTTCTGTTATTGTTCTGATTTAACGTTATTGTATTAGATAGTTCTTGATAATGTATGAAATAAATAAAAAATACGCGTTAAGATGCTTTTCATTTCTTTGCATAAAAACGGCGTCCCATACGAAAAAATGGCAGGAGAGATATTTTGTTAAAAATTGAACGAGGAATTCAAAAATGGATTTGAAATATCTCAGTGTCGCATAATTTTTTTCTTTAAAAAAGTTGAGATCATTACCCGTATGCGCGCCAATGATGAACATAGAATTCTCAATTGCATGTCAAAAAATACGAAATAACTACTTCTTGAAACTCAGCAAATTGCATTGGCATATCTCGACCGGTTTCAGAGCAATAAATAAATAGTCAGTTTTTAAGAAAAACTTTAACACCCCTTATTCCGGAAAACGAAGGATTTGCGGACAAAAGTTATGGAGCAAACTATAATTTTTTTATGCAGAAACACCCCCTGAAGTTTGCGCACTTATTCACTAACACCCTGTATAGATATGGTCGTATTAACGGAGCCACTATAATCACTTCATCACATTATAATCTTGAAACCATTATCATACATCGTATTTATATTTTCGGTAACTGATTATAGGTTCCATTATGATATAATGGTGAGGGGTTTTTCATACATTCATGCGTACTAAAATCCAAGAGCGATCCTACCACGTTGAATCGATATCGGTTATTCAAAGAAACACCCAAAATCCCACTCATCATCGGATTCCTTTTAATAGAGAAGTATAATAAATCTGAAAATCCGCAGACCCACTTCAGCCCGACGTAAAGCGGTTATTTTCTATACCATTCCGAAGATATTTGTGTCAAAAGAATATAATGAAGCCACAATCGTAGAGCTCACCAAAGAAAAGCCACAAACTAAGAAGAAAGATGGATGTCATGTTCAAAGATTCCCCTTTTGTGAGAGCTCTGCAAAAGGAGCTATTTTAATATACAGCCGGAAAAAACTACGAGGTTCCACCAATATATCCATGAGTAGATAGTTTATAGCAACATATAAAATGTTGATTTTTTGATTCTGTTGCGATAATTTGTGTGGAATTCACATAACTTTGCGAAGAAGGTACGGTAAGAGTTCGGCATTTCACATGATGTATATCATGTATCAGGCTCTTCGACATCGCCCTAAACGTTCTGGATATTGTATTTGTGATATAATGGAAGGCAAAACCAAAGGATTTCACAAATATTGTATTGTTTCAATGTTCAATTGGTTTCGTGCAGATTTGACAGATGGTTGACATTGGAGGTAAAACAACCTCACATTTTGGTAAAGAACGTTCATTCGACATTTTTGTTCTTATTGTGTTTCGAGTGAAATATTGTGACAATGGACCTAACAAAATATTATTCAAGTTTAGATGATGTTCACCGAGAACGGTATAAAGAGAAAATTGCAGTATTGGGCATTGATCCCTATCTTCTGAAAACTGAAGAATTATCAACAGATATTTCACTTTTTCCCAAAATAATGTATCCTGATATAGAAAATTATTTAGTGGTAACGAAGAGTGCTTTCACAATGACTGAAATGAAAGCATATAAAAGTTAAGAGCCTACAATCTAGCAACTTGTGGATGGGGGAAAAGGATATATGTTAAGCAGATAAATTCTCATATCTTAGTCATTGGAAAGGTGAACCATTATACCTATAAAAATACTGATATCTTATAATGCGAAAACAGGAGGAAGTTACATCGATAGGTAGAAAAGCATTTTGGATGCCACCAACTAACTAGCCCTGCAGAGTCTCATCACACCCAGTTGACAATTGTTTTTACAACATGTAGTGTTGTTTCCTCATCGTAAGACCCCGTTGCAAATGTGTCCTTTCATATCACGTGACACCATTTTTGGAAACTGTTTTTATATATACGTTCACATTCAAATATATGTTAGTATTGTTTTTCACATTAGATTCTAGTTGAAGTATCTTTGTTTAAAAATTCTGTTAAATTTCTGTTTTAAACAACTTTATGGGAAAATGAAAATTGATAAAATTTTTTTCCATATTTTTTATACTGATGACTAACTAACTTGCCCTTATTTCAACTGTTTAAAAATTCCTTTCTCTTACATCCTTACAACTAGTTGTCCTATTAGTCCCTGATGAAGTTTATACATAAATAAATGAAACGCTGGCCAATAATCAGAAGGTTTGTTATTTGTCCTCTTTCGACAATCCTATCTATATACATATATATTTTTGGTAGGAAGTTTTTGAGATAGGGATTCTTTTTTTGAAATCGAACGTAAATTATGTCAAAGTTGTTTCAACCTGGCCAGGGGCATCTTCAGTATTTTTTTTCCTTCTTGGTTTAATATTTGGTGATCATTGTACTCAGGAAATATGATTTTTTATTGTTGTATAATATAATTTTTGAATATCGATGGGTGTTGTGTGGATGGTGTTGTATATATATATATATATATATATATATATATATATATATATATATATATATATATTTGTGATGAAAATCATGTTGATTATATGCATAATTATTGAAAATAAAACATTTATAATAGTTTAATTATTTATTTCACAAAAAAGGCGAGCCAAATATTCTACAATGAATTTCAAGTTAGAATGTGAAAATATAATTCATCGAATAAATTCCTTCTTTGGACTTCATTCGGCACCCAGCTTATTGAATAAATTGGTACAACATACCCTAATGAGGGGGCATAACGCTTTTTTCTTACGTGACGATTTCTACCAGTCAACACCTACCACAAGCCGCGTAAAGGAACTTCGTTCAAAAATCCATCCTTTAAAAATGCAAAGAAAAATTCCATCCTTGGGTCAGCAAATCCTCAGCAGACCACCATATCCAATTTATCCATATGAAACTTTTATATCTATCACATACATGGCTATTGCCATGATTGATTTCATATCCCATATTGATGGATGGTACCCAATCAGGACGGGTTTCTTCCATCAAGGAAGCTGGCTCTCCTACAATATTAGGAAGTCGTATTTATTAAAATGTGCCACATGAAATATTATTTTTATCGTGGCTATCTCTTCATGACTCACTGAAATATATTATAAATAAATTAAATAGATTCAACATATTTTCTTTACCAGAGTGAAAATGTCTCGAACAAACTACCATATTTCGTTAACTTATCACACCAGTCTTTTCGTTCGATGGCATGTATCTAGGCTGCTTGCCTTCTCTTGGAGATTTCACAATGTTTTCTATTTCTTACAACAGCAGATGGAATTCTGATAACAGGGTCAAAAATACAAACATGTACAATTTACCTGAAAAATCGTATTCGGCCGTCTTTTGATGCATTTCTATTGCATTTCACAACAGAACAATATGAAGGCATGATCATCTACGAATTAAACAATAACACATGTAATCCAACTACTGAATTCTTCTTGAAATAGGTAAAAATGTTCAATTCTCCAACATGAACAGATCGGAAAAGTGAGGTTGTTTTACCTCCAATGTCAACCATCTGTCAAACGTGCACGAAACCAATACTACATCCTCTAGTAGTCATCAATGTGAGGTTATCTACGGATTTGCCTAAGATGTATAAAAACCCTGGTGCTTGCACTTATACCTGTAGAAGTTTGGGATCGACTTGGCGACACTTGGCCTACTTGATAATAGAGATCACTAGCGTGTCAGATGGCGCCAATTTCGAGTTAGTTTCAATTCAGTAACAGGGTATATTTATTTCCTCAGATTTCTTTTTGAGGCGAACTGTGCGCGGGTTTCGATTCTAGCTTTGCTATTGGTTGGAAAGAGACATCTGTCAAACTTCACCAAAGCAAAGCAAAGCTAGAATTCGAAGTCCCCGAACATTGTACAAAGAAAGCACTGTACATTTTGTACGATTTAAATTTGAGGTTGACTTCATTTTGACAGACGGAGAATTGGAAATGAAATTGTCATTAAATTGCAGAAAATAAAAAATTCAATGCATACAATATAATGAACTATGGAAATATCATTATTGGACAATTAGTCAAGATTTGTACTTGCTTTTGGTATTAATACAGGCAAAATTCGCGAAAAATCTGCGGCTTTAGTCCACACAAAATACAAATGTGGCCCATTCTACAAAAAGTATCCTTACACACTACACTACCTCAAAATGAACAATTCCTCACGCACTAATGAACTGATCAACGAGTGATTGTTTGAAGAACAAACTCAGGAATAAGCTAAACAAGATTTCATATCAAAGAGATGGAAAACTCATAGATACCGACAAAACACTGAAAATAATTCCATATAAGATGCTGCAGATGTCAGAAATTAGGTTCTGACATTAAGCGAGAATATAGACAAACATTTTTGGACGGCGCCATCTACCACAGAGAGAGAAGCTCTGTTGAAGTAACAGGTGGTGTCTAAGATGTCTAAAAACCCTGGTGAATGAACTGATTCGATATTGTTTAGATTTTCGTGGGGACACCACCTGTTACTTCAACAGAGCTTCTCTCTCTGTGGTAGATGTCGCCGTCCCAAAATGTTTGTCTATATTCTCGCTCAATGTCGGAACTTAATTTCTGACATCTGCAGCATCTTATATGAAATTATTTTTAGTGTTTTGTCGGTATATATGCGGTTTCCATCCCTTCGATTTAAAATCTTGCTTAGCTTATTCCTGAGTTTGATCTTTAAAAAAGCACTCGTTCATCAGTTCATTAGAACTTTCAGGTAGTGTAGTGTGTAGGAATACTTTTAGTATAATGGGCCACATTTGTATTTTGTCTGGACAGTATAAAGCAGCAGCTTCGAATTTTCACCTATATTCAGTACCAAAAGCAAGTACAAATCATGACGAATTGACTAATAATGATATTTCCATAGTTCATCATATTGTATGCATTGAATTTTATATTTTCTGAAATTTAATGACAATTTCATTTCCAATTCTCCGTCTGTCAAAATGCAGTTAACCTCAAATTCAAATGGTACAAATCGAAAAACAACACGACAGTGCTTTCTTTGTGCAATGTTCGGAGGCTTCTAATTCTAGCTTTGGTATTGGTGGAGCTTGACAGATGTCTCTTTTCAACCAATGACAAAGCTAGAATAAGAACCCGCGAACAGTTCGCCTCAAGAAGAAATCTGAGGAAATAAATATACCGTTACTTAATTGATACTAAAACGAAATTAGCGCCATCTGACACGCTAGTAATCTCTATTATCAAGTAGGCCAAGTGTCGCCAAGTCGATCCCGAACTTCTACAGGTATAAGTGCAAGCACCAGGGTTTTTATACATCTTAGTGGTGTCCCCTCAAAAATCTAAACAATATCGAATCAGTTCATTCACCAGGGTTTTTAGACATCTTAGATTTGCCCACGATTTGTGACGTGTAGAGAGTCGCAGTTGGGATAGAGGAAATTTTACCCGCAGCGTTGCCAAGTTTCCCAAATATCATAGCCGCGATTCTTATGCTTATTTGAGCATATTTCTTTTCCAATAATGGATGATTGTTGATGATTCTCGACCATGATTCATAGATTTATTCTCAGAAGTCAATTCGGATATATCTTTCGTAGTTTTGTGTTATGGTTATGAGTAAAGACATCAAATATAATAACATCATTTTTGGCATATTTTTACTGATTTTTCCATAGGTAACGGTTTTTAGGACATCGGAGATAGTTTCACATAGTAATTTTATATCTTTATTTCCAATGGAGTTATGTTCTTCGATAACGGAATCTTGGAACAAATTACTGGGAATTGTACTAACCCATTTTCTAACAGATTCGTGTTTGGAAATTTCGCTACAGGCTTCACGGGAATCTTCAGAATTGGATTCATTGGTATTCTCCTCTTCAGCAAACTGAAGTTCTTCTTGCATTCTCAACATTTTTAAGTCATCTTCCAGTTGCCGTTTCTTTTCTTCCAATTCGTATTGAACGCGTCCACTTTCTTTCTCTAATTCTTGTCGCCTCTTTTCGATTTCTAAGGCTTGTTTCCCCTTTTCCAAGCTAACAGAACTCTGCTTTGAACGTTTTGTTTCTCCTTTAGTACTGGATAGTTTTTCCGAATATTTCGTCGATTTCCTGGAAAGTATCTCACTCTCTCATACTACTAGAGGATTTTGGGTTGGTAAAGTGAGTTCTGATTTGCTAATTTTTTCTTGATCGCACACTGCTTGCATTGAACTTCCTCTGTACACCGAATCTCTGAGGCCATAGGAATTCTACGGAGAGGCTCTTGTTTAATCCAGCAGTTGTTCTTTTAGACTTTCTCTCTTTCTCCATTTCGTGGATCACGTCGGGGTCACCAATGTTATTTTCTTAATAACTTTCAGATGATATTTCTCGCCAATAAAAAAGGAAACCTTTTAGTCTTTTCAAATTTATTGACACTGACAAATCAATCTTATTTCAACACACTTTTTTTCTCAATATGTACAATTCCAAGGTAATGATTTGTTTATTATAATCTAACATCAACTATATCTAACAGACATATTTTCGCTTATATCTCGGTTAATACTGGATGAACGTTAAAAATATTTTCACCAAAACAATCTAAATAACCTATAGAATGCTCCTTTACTCTCAAATCCTCAACAATCATTCATTATTGGAAAAAAAATATGCACAAATAAGCATCAAAATCGCGGCTATGGTATTTGGGAAACTTGGCAACGCTGCGCGTAAAATTTCCTCCATCCCAACTGCGACTGAAAACTGAAGGTAAACAAAACAGCCTTCAAACTAGACAGACTAGACAACCATTTGACGTCACACCAATAGAAGGCGTGTTTCCTATCAAGTGATGACATCGACACATTGTACAAATTTTAAGAGTGGATTTTAGAATATATATAAATTATATGAAACTCATTCTTTTGATGAAGGCTCATTTGCTTTTTGGCTATTCATAATGAGTTCATGATTTGAAAATTGACATTTTTTGCCAATTGTCTATTCTCTATACACTCTTGACGTTTCGGGAACTGTACCCGTTCCCTTTCCAAACATCTTGTGAATATAAATGAATGTCTCAGTTCTCGCTGTATTCCTTGCAATTTTTTGTTTGAGATCTTTTTTCCGTAAGAGTATCCACATATGATCCATATCAAAATAATTTGTTGATATTCAGTTTACTTTTGGAAATTCCGTCCCTAAAGTGAACTTGTAATAGTCGTCACAAAAAATACAAAGTTCAACGCGGACTAAGTTGCTGGTAACAGATAGTTGTAGTTTATAACAGTTAATGGAGTGAGGTGGGTAAGTAAGTATTTTGAAATAATCCAAATTGAGTAGGCAGCAATTAGTTGATTTCAGCCAAAAAAAATTAAAAAATTTAAACTTATTAACAAAAAATTAAACCGACGAAAAAATAACATGAAAGCAAAAAATTAAATAATCATTTTTATTCTCAATAACTTAGCTCCAGAACTGATGTGAGTAACTAATTTTGAGTCGGCGGCAAACGAAGGTCAACAAATTACTTTAAAGAAATGATAAAAACAAAATAACATAAAAATGCAACATGAAATCCAGCGACAAACAATACCATTCCAAAAATGCGCTCTCCGCGCGACCACTCGTAACGACGTCTGCCCTCACGAAGGGGCGCGCCGCCGCCGCGCACTCCAGTGCCATAATTTGATGCGTAATTAATTTGCTTGTTTGTTTGGCACCGACTCAAAACTAGTTACTTATACTAGTTTTGGAGCTTAGTTATCAAGAGTTTCGTTTAATTCTTTTATTTTCAGTTTCTCCTTTTGTCGGTTTGATTTTTTGTTAAAATGTTTGTAATATAACAATTATGGTAGAGACTAAGTGGTTGTACAAAATGAGGACTGCGACTGTGAAAATATAGGTGAAGGAAGATTGTGGCATTTCATACAAATTTTTGAATAAAAGGAAAAAAACCTCTTCTGGCAGGATTCGAACCCGCAACATCCAGATCTCTAGTCTTACGCTCTACCAACTGAACTATCGAAGTCACAAGGTTCCATCTGCGTTTCTAGATACCGCTTTCTCCTATAATTTAATGTAAGATATTGGATGGCTTAAGAAGATAGAAAGGATCTCAAGAAGAAAAATTGCGTGATTATCAAGTGTGTTTTTTCTCACAGTGAAAAATAAACTGCACTGAATAAACATCTTCAAATTTGAAATAAAGTAAAAATTCACTCGAATTTTTCGTTCAAAAGCATTCAGCTGGTAGACTCAAGGCAAAATTCTACTTAATAAATAACTATCGAATCTCTAACGATGTGAGCGTATGTTCGATGGCGATAATTTTAAACCGACGAAACCAAAAAGGAGGAGGTTCTCTAGTCGACCCGTATATTTTTTTTTCCATCATATTTTTTTTGTATGATCACGCATAATTTTTTACTGAGGCGTCCGATTCCGATAATTCTTTTTTCAGTTGATAGGGTGTACTTCGAAGGTGGTCCAATTCGAATTAAAAAAAAATCAGCCCAAAGGGTAGCAAAATGAAGGATATTGATCACTCACCCTCAGAATTCTGGTCCGTTAACCGATTCTATCAGGCATAACTTTGTACTGCGTTCCTTGATTTGGATGATTCTTTTTTCAATAGATAGGGTATACCTTATATTTAGATTTCGAATGGAACTATTTACCCTTACGGGTGGAAAAATAGGGGATAATTGATTTTTCACTTATGAACATTGGCACAAACATACGTAGTTGACAATGACAGATCGCTACTAACATTATTTCTGTACCACATCCGTCAAAACCATTATATTCTATGAGAGGATGGAATGATATACAAAGTAATGAAATAAACTAACCAGAACAACAAAAATAATTTATATTACAACAAATAGTAAAAGTAGATAATCATATTATTTAACAGGTAATAGTTGGAGTAAGGTGAGTAAGTTGGTATTTTGGAAGTAATTAAAAAACAAGTAGGTAGTAATTAGTATATTTCAGTCATGGAAAATTGAAAAATAAAAACTTTTTCACAAAAAATTGAACCGACGAAATACGGAACTGAAAAGTAAAAAATAAAATAAACCTTTCTAGTCTCAGTAACTAAGCTCCTAAACTAATGTAAGTAACTAATTTTGAGTCGGCGCCAAACAAACAATCAACGAACATCATTAAATTACTTCAAAAAAATTATCAGAATGTCACCGCGCAACTCGATGCCATCATTTTACGCCTTACTTAATTCATTTGCTTGTTTGTTTGGCGCCGACTCAAAATTAGTTACTTAAATTAGTTTAGGAGCTTAGTTACTGAGACTAGGAAGGTTTATTTTATTTTTTACTTTTCAGTTCCGTAATTCGTCGGTTTAATTTTTTGTTAAAAAGTTTTTATTTCAATTATGTACTTCGCGGATTTTGAAAGACACCTCTTGGTAACAATGGTGGGTGTGATTACATTGATTTTTTATGTCTCGAAAGTACATCAATTTGTCAGATGTTAATCAAATTCTTGACATGAAAATGAAATAAATTTTATGAAAAGAGGCGACTGATGGTTTGATTGGGTATTCACAGTTGGGTTTTTGTTGTGCTTAAAGCTGGTTAGGGAAATGGGGGACGTTGGGGAATCGAATGAGTATTAATTTAATTTGCATATAGGTATAATTTTTATTTTACTCCCTATAAAACCTAATACTTACCTAATAATTATAATTTTATTTTGATTTTAGTTCGTTTCACTCCTGTTTTGATCTAATTGAAAGTTTTCATATTATTTCCAAAGTATTCTATACCAATTAATGCTGTTCTCTTCCTCTCTTCAGTTTCTATATATCTGAAGACTTTATACAGGGTGTTCTACGGTGGATGGAACATCTATCTCGAGAACGGGACGACAGATCATTCCAAAAATTTGTAGGCATGGATAATCGAACAATATCTATAAGTCTAGAATATGTTTTCATCAAAACAGTGTTGCCGCTTGTATCAGGAAGTCGTAGCTACTTTGTTATTTCAAATATAATATTATATGAGAGAGAGAGAGAGAGAGACAGAGAGAGAGAGAGAGAGAATATACTTTATTATCATAAGAAACAAATTCCTTGTTGACAAAGTTTGCTTGTGTTCAAGAAGATTCAAGGTATGTCTAATACTAGTATGTATCAATAATTAAAATAATGTACTACAATAATATATGTCAATTTCATACAACTTAATATGTAAAATACATGTATAAATAATATAGACTGCATATATAATATAATTACCCATACTGACAAATAGAATTTGTATATACTAGCCGATAACAAATAAATAGGATATCGTGAATGTGTTAGAATGTGTCAGAATAATATTCCTGTAAAGTATACCAAGGTTTATTTAATAGCAAGTTTTTCACGGATTTTCTAAAAATGTTCAGATTGGCTGTGTTTTTGATATAACTAGGTAGATGATTGAACATCTTGCAGCCATTGTAAATAACAGAATCTTTCATTAGTGATGATTTAGGAAGTGGCAGACTTACGTTTATAGCTTGTCGAGTGACATTAAATGAAGGGAATTTGATGAATGTGTTCAGATATTTACTAATCGAATAAACTGTTACCAATATGGATATTGCTATTATCGTTAGTATTTTAAATTTAATGAATAAAAGCTTACAGGAGTCACGAATTTCAGCTACACACATAAATCTCAGCCCCCTTTTTTGAAGAACAAGAATACTGTTATGCAGTTACCATTTCATGCACCCCATAATGAGATTTTTGGGATCCTCATAACTCATAACAGTTTTCGCAATGAGAGTTACTTGTCAAATTTTTGTGCAAAACCTGACCATTGAAAAATAACGATTTTTTTCACAATGCAAGTTATCAAAATATTGCAATTCGGGTCAGGGCTGCATAATATCATTGAGTAATCTGCTGATGAACCAGATTACAGTTTCAGCATACAGGGAGGCTCGAAAGTGAGTTCCTTCTGGAGACTCATGAAAATGACTAAAACTCAGTTTTTTTAATGGAAAACCTTGTATATTATGACTCATTTGGAAAGCCGTGACATTTCCCCTTCCAATTTTGTATCTCGTACAGTTTGTGAGTCATGATCATTACATTATTAAATATTTGATCATTATGAAATGCAAAAACTATCAACTTCGAACATGTGTATAAATGAATGTAGAAAGATGAAACGGTGCTGAATCATTTCAATAAAGGTTCGAAATGTTGACCATTGATTTCCGAACACTTTCTTATTCCTGAAATGCTCGAGTCGCTCGATGTTCTAATTATTCCCTCGTGTTGACCGGTGTTCTGTAGACTCTTTGCTTGATAGTATCCCACAAAAAGTCTAGAGGTGTGAGATTAGGGGATATAGGAGGCCAGTTCCATGAACCCAAACGTCTTATCCATCGATCATCAAATAGACGATTCAATGAGCTGAAGCTCCAACATGTCCGATTTGTTCCAGTGTCAGCTCTCCAATCAAAAAACGTAATTGAGTTCCACAACTAAACAGAAAACGTTGAAACGAATTTTTTCTTGGAAACCCATTTCTCTCGTAACTTGCGAGTTTTTGTTTGCCCAGTATGACCAGTTTGCATTGTATTCTGATGTTGGCGTTGTTTTTACTGTTCCTGAATTTACGAGAAACTTCAATCTTTCTGCTTACCGATTCTTCGATATAGCCTTCAGCCACAGTCGAGGAATGCCAACCTCCATCCTTTTTTAAAGTAAGCAAATCTCCTCCGCCCTCGACTAACATAGATGCTGAATATCGTGTTGAGCCGTGTCCAGTACCTATAGTCTTCCAGATTTTCTAGCTTCAGATATTCAGCAATCTGCTTTGTTGTACAATGTCATACAATCAGTGTATGACACCCTTCATGTTGAGCAAAACATCTACTATTACTATACGCGATAATTTGCCTTTTACTATTCATGTGGGTAGGTCTCAGATTCATATATTAACTATGAAAAGTGCATGGATCAAAGGGACATCCTTCCCTTCTAATTGTAAAGCTTCTTGATTTGTGATTTTTGCCATCTCGTAGGAATACTATCAAAAACCGGCCATTATCTTTCACCTTTCACAGTCAGACGAATCAAGTCATCTCTTCGGCAGGCACCGAATATGCCAAATATCAAAATTACTTTACTCAATAACCACTTCTCGTCTGGTGCTTCAAGTATAAATTTGGCGATTTGGACAGCAGTTAGTGTGGACTTTTTCGGTGTGTAACCAACACTTTCTCGTTTGAGAAATGCCGTAGTTTTTGGTAAATTATTAACAATTACATTTTCTTTTACTGCCAGACAACTTTTTAACATTGAAAATTGACTCCATAAAGTTGAAGCTTTCATGGATTTGCTTTCTTCTGACAAATAAACGAGAAGAATATCATCACTTACATTTATAACTTTCTTCTGTTTGCGCCAGTTGCAAAATAGACGATACTGGTTTTCATATCTCTCACGTGACTTTTTGGGCAGTATTTCTGCACTTACTTTTGCCGTTCCACAAGATATTTCTTTCTTTGGTGAAATCATTTTCAAATATTTCCACTGAAAATATCCAAATATTGTCACAAAACAAGCGTTCTTTACCCCGTTGCTAAGAGAATATACAAACAATTTGCGATTTCTAGAGAACTGTCAATAACATATTATTTTATTTTGACATGTAAGTAGGCAGCTAATGACACTAGCGGACCGTAAAAAAGTTTCCGTGTAGGTGCTCGGAAAAAGCTCACTTTCGGTGTGCAAAAACATATCTTAAAATTATCAATGACAGAAATCGGATATAAATCATAAATGTTGCGGGAGCAACGACTCAACAATTATACTGCGGAGACTTAAATTTTCTCTTGAAACTCATCAAACTGCTCGAGAAAATATCAGGGTCTTCATTAGTTAAACAATTACAGAATTTCAAACATCTATATAGTGGTGAATTTGACATAAAATTGGTAGTTATTCTACCAGGTACGAATATTAGCCGATGTCGCACAAAGTATCTAGTACTATTCAAGAGGAAAAAACTTGTACAGTATTGGGAGTCTATCATGTCATCAATAATCTTATATACAAAAAAGATGTCAAAGAATAGCCTTCTCAGGTTTAGGCTTTCAAGTTTGTAAAAAGTGACATTACATTCATATGAGAGGAAGTGACGTCTTTCATTGAACAAAATTTAACGTATTTATTAATTCATGCTGTATTCTCTCAACTCTAATAATTTTGTCATCAAGGGGTTCCATATTGTAGAGTGGCTACGCACGATGGAATTTAATCTATCGTTCTAGTGCGTCGAAAGGATTTGGCAACCCTTAAAATAAAACCAAGGTTACGTGATGCTTTGAGGATCATAGCCTCACTCAATATGGAAGTCAAAATTCAATTTAGTATCAAGAATAACTCCAAGGTCTTTGATTGATTCAACATTAATTATTGATTACCCGTTCATGGTGAGATCAAAATGAATCGGAGTTTTGTTACTGGTGAAGAGGATTGTTTGACACTTATCCGGATTCAGTTTAAGCTTGTTCAGTTCACAGTTAATGAAAAAATTATCAAGGTCTGTCTGAAGCATATCATAGTCTTCCAAGTTAGTGATGG